>QGNR01000033.1:11283229-11312375 GCA_003435085.1 Syrmaticus mikado
GATAGATAGATAGATAGATAGATAGATAGATAGATAGATAAAATCCAGTAGCACTTCCTTTCTTTGAGATTTTATGCTAAATGAATAGGAGTATTCCAACTGTATAAGTAGCCTAAGAATTAAAATTCTTGACAATTTTGAAGAAAAAAAATAAAGATCTGGAAAAAGTTATGAAGTACATAAGTATTGTACCAATTTCTTAGTGCAATAGATGACATTTAGGAAAATTAAGGCAATTTTCCCAGTGTTCCTGATCCAGGGAGGAAACCTGACACTGTCATAAGCCAGCAGTTTCTTACTGCCTAGACTAGTCACTGTGTCCTGAAGCATATCCCTCTTGGAAAAAGAGAGTTAGTAGAGATTGTTTTAGAGGTATCTTTCAGGAAAAACAAACAAACAAACAAGCAAACAAAACACAGAAACTGAATCTATAACCATGCACTTTAGCCATTTGCAACAGTACTGAAATTAAGTACTGCTTGTTTTAGTTGCTGTTATAAAAATGATTTCAGAAGAGTATTTAAACCATATCTTTTCATGCTGAAAAGATATAGCCACTGTTCAGCTCTGTAGTCAGAAACAAGGACACTTAACCTTTTGGGCCCACTATAAATTCCATAATGAGATCTAAGATATCACAAATCCATTTCTAATGAAGGCACAATGTTTAGGAAAGAAGCGTTTTTACCACAAGGGAAGAATCACTGCCAGAATGTTGCCATGCATTTCTATTGCTGTTGTGAGATAATGAGATTAAAATTTTGGATTTAAGTTTTTTAATTAAATCAAATTTTAAAATATTTCAATTTCATATAAAATTCCACAGATACTGGATTAATGTTGTCAAATGAAAGCACAATGTGTAATATCAACATTTTCCATGAAATGGAAACCCCCATTTTGATCAGGATTTCTTTGTGCTGTATGGTAGGGTTTGGAGAGTGTTTTATTTAATTTATTTCTATATTTATTTTTTAAACAGGTTTTCTTTACAATTATTGCTGAGATTCAACCAGCAGATAAGGGGGAGTTCAAGGAGGAAGAAAATATTTCTTCAAGCAAGATATTATTTGTCGGTATGTGTTCAAACACAGATTCACTGCAGTGAGCAAGTGCATTTTCTCGCAGAATTCCTTGAAGAACCTTGAATTGCTGTAGGAGAAATGCATTTTTTTCCTTGAAACTAAGAGAAACAGAAATAAGCTGAAATGTGAATGAATTTGTCTGGCATCTGATTATCATAATGACTGGAGTCTTAGTTCTCATAATAATAAAACAGGTCAAACAGCTACCACTCACACAAATATGTAATTAATTATAATTCTTGCTGCTTGAAGAAGCAATCAATATTTACTTTGTATATGTTAACGAAACAAAGTGAGGGGACCTCAGCTTGGCCATGTTGTTGTTGTCATCGTTTAATGAATTGAGAACACCCCACATCACTCCTACACCTGTTCTCAAAGGGCTTTCTTAAAAGTTCTATTGAAATTAAGCATATTTTACGTAAGCAAATCTACACTTTCTTGGAAAGGCCTATTTCTTGCTTTAGAGTTACTGGATAAATCTTTCAATTTAGCATCTTGTGAAATTAGAACAAAATGTATGTCTTTCTGTAAGGCTCTAGAAAACAAAACAAAACAAAACAAAATAAAACAAAACATATATATATCAATATATGCCTTTTTGTTCATTAAGTTAAAATGTTGTCTACATATTATTTTCTTGTTCCTAATCTCCTAATCTTGCTAGTCTTCTTAGAGGCCCTGCTATCTTCTTCTTTCTGATTTGGTCATCTCTTCTCACACAGAAATGCAGAAGCTTGTATGTGTTCAGATGGTGTCAGAGCAAACAATCATTTTCCATCCAGAGAATGGAAACAGCTAACAGCAGGTAACTGCTTTCTGTTTTGCTGCCTATTNATCACTCCTACACCTGTTCTCAAAGGGCTTTCTTAAAAGTTCTATTGAAATTAAGCATATTTTACGTAAGCAAATCTACACTTTCTTGGAAAGGCCTATTTCTTCCTTTAGAGTTACTGGATAAATCTTTCAATTTAGCATCTTGTGAAATTAGAACAAAATGTATGTCTTTCTGTAAGGCTCTAGAAAACAAAACAAAACAAAACAAAATAAAACAAAACAAAACATATATATATCAATATATGCCTTTTTTTGTTCATTAAGTTAAAATGTTGTCTACATATTATTTTCTTGTTCCTAATCTCCTAATCTTGCTAGTCTTCTTAGAGGCCCTGCTATCTTCTTCTTTCTGATTTGGTCATCTCTTCTCACACAGAAATGCGGAAGCTTGTATGTGTTCAGATGGTGTCAGAGCAAACAATCATTTTCCATCCAGAGAATGGAAACAGCTAACAGCAGGTAACTGCTTTCTGTTTTGCTGCCTATTCGTATCTTTTTGCAGAAGTGTAACTTATTCAGTTGAGAATAAACATGTCAAAACAAATACTATCAATCAGAATGATTAACTGTGTAAATTCAAATACATATTGTTCAGGCTTAGTCCACTAATATTTCTGACAAACATGTATTATCAATCTTCTCATTTATATACATGGAATAGCAAGTGCCTCACAACATATGTATTGAAAAAGCATCCATTAATTTCTTAAAGTTACTGTACCAAAGTAAGTGTTAGAATAATGATGTTGGTCTTAAATTTATCACCATTTACATTTTTGTCCCAGAAGAATATTTAACTGACTGACAAATGTCCATATTAATGAGCTGCTGTTAGCTACAGTTTGTCTGACCTCTTCACTTGGTAGTCATGTACAAGTAGGTCAGTATTTGCTAGATACTCTTCACTGAAATTGTATCTTCAAGTAATGAAACTTATGAGTAATTAACAACTTAAGTATATTAGGAATATGCAGTTTAAATCTCATGTTAAAAAATAAGAATTGTGAGTGACAAAAGTAGACAGCCATGATCTTGGTTTAAATTTTTCCCCTTAGGAGTCTTTAAGTGGAATATGGTTCTGGGAGATTAAACGCAGTAATGCAGGGTTGTGGTTTAAAAAAAAAAAAAAAAAAAAAAAAAAAACTGTGTGTGTGTGTGTGTGTGTGTGTGTGTGTGCATTTATTTGTTTTCAATCATTCTGTACTAATGATAGTACCATGGGGTGTTTTATGAGCAGATGCTTAATTGAGATTATAACTTAGCTTCATAATTGATATATGTGAATTTCTTCTCCATTGTCTGCACATAATATGTGTTGTACCAAAAATATTTATCTTTCTTCATAATTGCCTAGCACTGTTTTTAAAGAAATTCAATACTTTCTTAAAATTCATGTTTAAATATGTATATATATATATCTGTCTTATTATCTTTTGTATACAAAATAATTTTCTGATGATGGAGGTGTGGTGCTACTGTGAGTCTAATTTCTTATTTATATAATATCCCATATGCGGATGCAATGCAGGTCTCTTCTTGGATGTATCATACTTATTATGATATATCATTTTGTTTAAACTTTCCTCCAGACTGGGCTGCAAGGAATTCACAAAACAAGGACTTTTCTTCTTTCAAAAATTAAAAAGGAATGCAAAAAAAGAGACTGATGCATCTTATTAGATAAACAGACTATCATAATCATTGAATAATAGAAAGAAATGTCAAAAATGACTGACAGGTTCTTTTATAAGCTAACTAGCTCTTTTTGTGTATTCACTGACTGGTATGAAATATATTCAAGTCTAACTTCAGATACTTTCTTGAGAGTTTCAAGAAAGTCAAGAGACTACCTGCTTTAGGTTTTGTATACAATAAACAATATCCTTAAGAACAATTTAAATATTGGATTTCAAACATTCTGATAGCCATAATAAAGATTACACCTGAGCTACATCACTTTATTTTTTAGTTCTTAACTTAGTCTGACAGCAATACTGGAAAACAAGAGAAGATTTGTTTGAAAAGAGATTTACAGTACAAATCCCTAAAGACAGATATTGCAGCTTCTGGAGCAAGGTTAGCGTTTTTCCTTCTCTTTCTCTAATTCCATCACAGAGAGATTGTGCACATCATTATAAATGAAGATGAACTAAATTCATTTGAGATGTGACTCATGGAAATGTGGAATAGCTAATTTGTTTTACCAGAGTAAGGTACGAAATTGTGATGTGTCTTTTGAGGGATACTATGATACAATACATCTTTCTACACTCAACAAATTCATATCATGGGAAATTCATTAAGAAGAAATATAATGCAGCAAACTTTGTGTCTGAGATATCACAAAAATTCAGGGACATAAAATATTAAAGTGCCAAAGTGTTTAAATTGCTTTGAATTTTCAATCAACCTCGCACATCAAATGCTTAAATTACTGTGACAAAGATTTAACTAAATAATTCTAGATAGTAATAAACAATGATGCACTGTTAATTGCTTGACCAGCAGATAGAAGTAAATGGGTAAGACTGGGTGAATACTGGAGAAGGAACCAAGTCGTACCTCAATGAAAAATTAACAAGTACTGGAAGAATTAAGTGAGGCTTTGAAGAAAATATTACAGTCTAACAAAATCCACTGGATTATATCTGCTCTGGATTACAACAGGTCCAGATCCATCATATGGCCAAAAATGGTTTCATCTAAACCAAAAGAAGGGAGTTAATTCTGACAATAAAAAGCATTCTGGAAAAGCAAAAGGATGACGGAATACAGATTTAAATGAAATATATGCACTCTATAATAAACTCTAAGATGTTAATTCATCATGTTTTATTTTAGTAGTTAGCTTAGTTACACCTCTAATATGAATAATGACTTCAGTTAGGTTATGTGATAAACAAACTGCCTTTGCACACACACACACAACACACACACACACACAAAGAGCAAAGAAAAACACTAGCAGGCAGATTAATCTGAATAATACCTAATCTACCATACCACAGCAGTAGACCTACCTTGGAAAGCAATTAGCCTGTTAAAGGCCTTTCTCTATACATACACAAGAGCACCAAGACACAGCAACAAACCCAATAACCCCCACAAAAAGAAGCCCTTCCCAGCCCCTGTCGGGACTGCTCTGGGAAAGCATCAGTCACATAGTCTCGGTTGTGACATTTACCCCAATAGAGGCAGTTATCCACAGCACCTTTCAGATTGAGGAGGGTGTCTTTCTAGGGACATGGGGTTCCATACAGGATTCAGGGAAGAACATTTTGGGGATTGCACAAGATTTACTTGCGGATGCTTCAAGGAGGAACTATAGAGGGAAAATTGTTAGGTTTAAGTAATATGAGGAGCAACAAGTGTAGGGAAACAAATATACGGGAACAAAACTGCCTGTTCCATTTAAGTTGACTGGTCAGCACATTGATCTGACTACATCCAGCATCTGATCAGAATACTGTGCTGCCTTCTGATTAAACTTCATTTTTGTTTTCCTGAGAGAGGGATTCTCGCTCTTATGTAGGTATGGGTGCCTGTATGTGTGTCAGGGAGAGTTCCAAGTGCCAGCAATAAGAATTAGACCAGCTGTCAGCAGCCCATGTATCTGTAATGCCAGCCCATGTATCTGTAACTGACACAAGTGAAGGTGTACAAGAGAACCTGTGAGATCTAGTGAAGATCTAGTTAGTCTAGCAAGCAAATAGGTGAAATGGCCTGAGTGAGTGTGATTTTCTGTGGACAAAATCATGGAACTGGTTATCAGAAGGACTAAGGGAGACCCAGATAGC
This sequence comes from Syrmaticus mikado, assembly GCA_003435085.1. Taxonomy (NCBI): domain Eukaryota; kingdom Metazoa; phylum Chordata; class Aves; order Galliformes; family Phasianidae; genus Syrmaticus; species Syrmaticus mikado. Next base: position 11,288,949 of record QGNR01000033.1, read on the forward strand.
TGCTGAAGAAACAATGTGTCCTAAGATTCTCTAAGAGTGAGATCACACATACACATACACATACACATACACATACACAGCTTGAGATGACCTGTACCAGCAACTGCAGTAGGCTGCAGCACTGGGGACTCCTATATCCAAGTGCCAGCAACTGGGAAGGCTGGCATCAAGAGGCAACTATTGGAAAGAGGATCTGAGTTCAGTTGCAAGAGGGAATGACCTGCTGGAAAGGACCTGTGCAGAGAAGTACCTAGGTGTCCTAGTGACAACAGGTTGTCCATGAGCCAGTGGTGTACCCCTGTAACCAAGAAGGGCAATGATATCCTGGGCTGCATTAAAAAGAGCATGGCCAGCAGGTTGGGGTACATGATCCTCCCCCTCTACTTTCACTTGGTGAAGCAATATCTTGAGTACTGTGTCTAATTTTGGGCCTCCCAGTTAAAAAAAGAAAGGGATCTTCTAGCTAGAGTACAGCAGAGAGCTGCAGTAATGATTAGGGGCCTGGAGCATCTCTCTTATGAGAAAAGACGTCGTACTGTTCAGCCTGGAGAAGAGAAAACTGAGAGGTGATCTCAACACTGTTAATAAATATCTGAAGTGTGAGTGTCAAATGGATGGTGCCAGACTCTTTTCAGTAGCATGCAGTGACAGAATAAGGAGTAACTGGTAGAAACTGCAACACAGGAAGTTCCATACAAATATGAGGAAGAACTTTACCATGAGGGTGAGAGAGCACAGTAACAAACTACCAGTAGGGGTTCTGGTGCCTCCTTCTCTGGGGAAGAACCATCTTGACACTTTTGTATACAATAGGGAACTTGCTTTGTCAGGGAATTTGGACTTGGTGATTCCTAGATACCTTCCAACCTCTACAATTCTGTGATACTATGATTCTGTCATCTATGTGACTAGTCATACATGTGCATACAGGCATTTGTACACATAAACGCATGTGTATCTGTGTGTCTACTAGGATCACCTGCTTAGTCTTTTTATTGGTTGGGCTTGAAGGACCAGAGTTGCAACAACCTCTCCTCTCTGGATTCTGGCAATTCTGGCAAGATAAAGGATGTAAAATCAAAGTCAGATCTATTGTAATTCACTAGAAAGAAGAGAACATGTTTAAGGTAGCAGGGATTGTTACTATCAAACAAAGTTCTTGGACCTACTCTACTATTTTCATATTTGGTTAATAGCACTAGGCAATGCCACTTCACCTCCACATATGTATACTATTAATCAAATTAAGAAGGTGATACATACTTAAACTCCTCAATATTATAAGATACAATTAATTTTCTAAGGTATACAAATTGTTAATACAACAGATATTAGTGAAGGCCATGCTTGTATATAGATTAATAAATAATAGGAAAAAGTAATAGCTATCAATTTAATTTTCCCTGTTATTCACTCAATTATGCAATTTAACATCTTATACATTCTACTAAAAATGTTCAGATCTCATTCTCTTAAAAACATCCAACAGGTGTGTTTTTAGCTGATAGCTGATGATCTAGATGAAATAGGTTTTTACACCTTGTTTGCAGTGTGTCACACTTCTGCTTCAGTGCATTGCATAACTTTAAATCTCTTAGATTTCATCATTCTGTGTAATGTCAATTCACATTGGTTGTTCTGCATTAAACAATATAACATGATGGGTGGTAATACAGAAAATATAATACAATATGACACATCAGGAATTCAAATGGTACTATGATTGGATAGTTGGTGTCAATTTAGATAAGAAACTTCAGTTCCAAAATGAATCTGGCAGACACTAATGTAGTGAATGTTAAGTAAATACTGTGTGTGTGAAACCGTGAAGTATGCAGTCACTGAACAGGTGCAGAAATAGTCTGAAATATTAGGCAGGGTATTTGTAGTTGACATATGTACACATGCTTAAAGTATATTGTAAAATGTCCTTGTTTGTTCATTTTTTCTATAATTGTTACTCATTTGTTTCAATTCTTTTCTAAGTTACTAAAAAAATATATATATATAAACAAAAAATTCTGTGTCACTGCTGTGTTTCATTATACCAAGTGTAATTGGCATCACATAATAGTCAAGTGCAAAAGGTACAGACTGTGCTAGCATCCAATTATCAGGAGTTACTAGTTTACAATATTAAACTCCTAACTGCTTAATCATTTGACATTTCAATGAACTACCATGTAAATCTGCTCCAGATATGGGAAGTTTTGTCATAAGTGACTTAGTGTCTTTCACATTGTTGTTTCATTTAAAAAAGAACACAATCTACACAGTGTAATAGTCCAAAATAAGATCTAGGTGGTTTTTTTTTTTTTTTTTTTTTTTTTTTTTTTTTTTTTTTTTTTTTTTTTTTTTTTGAGATAAAAAACAATCACAGGTGCAAAAAAGAAACTGAGAATAAACAGTACAAAATATCTTGTTCTGTAAGTATCAGACAGCTATAAAGTGGTATGCTTTTAGAACTTGGGAAATTAGATTCATCTTTTTCTCTTGTCAAATCATCTGCACAACTGAGACTCATTGCCTTGTTCCTCTAGAAAAGTCTTCCCTTGACCCTCCATATCTTCTTGTGACTATATATTTTCTGCAATTTGTTGGATATTCCTATGGCTCAGCTCTCTGTAAAGTGGAGGGACTAAATTGCTTTCTCACAGGATTAAAACATTTGAAAATTGTATAGAACTCCTAAATTTTCTTATAATTTGTGTTCCAAAAGAGTGGAGAATATAAAAATGTGTATAGAACTGTGTACACTTGCATGGGAAATGGTAGGTCATGTATTGAACTAGTGACTGAGACAACTCAGGTGAGTTCGGGGGCAAGCATACCTCATTTAACAGTTGTCAGCGGAGGTGAGAGCATCTCATTTGGAGATCTATGTCTCCAAACTCAAGGATCACACAGGTTTTCCTAAGGTAAGTAGATTCTTTCCCTTCTTCCACACCTACTGCTATTACATCTGAGCAGATCATCCCTCACCTTGCTTTTCCTCCATCTTGCAACTCATGGCAAGCCAGACGGGAGGACCGTCCAAATATTAAGAATGAATCACCTCAAAAGAATAATGTACTGGCTTGTAAGTGGAACTCCAAAAATCCCAAATGAGGAACTCCTGGGCGAACTCTAGGATTCATAAAATCATAGAATCATAGAATGGCCTGGGCTGAAAAGGACCATAATGATCATCTAGTTTCAACCGCCTGCTATGTGCATGGTCACCAACCACTAGACCAGGCTGCCCAGAACCACATCCAGCATTGCCTTTGTAATGGTTTTATGTTTTTTGGTTTTCAGTATTCCACATCAAAACATCATGTAGTGTACTGGGAATTAAAGTGTTAATGCTCCAATTCCAGGTACCTATCCCTATACATTACGGAAGTCATGGGATCTGACCCTTCTGGGTGGGGCTGTCTCTTACTGCCTGACAGTGGGTGCTGGAGGGTGCTTTCCTAGCCGTTACAAGTTTTCAGGTTTGACTTGCCCTCAGGAACTCTCTCTCTCCTATCTTATTTGATTTATTAGTCTCAATTTCAATTAGATTGTATTATATTGTGTTATCTTCCATTTCGATATCATAGTTAGTAAAATAAGTTTTCCTTCACAGATTGTTGCCACTGTTTTTTTCCTCCCTTCCTTCCTTCCCAAGATGTGGGGCCAGGAGGGTGGGGGACAAGGGCCTACTGCCCCCCTGTCACAGGCATAGATTGATCTAGTTAACTCTGTGACAGGCTTGAATGCCTCCAGGGATGGGGCATCTACAACCTCCTTGGGCAACCTGTTCCAGTGCATCACCACTCTCTGAGTGAAAATTTTCCCCTTAATATCTAACCTAAACCTCCCCGTCTCAGTTTAAAATTATCCCCCCTTGTCCAGTCACTATCCCTTGTAAACAGCCATTCCCCCTCCTGTTTATATGCTCCCTTCAAATACTGGAAGGCCACAATGAGGTCTCCCCAGAGTCTTCTCTTCTCCAAACTAAACAAGCCCAGTTCCCTCAACCTTTCCTCATAGGAGAGATATTCCAGTCCCCTAATCATCTTAGTGGCCTCCTCTGGACCAGCTCCAAGAGCTCCATGTCTTTCCTGTACTGGGGGCCCCAGGCCTGGACGTAGTACTCTAGATGGAGCCTCTCAAGAGCTGAGTAGAGGGGGACAATCACCTCCCTCTCCCTGCTGGCCACCCCTTTTTTAATGCAATCAAGAACACAGTTGGTCTTCTGGGCTGCAAGCACACTGCTGGCATGTGTCCAGCTTCTTGTCTACCAGGACCCCCAAGTCTTTCTCCACAGAGCTGCTCACAAGGAGATATTCCCTCAGTTTGTATAAGCATCTGGGATTACTGCAACCCAAGTGCAGCATCAAGTGCACTTGGCCTTACTGAACCTCATTAGTTTCACATGCGCCCATTTCTCCAGCCTGTCCAGGTCCCTATGGATGACTTCCCTTCCTTCCAGTGTATTGACTGCATCGCTCAGCTAGGTGTCATCTGCAAACTTGCTGAGGGTGCACTCAGTGCCATCATCTGTGTCGCTGATGAAGATGTTGAAGAGCACCGGTCCCAAGACCAACCCCTGAGGGACACCACTTGTGACCGGCCTCTACCCTGACACAGAACCATTAATCACAACCCTTTGCTTGCATCCAGCCAGCCAATTCCTAATCTATCAAACAGTCCATCCTTCAAATCCACACCTCTCCAATTTAGAGACAAGGATGCGGTGAGGGACCATGTCAAAGACTTTGCAGAATTCCAGGTAGATGACATCCATCGCCCTTCCACTGTAACCGTCATTTCATCATAGAAGGCCACCAGATTGGTCAGGCACGATCTGCCCTTGGTGAAGCCATGCTGGCTGCCTCAAATCACCTCTTTGTCTCATATGTGCCTTAATATAGCTTCTAGGAGGATCTGCTCCATGATCTTCCCAGGCACAATGGTGAAGCTCACCGGCCTGTAGTTTCCCGGGTCTTCCTTTCTCCCTTTCTTAAAAATGAGAGTAATGTTTCCCTTTTTCCAGTCACCAGGGACTTCACCAGACAGCCATGATTTTTCAAACATGATGGAGAGCGGTTTGCCAACCACGTCAGCCATCTCCTTCAAAACCCTAGGATGGATATCATCTGGCCCTGTGGACTTAAACACATTTAATTTCATGAGGAGGACTCGGACTTGTTCCACTCTTACAGTGGGACAGTAACCACTCCCTACATCCTCATCTAGAGCCTCATGGTTCTGGAAGAAACGGGAAGCTTGACCACCTATGAAGACTGAGGCAAAGCACTCATTGAATACCTCAGCTTTTTCTATGTCCGAGGAAGCCAGCTCCCCACTATCTTTCATCAGAAGGGGAACACTCTCCTTGGCATGTCTCTTCAGCCTGTCTCCTCTTGCCTATGTACCTGTAGAACCCCTTCTTGTTGACTTTCACATCCCTCGCCAAGTTCAACTCCATCTGCACCTTGGCTTCCCTAATCCTATCTCTACACACACAGATAACAGCTCTGTATTCCTTCCAGGCTACACAACCCTGCTTCCACTTTCTGTACATTTTCCTGTTTTCTCTCAGTTTAAGCTGCAGGTCCTTGCACAGCCACGATGGTCGCCTGCCTCCCCAGCTCAACTTCTGCTGGAGGATGGAGATCTGTTTCACTCTCAGAAGGGTGTCCTTAAAGAGCTGCCAGTTCTGTTCTATTCCCATGCCCTTAAGGACAGTTTTCAGGGGATCCCACTCAGCAGTTCCTTGAGCAGCTGGGAGCTGGGAGTTTGCTCTCCTAAAGCACAGGGTCCTAGCTCTGCTTTTTCCAGGCCTGCATTCTTCAAGATCACAAACGCCACCAAGGCATGGTCACTACAGCCCAGGCTGCCTCCTCTTTTATGTTTTCCTCTGCATTGGTGAGCACCAGATCCAAACATGATGGAGACTAAGTAAGTAAGGCTTCACCTCAGGTTGGTCCATCTATTATGGTCGCAAGTTGTACCGGAGGAGGTTTAGGCTAGACATAAGGAAGAACTTTTTCTCTCACATAGTGGTCAGGCACTGGAATGGCCTGCCCAGGGAGGTGGTGGAGTTACTGTCCCCAGCAGTGTTCAAGAGGCGCTGGATGGGGAGCTGCGAAATATGGTTTAGTGCTTGTGGTAGCAATGGTAACAGGAGGATGGTTGGACTAGATGATTTTGCAGGTCGTTTCCAACCTTGCGATTCTAAGATTCTATGATTACCTGGACCAGGAGCTTATCCTCGACAGACTCCAGGAATCTCCTGGACTGTCTTTCACCCTCCAGGCCACTATCCCAGCAGATATCGGGGTGGTTGAAATCCAACAATAAGGACAAGAGCCTGTGAGCATGACACCTCTTGCAGGTGAAGCAAGAAGGCCTCATCAGCAGGCTCCATCTGATCAGGTGGCTTGTAGCAGACCCCAAGCACTAGATGTCCCTTACTGGACTGATCCTTGATGTTAACCCACAAGCTTTTGCTCTGATCGTGGTTGTTCTTCAGACACAACTATATCCTGGATTCCCCATGGCTAAGTACAGCATAAATCATTGAAGAATGGGAAACCATAAGGAACAATGGTCCAATTATTAAGTCCTCTTCTAAAATGGTAGATTTTTTGAGTAAGTTAGACAATACTATATTAACAACTGTGGAAAGAGTATTAGCAGCATCTGCTGTAGCATTGCAGCTGTTGTTAACTATTAATGCATTTCACTCCTCTGATGAAGAACCAAAAAGGGGAAAATGAGCTTTTTAAAGCTAGTGTCAGACAAGTGGAGAATGAAATTACATTTCTGACAGGACAAATGGTCCCATCCGTAACCAGTACTTCTCTGAAAATGAGAACTTTATCATTAGACAAGGAAAAGGATCCAGATCAGCAGGATCCTTGGATCCCTGTTGAATCAAAAAATAAAAGGAAATATAATAAGATAGAAAAGGTCTGACAAGAAGATCTGTTAGCCTCAGATCCCCTAGAGATAAGGCCAATCATTATTCAAATAAAAAGGAGGTTCAGGAGAGACTGACAGGATTGTCACCTGAGGAATGCCTCCCGCTCCCTCTCGCACACCACTCTACATGACTGTCCTCCTGTAGACAGCCACTGAACTTTTGGATCTGTTACAACAGTTTAAACAAAAACTGCAAGAGAGCATACCAGCTTGGCTTCTAAGGTTGTGGGACATGGGAGGCAGAGCATAGTTATTAATGGACCATAAATTTCTACTCCCATCTATTACCACACATCTAGCTCTCAGGCAAAGACTGTATGCAACTGTAATGCACAATGATAAAAATCATTCACTACTTTCATTTCACCAAATGAAAGTGACATTCCAATAAATATTAGTTTGTGGACTTTAATGGAAGAATTTTAAAATTACATTAGAGAACTAGATATGAAGGAGTCAGTCTACAATGATGCCTTTAGAATCCGGACTTAGTTAAGTCTTCAGCAGAGATAAAAGATCTAGTCCTACAACAAGCACCTCCCCACCAGTATGACACATTAGTGTCCATACTGAATCACCAGCTGAATCATGTCCTCCTTCTGTTATGGAACAGAAAAAAAAAAATCCAAACACCCCAAAAAAGCAGAGCTAAGAACTACTGAACAAACAACAACAAAAAAATGTGGAACTTGGAAGATTTCGTTGTTCCCAGCAGAAGGAAAAACTTTGTCAGGTGACTCAGGCTACTATGTTCGAGACACCTGAGGAAAAAGAATTGGTAACTGTACAACTACTTATATGAAGTGGGGTACCAGCTCCCCTGCAACTGGGACCCCCAGGCAGGAATGGAGGCACTGTGTTGAACTGAGGATCCTGTGGTACAATGCATGTACAGAGTGATGTACAGAAGCATGTACAATGAGTGATGGCAGTGGTGGGCACAGGTGCAGAAACTTCAGTTGTCTACAGTGACCCAACTAAATTTCATGAAACAAGGGTGATGCACTATTTAATTAACCCAGGGATGGTTGAAGCTGGGTGTTCAGCATCTCCCACCCTGGGAATATAAGGTGTCTATTGCTCCAGTACTGAAGTATTTACTGGGTATAGGCATATTATGCAGCCTGACTCTACAGACGAATGTGGGAGAGTTCAGACTTAGAGAGAGATGTATTGGTGTACAGTTGATATTAAGAAGCCATGAGAAACACGAACCCATTCACCTGCCAGAACTGCACCAGATTACTAATACAAAACAGTATGGACTCCCGAGGGGGCAAGAGGAGATCTCAAGAACAGTGCAGGAACTCAAAAAAGTGGGAATCATAAAGCCTGCACATAGCCCGTATAATTCCCCCATATGGCCAATATGAAAGTCTCACAGTACATGGAGAATGACAGTGGACTATAGAGGACTGAATAAGGTCAGACTGCCAATTTATGCACCTGTTTCCAACATTTCTTCCCTAATTGAATGTTGAGTAGGAAGATAGAAACCTACCATTTTGTCCTAGACTTGGCAAATACATACTTTAGTATTCCAATCCTTCTTGTATCTTTGAAACATCTGTATCACTCCCCTTGAGTGCTTTTGAGTCCACAGGATAACTGGAAGGAACAACATGATGGTAAGACATTGCAGTGTCACCATGAGATCAGTGTGATATGTTGTGACGGACTTTTGAACTGTATAGGATTGGTAGAAATGGACTGAACCTTCACTGGTCCATCAAGTACTGGCCTACAAAGGAAAGAGGACTTTAACAAAAAACAAGTCTTCAATCACTTTGTATTCTGTCAATCTACACTGTGACAGGCATCACAGTGTATTGGGTCACCATAAAGGAAAGGGCTTACTTTTAACTTGCTCAATCATTGGTTCACTCAGTGAAAGGGTGGAATACATGGGAAATGCTAGATCGTGGCTTGAACCAGTGACTGAGCACCTGGTGAGAAGTCTGGACTGAAGTGGAGATCCAGCAATGCACCTGAGTGATCAGAAGGGGTGAATTCTAGACCTACCCTTTCCTAGACCTCAAGGCAGTGGAGACAAAAGTATCTCATCTGGAGATCTCTGCCTACCCAAGGACTGCATGGGCCTTCTTAGGGTAAGCAGATTCTTTTCCTTTTTCTGCACCTCCTGAAGTTATATCTGAGTAGACCATCCCTCAACTTACAACTCCTTAATCTCGTAACAGGTCTGTACATATATAGAAATGTATAGATATATATAGTGACTTATTTCTCTGAAAGAAAAATTAGATTGTGTGTAATCAGAATCTATAAATAGATATGTGGGAAATGAAAAGATTTTATTTTTAAAGTGGAAGAGAAAAGATTGACTTTGGACAGGACTTCATCAGGCTCCTGCTTAACATTTCCAATGAAACTAATGAGTCCTAGAAAGTCTCTGGTGCTAGACAGTAACAGAGGGAGTATCAAAGTCTACTTTTCTACATGGAAAACAGGAGAAAAAGAAAAAAGAAAAAAAAAAAAACTAAACTAAAACAGTATGATAGAGAATAGAGCTGAAAAATAGGGTGCATCAGACAGGGATAACTCACTGTATCTCATAAGACATGAAGGAAGAATTAATTCCTTTTTTGTGCTATATAGTTCTAGCCATTCAAGAAATATCTTCTTGTGGTAACTGCTAACCTTCTATATTTCTTCTTTTCTGTTAGATTAGCAGCTTTTTTTTTTTTTTTTTTTTTTTTTTCCCCTGAGCATAATAGGATGGCCTTTTCAGATGGAGAGGGGAAAAAAATAACACATCCCCTTTAAGTGGTTCTAACAATATTTCAGATGGGAGAAAAACAGCTGCTTCAGTGTTACTGAGGAACAGGAAAATCAGCTTTGCTTCTAGTTTCACCAGCAGTGATTTATTTCACTGTTCAATTTTTCCAGTTGCCATTATTTTGCAGGAAGTTAGAGGAGCATGCGATTTTTTTTGAAAAATAACATGTAATATTTCCTGGTGGATGTTATGTGTCGTCATTGTTTTGACAGGTCAGTACAATGATGTGTTATAGATGAGATCAAACAAAGTGCTAAAGATAAATGGTAGGGCACAGTGCCTGGAGACAGCAGCAGTCAGGAGCCAGCAGTCTAAAAATAGTGATGGTTGCTCAACTGTTTAGCATAACTCACTCAAAGAAGTGTATTTACAAACATGTTTTCCTGCAGTTCCCCCTTCTGACATAGCATTCACTTGTTGCCTGAGGCCTACTACTAAATACCTGTGGATCATAGTTGCATTAGCAGGCTACTGTAGTCTCCTGACAATAAGAGACTTGGTAATAATTTTCTCCCTATTTGCAGAATCAAGGTTGATTGAAGAGGAAGAATGATTGTGTGATTTAATGCCCTTATGTTATAGTATCTTATGCTAAAAATATTTTTTAACTTGGATTTGACCCACATTAATTTATTAAATTACTTCTAACGTGGCACATTACTTCTGATGATAGTCAGGGTAAGAAAAATAAGAAGAATGCTTTTTTTTTTTTTTGGTAGCTGTTCCTTTACATTGATAGTTACAATATGAGGGTTGCACTGAAAGTAATGCTTTCTATTTATTATGTTGGCCCATAATGTCAGAGACAGGTGTTCATGGTATGGCAGTAAAGGACAAACAGCCTTAACAATATTTCAGTAAAATTGATTACTGTGTAACACATGCAGCAGAGGAGCTGTCTGACAAAATTGCATATGACATAGAATTGTGTATGAAACAAAGCTGTGTCAATGAATGCCTTCATATGGGGGAAAAAAAAGGTACCTACTGGCATTCATTGGCACTTGTGGAGACTAAATAGTGTACGTGAGTGCAGTGCATGGTACATTTCAGTGGCAACAGTGACAGTAGGCCCCTCTGCTGATACAGATTTTTATGAGCACTGCATGTAGGCACTTAATCATCACTGGTGAAAATGCATAGATAATGGTGACAACTACACTAAAGAAAAATGTAGATGAGAATTTGCTCTATAAAATAGTGTTTTTGTGCTCTCTGTATCTATTGTAGTTTCCATGAAAATAAATGAAGCATTATTTTCAGAATGACATTTGTATTTCTTCATATTTGTTATGGTTTAACTTAGCAGGTAGATAAACCACTCACTGTGGAAATGGAAACATAACTGGGAGGAGGAGAAGTCAAAACACTTTAATAAGGCAGAAGAGGAAGAGAGTAATAGCGTATACAAAATAAGTGATGCAAAACGAAATTGTCTGCCACCACATAACCGCCCCAGACAGTTTCTAAGTAGTAGCCACTCTCCTCTGGCCAGCTTCCCCAGTTTTATTGATGAGAACATGGTTTCATATGGTATGGGATATTCCTTGCCTGTTTTGGCTTTGCTGTCCTGGTTGTTTCACCTCCTAGCTTCTTGTGTCTCCTAGCTTTACTGGAGTATGCAGCATGAGAAGCTGAAAAGTCCTTGACTTAATGCAAGCACAGCTTAACACCAACTAAAACATCAATGTTGTGTCAAATGGTTTACAAGCTGGTTCAGCCCAGTTCCATGACTAGTGGGGCGGAGGGATATGCAGATCCACGCCTCCAGAAAAAGGGAACAGGGGACCCCAAAATAATTAAAAACAGCTGCAATGATTTGAAGAGAAACAAACTAATTTACTAAATATAGTATTGGAATGCAAGATAACACACTATAATACAATATAATTAGAATTGAAGCTAATAAATCAAATATGAGAGAGAGAATGTCCGAAAGATGGGTAGGCCTCACCACAACGCTGAGGTGAGATGCGCAGTCCAGTTGAACAGCAGGGAGACAGGAGGAGAGCAGATGAAAAGTAGGTGAAGAGCAGCATCAGGTGACCTTGCCAGGAGTTATATCTCGAGACTCTCTGTGACCGCAAAGTCCCCCGGGGAACGTAGTTCTTCTTCTCTTCCAGGCAGATACCCAGAACTTGAGCATTAACAGTTAAACTCCCAGTGCCCCACATGATGTTATGATGTGGAATACCGAAAACCAAAAATCACAAAACCATAGCAATGTTGTTTCTTCCAAATACCATACACAACACTATACCAGATCCTAGGAAGGAAGTTAACTCTTACTCAAAACTGGGACTAGATATTAACTTCATACAGGGCTCAGTTTTAAGTATAGTGCAAGTTTGCTCAGCTGTACTAGTGTTCCTTGTTACAAATCTTTTGCAGATTGAGGCTATGGATATATATATATATTTTTTGGAGGAAAATCATTTCTTCTTGTGGATATTATGTAATCCCATGGTTTCAGTGTTGATTTGCCTTTCATGTCAAGTTCGTATGTTTTTTCATCTCTTTGAAATAATATTTCTAAGTGTAGAACCTCGTTCAGTAAATCAAAGGGCATTGCTGTTCCCAGCAAATTACCACTCCTCTCCAGCAAATACCTTTTGTTGTAAATGGGACTGATCTGTAAGAATCAGACTCTCATTGAAAAAAAAAAAAAGAAACACATCCAATTTTAGCAGAATAAAATTACCATCCACAACTCCATTTTTTTTTTTTTTTAATTATTATTTTCTTATCTCCCCATTTCAACCCACCAGTATCCATTGACCACAAAGCTTGATGGGACCTAAGAGAGTAAAAATATGTGCCCTGAAACTCGAGAACCCATTTCACTAATGTATTTTTGTATCAGTCTAGTCTTAACTTGGCAAGATTGTCTCCCTCTTTTATTGACTCCTTTGAGCCATGGTTAAATAATTCTGATCTTTTTTACAATTCTTGACATGTAATATGATTTCTTTTATTAACTTCAAGCATGAAGTAAATTTGGACTGTATACAGAAAAGCACACACAGTGTACAATTGTGTGTACAATTTCATTATATTTATATGATACTAGGCAACCAGACTTAGATCAAACATAAATAAAATTGCTACTAGTATATGTCTGAACCCTCCCCTGTTCTTGGCTCAAAGCTTGCTTTCCGAGGCATTTCTTCTGATAAGACTCTAACCTCTACACTTGAAAGCATTTCTTAGGAGCTGTTTGCCTTCAGAAGAGACTGTTCAGAGTGTATACTGGTGGAAGACCTGTCACCAAATATCTCCAGCTTGGTATGGGAGACTGGGGAATGATACCATCATATTCTGTAAAAAACAAGATGCAGGTGGGCACCTCCCTGCTCCCTCTTATCTGCTGGCAAGACCCAGAAGATGGGAACAAAGGAGTTTCTGCTGAGATACCAAAGTCGGAAGCTGTCACTCTAAAGAGAGCTGGTTTGACCACTTCTGATTTATTTATAAGTTTGTACTATTGTTGGAAGTAGTCATCATCAGCTGAACAACAACCCTCCGATAACACATCAGTACTGAAGATCAACATCTGTACTACGAGGAACAGCTGGAATCCATTTTGGTGACTCTCTCTTACTTCCTACAAAAACTCCTTGTTTTTATTTCCTATCTTTTCTATCACCCACCTTCTCTTCCCCATCTCCCTAAATGACCAGGATTTTAATAAAATCTAATAATACCTGGTTTAATAAAACCTGGTTGGGCTAACATTTGATCCTTTATGTCTTAATCTTTCTGTCAGGTATACATCCATCGAAAGAATCTCCTCTCCTTTCTCCAAATTGGAGCAAGACAATGGAATGAAGCATTTTCATATTACTGGATTTGCCTTTAATTTTGAAGAGCCTATTACAAAGATTATTTGCTCTGTTTCCAAGAAAAGAACAATGGAGTAGAAAAGAGCAGTTCAGTTGAAAGACATCTACGGAAGTCATCCAGTCCAACCAAAAACACTCTTCATGGCTAACTAAAACTTAAAGCATATTATAAAGAGCATTATCCAAGTGACTTTTGAACACTGATAGGCATGGTACAACAACCAGCTCTCTAGAAAACTCATTTCAGTGTTTGTCCACATTCCAGTAGACATGTTTTTTCCTATTATCTAGTCTAAACCTCCCCTGGGGCGACCTTGTCTTTTGATTGTGTCCTATCATTGGTTACCAGGACGTTTATCTCTTCACTTCCCCTCCACAGAAATTCATAAAGAGCAATGAGGTTTCCTTTTAGCCTCCTTTTCTCTAAACTAGACAACCTGTCTATATACATAGATTCTTCTTACAGGATATGCCTTCCAGGTCTCTTAACGGCTTTCTATCCTCCTTTGGATGCATTCAATTGTCTTAAGTTTTATTTTGTGGAACCCAGAACTGTACATGTTATTTCAGATGAGACCACACAGATGCTAAATACAGTAGGGAAGAATAATCTCTTGTGATACGTTGTCTGTACTGTGTTTAATGCACATCAAAATACAGCTCACAGTCATGGCTGCCAGAGCACGCTGCTGATTCATGTTGAGTCAATCAGCATCCCCAAATCACTTTCTGTGGAGCTATGAAGTACTCATCTCCTAATCTATACCTGTGTCCAGCATTATTCAATTCCAGATGCAGAACCCAAAATTTACCTTTATTGAATTTCATGCCACTCCTGAATGACCAGTACTGAAATGTATCTACACCCCTCTAGAGAGACAACACCACCTTCCAGTTCAGTGTTAACAGTCAAATTGCTATTTTATTCAAATGTAAGGGTGAAATTCTGTCCTATTTTTGGCTGAAATAATGTTGACTTTCTTCCTAGTAATAGGTAAAGTAGTGTGTTTGAGACTTATGAGAAACATAATGCTGATGTTTTAGTTGGTGCTGAACGGTGTTTACGTTAAAACAACTTTTCACAGTAATGTGCCAGAAAGAAGGCTGGGTTCATATGAGGAGCTGGGAAGGAAAACAGCCAGGTCAGCTAAGCCAAACTGACAAAGGAATATTCCCTACCACATCACATCATCAGGAGAGGTCAGCAAGGATTTCCGCCACTGCTCGAGAACTGACTGGACATTAGTAAGCTGATGGTGAGCAATCACAATTTATGTCACCTGTGCTGTTTACTCTTATCCTCTATCCTTTCCATCCCTCCATTTTTCTCTTAAACTGTCCTCTCGACTCATGAATTCTCTTATTTTATTTCATTTTTTTTATTATTATTTTTTTATTCTCTCCCCCATCTCTCTAGGAAAGAGAGAGAGGTGACCTAACAGCTGTATGTTGCTCAGTTGTTTGCTGGGTTAAACTATCTGACTGCTTAGCCAAGAATGCTACTTAACCATGTTTTCACAAGATGATACTTCGTGTACCATGATTGTCTTACACAGCTGGCAATTATTTGATAAACTGAGGTGATATGAAAAAGATTAAAGAAAATTGTGTTTTAATCCATCTTCCCAAAGTAGAAAAAAAAATGTCTTCCTTTTCATTGTCAAATGTTTAACTTTTGTACATTAATTCACCTTATCTTTAGTTATGTATAAATCTCGATATTCCATTTTCTCTTCTAATCTGACTTCTATTCCTACTGTTTTGTTGTTGTATTCTTTTGACAACCTCATTCCTCATTGTGTTATTTTAGGTTAATAAAAAAATAATAAATTAATAAATCTATTTTCAATTGTGAATTGTTATATTTCAGAAATTAAAACTGTAGTAGTGCTAACTACAAGGGACCTAACTACTGAGTAAAACACTCTGGAATTAAAGATCTGCTTAAGTCAAACTGCAAGCACCAGATGTTATATAAGCACAATTTTATTAGACAAACAGTTTTAACGTCCAGTCAAAGAAAGATTCCAGACACTTCAGAGAGTGTTCTGACCATTTGTATAATCAATGACAATTATATAAATCAATATTATATAATTTAATAATATTAAGATGTTATAATAATGAAATAAGCAAGAGAGTTAGGCACAGCAAGACAAAGAGAATAAATAGGAGACTTACCTGTGTCATGGGCTTGCTCAGGAAACTCCAGTGGAGCGGATCTTCTGAAGAGAGAGAGATCCTTCCCCACTGGTAGTCAGCTCTTAAATGGGTCTAGGAGAGGTGGAGCCAGGCTCCACCCCTTCCTGCAGCACAGGTGAATTGCTTTCACTTGTGCTCCCAGGGCTGACTCATTGCTCGCCTCAGGTGACTAATCAGAGGTTCAGGCCGTGACTCAGCAGTTCCCATACACCATTAAAGGATGAATATTAATTTATTTGTTGGACTAGCAAGATAGCTTCCAATAGATGCAATAGTGATAAAAGTAGCAATTAAAAAAGTTCTAGATATGATAGCTATACCATATAAGATTACAAAGTCATTATATATATCTTGACTTTTTTTTTTTTTTCTTAAAAAGAATGGAAAACTCTCGTACATCCAGCATTACATTATTAAAAAACAAAGAAAAATAATAATTTCTGTTACAAAACCAAGTAATTTCCAAAAGTAACAGGTTTTTTTTTTTTTTTTTTTTTTTTTTTTTTTTTTTTTTTTTAATGCAAGGAGCCTGAAGCTGCTGTTGATGTCTAGTTGCCCAGATTTAGTGATTAGGGCTTTTGTCTTGTTAGTTTTTCCCATCCAGCATTTATCCTTCAGATAAGTTAGTTCTTTTATATCACACTCTATCCAGTGTTCAAACATCACTCATGTACTCCGTTACCTGTAGGAATATCGTGTCTGCCTCTGAAAGAAAGTTGCCTGGAAATTTAGGTTATTAGCATACATTTGACATTGTGGTCTACATCCAATATGTCCTAAAAATTCTATAGGCTAAGCCTTTACAATACAAATTCCTTTGAAATAGAAATGAGAAAAGCTTACTTACTCATTTATTTACAAAAAAGATGATCCACCTAGGAATTTATCTGTACAAGAGTTTATGAGCATATTGGAGATTTTTTTTTCTGAAATTTGTTTCATTTTTTATAGAAGTAGATATATATATATATATATAAATTAAGTTTGTTAATATTAATCTTATAGCAAGTAAATTAACATTTTCAAGTGTTTCTTCTATATTGAGGCAGTATTTTTTTCAGCTTAGTTTCTTTTGAAATCAAACATATGAAGAGGTAAAATGAAATATCAGTTATCACATGGAAGCTACTGAACCAGAAATTACTATCAATGAAAAAGTGTCTATCTCTTTTGTGTGGGGCTGAATTATTTGAAGTACTGTCTCTCATTATCAGACTGCCAGCGGACACAATCCAAGGTCATGAACCCGTTGCACTACATGGCTCTATTCAGCTGCTACTCAATACAACTGATAATAGAATAAACATGTTTGAACTTTCTTACAATTATTTTCAGATCAAACAATTGTTACAACTGAATCCAAGGATGAAAAACTTTTTTTTTTTTTTTTTTTCTTTAATGAAGTGTCTCTAATGGGAGTAGATATTATCTTGTTTTGAGTGAGTGCATCATTGTGATGTGACCAAAATCAAATGTGCTTGTTAAATGACATCTATTAGTGGATCAGAAAAAGATAAAATTAGCTCTTATGTATTCTCTTATTCTCTCCACCATTAAAACGATGAAAGTGCCTTATAAAGGATTTTTTTTTTTTTTTAATCTCACACTCTGCTAAAAAAATAATAATAATAATTTTAGTATGGTTAAGTAAATAAAGCACTTTTCTTCCTTATGTCACCTGAAAATTTTTAACATATGCTGCCATCTCTATTAAATATACAACAACTCTGTGAAATAGAAAAAAAAAAAAAAAAAAAAAAAAAAAAAAATTCCNAAAAAAAAAAAAAAAAAAAAAAAAAAAAAAAAAAAAAGTTCCCAGAATAGAATTTCAATTATATTGTAATTCCTGTTCTTTTGTTTTGTTTTGTTTTGTTTTGTTTTGTTTGACACATAGTTTCAGATAGATAGAAATTTTAACAAGTAGTTATATCCCAGGCATTTACACAGACTGGAAGGAATAGTTTTTGAGAGTATCACAGAATCACAGAATGGCCAGGGTTGGAAGGGACCCCAAGGATCACAAATCTCCAACCCCCCTGCCACAGGCAGGGCAACCAACTTCCCCATTTAATACTAGACCAGGCTGCACAGGGCCCCATCCAATCTGGCATTGAACACCTCCAGGAACGGGGCATCCACAGTCTCTCTGGGCAGCCTGTTCCAGCACCTCACCACTCTCTCTGTAAAGAACTTCCCCCTGACATCCAACCTAAATCTTCCCTCCCACAGCTTAAAACCATTTCCCCTTGTCCTTCTGTTATCAACCCTTCCAAAGAGTTGAGAGTAGCCCTGCAGAGAAGGACCTGGGGGTCTTGACGGATGAAAAACTTAATATGAGCCAACAGTGTGCTCTTGCAGCTTGGAAAGCAAAGGGTATCCCGGGCTCCATCAGAAGAGGGGTGACCAGCAGGGACAGGGAAGTGATTGCCCCTTTCTACTCTGCCCTTGTGAGGCTCCCATCTGGAGCACTGTGTCCAGGATTGGGGCCCCCTGTACAAGAAAGGCAGGGAGCTGTTGGAGAGGGTCCAGAGGAGGTCCACAGAGATGATCAGGGGACTGATGCACCTTCCCTATGAAGACAGGCTGAGGGAGCTGGGCTTGTTCAACCTGGAGAAAAGAAGGCTGCAGGGTGACCTCATTGCAGCATTTCAATACCTAAAGGGAGCCTTCAAACAGAAGGGGAATCAACTCTTTGAAAGGGTTGATAACTGCAGGACGAGGGGAAACAGTTTTAAGCTGAGGGAGGGAAGATTTAGGTTGGATGTCAGGGCAAGTTCTTTACAGAGAGAGTGGTGAGGTACTGGAACAGGCTGCCCAGAGAGGTTGTGGATGCCCCGTCCCTGGAGGTGTTCAAGGCCAGATTGGATGGGGCCCTGGGCAGCCTGGTCTAGCATTAAAAGTGAAGGTTGGTGGCCCTGCCTGTGGCAGGGGGTTGGAGATTCATGATCCTTGAGGTCCCTTCCAACCTGGACCATTCTGTGATTCTGTGACATGCAAATGGTTGATCTGGTTGATCTGTCCTCATTTTTTGAGTCTTATTTCAATTTTCATGCTTTGAATTTAAATCGTTAATCTACTACACCATTTGTGGTGATTTGAGAGCTGGGATAAATTACTTAATAATCAAAGCACATTCTGAATATTCTCTATTTATTTGCCATAAAACTATCACTACACAATTGCAGAGAAGAGGAAGAAAAACATGTTTTTTTGTTTGTTTGTTTTGTTTTGTTTTGTTTTGTTTTGTTTTCCCCCTCCCTGGAATTCAGTTTGGATATAGCCTCAGGTTTGTCATAATCACTGGAGATGCCATATATCCAAACTTTTAAATAGGTGAAAAATTCAGGTCTGCTTCTCTTAACCTCAGGAATTATGTGTTGAGAATAAAATTTAATTCTTCTGTTAAAACCTCTGAAAAGGCAAAAATGCTGATCTACTATTAAAATTTGAATGTTAAAACCATTTTATTTTAGTCAAGATAGTAAAATTGACACTATCACATCTTTGAAATGAACAAATCCCGAAAAATTAAAATGCAAAATGAAAATCAGTTCTCCCCCAAGAATTTGATTATATTCCTAATAATTAAAACAACTTAGACCCTCACTTAAGACCCTCTGGACTAAACAAATTTACTTGTCTATGTAATAAACTAGTGTACATTATTTATCAGATCCTTTCATCTGAATTCTTTTTGCTCAAGATTAATTACTACAGTCCTTCTCATAGCAAACAAAATATATTTGGTGAGGGTAATGCACGTAACAGCAAAAAAAATCATACCTCTTATTCTTGAATGACTGCACTTGCTTTCTCAAGCATTGCTTAATTTACATTTCAAAAAGTCATTTTGAAAGATAGGAAAAAAATAAAAATAACTTCTATAAGATTGTGAAATTACCTGTCAGTTATTGTGTTAACTAAGGGGTAAACACAAGTTTAGTGGCAATTAAAGAGAGACTGTCAACTCTTTCCCTATATTGCATTCAATTTTAATGATTATTCAAACAGATTGCAGTATTATATATAAAACATTTAGCCAGTGAAATTTAGTCTATAAAATTTTGTCAGACACAAAATCTGAGGTTTTTATCTTACATAATTTTCATCATGATCAATGTGACATCTGTTCCTGAGGTCATATGTTCTATTAGAAATTTATTTCATGATTAAATTAATTCTATGTAGGAATTATTACATCCTCTCAACAGATTGTTCAGATAACATACTCCTTAGTAAACATGTTTATTTTATAGTTAAATAATTCTACCCAGCATGTCTGAACCTTCTAATAAAGTACACTATGCAGACTCAGGAGTCTACCTCCAACCAGGACCGTACCGTTGCACAAAGGAAAAAGGAATGAGTTCTCTAATTTATTTGGCTACAGAGGAGAGCAAGCTACAAAGAGAATTTCCTTGAAGCTTTAAAATGGCAACAACAACAAAAAAGATTATTGATTGTTCTAGAAAGCATAGCACATGATGCTTAAAAATATCAACTTAGTTTTCTGTAAGTCATTAAAATAATATAACAAAAAGTTCATGCACAATTTAATCCTAAATATTTATTGCAGAAGCTTTATTTATTACATTATCACCTTACGTAATCTTATCATAAAATGACTTAGGAAACACATTGAGACTCTTTAATGAATGATGACATAAAATATAGTTATGAAGTAATATGTATGTTTTCTAAAATGGTGTATTTACCTGCTAATACTTAATGTATGACTTTAAGTTATGAAGTACAGTACAGAGAGTTGTATAAATTTGATAAAGAATTATGTGCACAAATCTGCACACACAGTGTAAGTAATTTCCCTAAAGAGACTAGTGACATAATAACGAACCTCGATAACTCAGTTTGAATGATTTGTTAATGTCACAGGTAGTCCCAAATGGAATTACAGTTTTTTTTCTGTACACTATAAGTGTATACAATTTTTTATAAAGGGATGTAAAGGAAACCGTTTTTTCTGATCAACATTAGCAGTTAAAATATAAAGGAAAACAATATTTTCTCCTTGCCTTTTCCTCAAACTTCTCTCCTATTTCTTCTCCAATTGATTTCCATTATTTTCTCATTTTACCATTTCTTCAACTTCTTTTTCCCTTGTCCTCTATACTTCTCAATCTTTTCTTGCAAATAATATTTTCAGTCAAATCCACTTATTGCTATGAATTTCCCTAGGGAAAACTGTGAATCAAAAGCAGGTTAATGTTATCCAGAATGTTCAACAAGCTACTAATAAACCAATTGAACAATCAAAAAAAAAAAGAGACATTCCTTTCCAGTATCAAATGTATATAAGAATATTGTCTAGGGACATACCTGAGATCCCTTCCCCCCCAAACTCCCATGCAAAAAAAAAAAAAAGACTTGAGTCACTCTCTATGGTATTCCTTCCTTTCCCATCAATTATTTCTTATACGAAGCCTTAAGAATGAGAACAGGTTTCTCTTTCTCTCTGTTTCCTAATTTAATTCTTTCTCTAAAAGAAAACCAGCCACAAGTTGATAGTGGAATATGCTCTGAGTTCACTCTAAACAGGCTAGTCATCAAGTCCAACTGCAGCCTAATCATAGTACCCTAACTCTAACAACCCTCTGCTAAATCATATCTCCAACTACCACATCCAAACGACTCTTAAACACATCCAGGGATAGACACTCAACCAGCTCCCTGGGGAGCCTATTCCAATGTTTAACCACCCTTTCTGTAAAGAAGTGTTTCCTAACGTCCAACCTAAACTTACCTTGGTGCAACTTGAGGCCATTTTCCCTTGTCTTGTCACCTGTCACCAGTGAGAAGAGACCTGCCCCGCTCTCATTGTAAGCACCTTTCCGGTACTGGAAGAGATTAATAAGGTCTCCTCTCAGCCACCTCTTCCCCAGACTAAACAGCCCCAGCTCCCTCAGCCTCTCCTCATAGGGCTGATTTTCCAAGCCCTTCACTAGCCTCGTTGCCCTTCTCTGGACCTGCTACAGTACCTCCACGTCCTTTCTGTACTGAGGTGCCCAAAACTGAACACAGTACTCAAGGTGAGGCCTCATCAATGCCGAGTACAGGGGCAGGATGTCTTCCCTAGTTCTGCTCACCACACCATTCCTGATGCAGGCCAGGATGCCATTAACCTTCTTGGCCACCAGGGCACACTGCTGGCTCATGTTCAGCCGACTGTTCATCAGAACACCAAGGTCCCTTTCCATCGGGCAGCTTTCCAGCCACACCTCCCCAAGCCTGGGGTTGTTGTGACCTAAATGCAGGACCCGACACTTGGCCCTATTGAAACTCATGCCGTTAACCTTGGCCCATTGATCCAGTCTGTCCAGGTCCCTCTGCAGTGCCCTTCTCCCCTCTGGCAGATCAACACTCCCTCACCCAGCTTGGTGTTGTCTGCAAACTTACTGAGGATGCACTCAATCCCCTCATCAAGATCATCAATGAAAATGTTAAACAGAAGCAGCCCCAGTACTGAGCCTTGCGGGACACCGCTCGTGACCGGCTGCCAACTAGATTCAACTCCCTTGACCACAACTCTTTGGGCCTGACCATCCAGCCAGTGCTTCACCCAGCAGAGCGTAGACCCATCCAGACCATGGCAGCCAGCTTCTATATAAGAATGTCATAGGGGACAGTATCAAAGGCCTTACTGAAGTCCAGGTAGACCACATCGACAGCCTTACCCTCATCCACTAAGCGGCTCACCTTGTCATAGAATGAAATTGGGTTTGTCAGACAGGATCTACCATTCGTAAACCCATGCTGACTGGGCCTGATCCCCTGGCTGACCTTTAATTGGTCCATGATGATTCCCAAGATTATTTGTTCCATGACCTTCCTGGGCACTGAGGTGAGACTGATAGGCCTGTAGCTACCAGGATCATCTTTCCGGCCCTTTTTGAAGATGGGCGTCACAGTTGCCAGTGTCCAGTCTGCTGGGACATCCCCAGTTAGCCAGGACTGCCAAAGAATGATGGAGAGTGGCTTGGCAACACATCCGCCAACTCCCTCAGCACTCTAGGGTGCAATCCATCCGGTCCCATGGACTTGTGAGCATCCAACTTTTGCAGCAGGTCCAAAACTATCTCATCATGGATCATGCAGGGCCTATTCTGTTCCCCATCCCTATCTACCAGCGCAGGGGGCTGTGTTCCCAGGGAGTAACAAGTCTTACTATTAAAGACTGAGGCAAAGAAGGCATTAAGTACCTCAGCCTTATCCCTATTCTTGGTGACCAGGTTGCCCTCGGCATCCAACAAGGAATGCAGATTCTCCCTAGCCTTCCTTTTCCTATTAATGTGTTTATAAAAACATTTACTGTTTTCACAGAATCACAGAATCACAGAATCACTAAGGTTGGAAAAGACCTATAAGATCATCCAGTCCAACCATCCACCTATCCCCAATGGTTCTCGCTAAACCATGTCCCTCAACACAACGTCCAAATGTTCCTTGAACACCTCCAGGGAAGGGTACTCCACCACCTCTCTGGGCAGCCCATTCCAGTGCCTGACCACCCTTTCAGAGAAGTAGTATTTCCTAATATCCAGCCTGAATCTTCCCTGGCGCAGCTTGAAACCATTCCCTCTAGTCCTATCACCAGTTACACGAGAGAAGAGG
>QGNR01000033.1:11321383-11347883 GCA_003435085.1 Syrmaticus mikado
TTTTTTTTTTTTTTTTTTTTTTTTTTTTTTTTTTTTTTTTTTTTTTTTTTTTTTTTTTTTTCCCCTACTGATTAAGCATTTTCTAACATCTACAATTAAAGGTCTAATCTGTTATAGAAAAAATATATATATTTATTTTTACAATGTCTGTGCTTTTCCGGTGTTCAAAAACAGTTAAGAAATACAGATTTTCTTGGACATATCTCAGTTATTTTGAGCAAATTATTACTGCAATAATGTAGATGGAGTAGATAATTCTGACAAAAAATAATGTTAAGATACCAGTTACTGAACCATGGTTTTAATTCTTTCTTATTGCTGTAATTTATTTTTCTTTTCACTAAACAAGAGAGTGGATCCAACTAATTTAAAATAGGAGATAATTTTTTAAAACAGTATTATGTATTCATGGTTCAGTGCAATAAACTTATGCCAATTCTGATGCCTTCAAATTCTCTGGAGAATATTACTATGTGGTTGCCTTGACGAGATCTAAGACAGTTCTTCCATTTCCTCACTTGTCTTCACTTACTGATCCTTGTGAAAATTCCCAGCTAGGAATGAATGATTTTTATTTTTTCTTGCCAGTCAATGAACTGCTTCAACTCAATACAGGGATTGCATCAGCACTGAAGGTATAACAAGAGAGATAGAGAGAATGCATGAAAAGAGCTGCTGAGAACAAGATTATATTTAGACTTTTCATTTTAAGCCAAAATGCCATGTAATGGATTTCTCCATTATTTTGTTTGATTTGGAAGATAGTCTTTTTGTTAGTGTTTTAGAGCTGTTGAAGGGATTATTTTATCATTTGTGGCGTAATAAAAATATTTTTCATTGTAGTTTAGCTTTAAAGCAGATTGTACCTGCCACTGGTAAAGACATGTAATCAACATTTGAGCTTCATTCTTACCTCAGCTTATTCTAACTTCAGAGACAAGAAATATTTAACATTCAGAAGCAAAAAGTCTGAGTTTATCATAAATTCACAGATTCTTATAATCTGCTGTAGATTTATTAAATAGGGCTAAAGTCACTAGGCTCTAGAAATGTGCTTGTTTCTGCCTCCTCAGTTTACTCACTGCAAGAAAGAGTAGAGATGTGCTGTAAGATGAGACAGGGAACACAGCTGATAAGTTGTGATGAAGCCTTAGTACCCTCTTTGGCCTGTTCAAAATACAGAAGAGATTTGAAGAGGGCTCTAAAGCATCAAGGAATGGAAAATTGCCCAGTGAGGATCATAAAATCATAGGATGGTTAGAGTTGGAAGGGATCTCTGAAGGCCATAGCGTCCAACTCCCCTGTAGTGAACTGCAAAATCCACAGCTTGGTCAGGTTGCTCAGGGCCTGATTCAGCCTCACTTGGTAGTCTCCAGGGATGGGGCATCAACCACATCACTGGGCAACCTGTTCCAATGCTTCATAACTGTATGGGAACTGCTGAATCATGGACTGAACCTTTGATTGATCACCTGAGGAGAGCAATGAGTCAGCCACAGGAGCACAGGTGAAGGCAATTCTCTCCTAGACGCATTTAAGAGCTGACTACCAGTAGGGAAAGATTTCTTTTAGAGATTCACTCTCCTGAAGTTTCGCAAGTGAGCCCAGGATATGGGTAAATGCCCTATCTTTTCTGCTTTAGTGTAATAACTTTGTAGCCAAGCCCTCTGGTATGCTGTAATGTCTGTATATTCATTAATTATACAATCATCCTCACCATAGAAGACTTTTTCCTTGTATCTAACCTATATCTACCCTCTTTGAGCTTGAAACTGTTTCCTATTGTTCTATCCCCACAAACCCTGGTAAGGAGTCTGTACCATTTTTTTCCTGCAGCCTTAATTTAGATACTGAAAGGCTGTTATCACCTTGCAATCTTCAGTTCTATCAGTTCTATCTCTCTTAGCCTGTCCTCACAGGAGATGTGTTCATTCCCTGGGATCGTTTTTGTGGCCTTTCTCTGGACGCAGCCCAGCAGATTTATGTCCCTCCTGTACTGAGAATTCCACACCTGGATGCAGTACTCTAGATGAGGACTCATCTGTGCAGAGTAGAGGAGCAGGATCACCTCCCTTGCCCTTCTGGCCATGCTGCTTGGGATGCAGTCTAGGATACAGTTCGCTTTCTGGACTGTGAGGGAACACTGCTGGCTCATCTGGTTTCTCATCTACAAGTACCCCCAGGCCTTTTCAGCATGGCTGTGCTCGATCCTTTCATCCCCCAGCTTGTAGTGACAATGCGGGTTGTGTTAACTTTTTAACACCTTCTTTTTCTGGTTTCAAATAAACTAATTAATCTAAGATATAAACAAGCACTTTGTGCAATAGTTTGCTTACAGTTACATCTATAGTCAAAGTGTTGCTGTTGCTGTCACTGTTTTTTTTCTGATGTCAAATACAACGGAAAGAAATAAAAATTGAAACTCATTAATAATGCAAAACATTAAGTTATGTTCCATGATAGCTGGATTACTGGAAAGAATTACGAGAGCTGATCAAGAGTTCTAAACATACAAATTTAAGAAATCGGGTTTTGTGGAATTTTATGTATATTAAAAAATAAGAGAAGGAAACACTAAGATTAGCATATGTTCTACTTCCCATTACTACCCTAGTCTACAGTGTCCCCAAATTCATTTGATTAGTTTCCTTCTTCTGAAGATTTTTTTTTCTTTGTTTAAACTAATTTTTATGATTTCCATTACTTAATATTTTTCAATGATCATAATCTGAAACGGCAAGTGACATTTTAGAGAAGAATATGAACAAATCATATAGGAATCCCACTAGATTAAGAAAAAAAATGTTGGATTTTTGTTTAGATATAATGTTCTTACAAAAGCAACAAAGCTTAAAATAATTCCAGATTCTCTTTGACTATAGAGTTAACACCTAATGCTCTAAAATTATTTACTTCAAGGCAAGTTCACTGATGAATGTTCATGAGAAATGAATCATGGCATAGGACAGATCGTTCTGTACTATGACTAGTTGAACTTGAGTTTTCTCCTGTAGAGTATATCCAGACAAAACCATTGTAACATGAATGAGGTAGTTAACACACAAGATTCTTCTAAAGAAGCTGGTGATGTGAGCTTGATGAGAAGGTAGAACTCAATAGCCAGCACCAGACAGAACCAGATCACCAGTGGTGATCAGTTATTCAAAAACTTTATGGACGCGGTCCTGGGTGACCAGCTTGAGGTGTCTTTGTTTCAGTGAGGTGTTGGACCTGATGAACTTCAGAGACTACTTCCAACGTAATCTATCTGTGATTCCAAGAACACAGTGATGACTGCTGTACTTAAATTATTCCATGATGTATAATCTTAGAGTTCTCTGAATTTTAATTCTGGAAAATTTCCCCAGGTTTGTTTGATTTATCAACAGAGACATAACTCAAATAGCTTTTATGTTCAGTGAGTAGAATTCTGTGGCACTGAATGTGTACAGAACAGCTCCACATAGTGTGTGCAGTAGAGGAAACTTGCACAGCGTCTACTGCTTTCTTGACACTGCAGACCCATGAATCACAATAAAACTGCTACTCTTGTTGACTGACATGCAGGACTTTTTTTATTATTTATTTATTTTAATATAATAATATAAAAGATAAGAACTACAAACAACCACCAGCAACAAAAAAAACCTGATCTTGGTAACTGGTATTTGCCATAAGACAAATAAATACACTTAGCTACATCAGGCTTGCTTAGCTCTGTTACTGTTATATGTAATCTTAAGGCCTTTGATAAATTGTCTTTGAGCTTATTGTATCCACAGCAGAGTTTTTAACCATAGGCTTTCAATCCTAGTTTATTCAGTTTCTTACTGAGTGAATAAAGTTGACAAACTGCTTCAGTGTTTATTACTTAGTTTCAAAAACATTCATTTTCTATGAACTATGTATTGAATATTCAGTGTTTTAAAATATGAATATCACAGAAATGTAAGTAAAGTTTTTGAGACTACTTTATTTTTTTATTTTTTATTTTTTTTTTTTCAGAACAATCCACAGATATAGCAGGGAACTTGAAGGGAATCTTTAAGTTAGAAAACAGCTTTATCACTATTTAAATATTTTCATATAGATGGCTTAGGATATATTATTTTTTATTAACTGTTTGGATGTTTTTGATATTGAGCTTCAAATCAACGTAACTACAGAATTAACATTAAGCATGTTAAAAAAACAAACAAAAAAAAAAAAAAAAAAAAAAAAAAAAACAAAGAAAAAAAAAAAAANAAAAAAAAAAAAAAAAAAAAAAAAAAAAAAAAAAAAAAACCAAGCAAACAAAAATCTCTTGGTATTGAAGAACTGCAACCATAGGTGAAAAACAAGAACAAAAAAAGCGCAGTCTGGAAACAAATAACTCTTGGTCTTGTGCTCATCTCCTTCTTCTGAAGGCTGATATACATGCATAGAGAAATGTGGGTAAATAGGTAAAGTGTGGATCTACTCTTTGTGCCCCACCTTTCTTCCCTAATGAATTCCTATGATTGGGAATATTCAGGAATATCTGTTTTCTCTGAAAATTTCCCCGAAACTTCTTATCTATCTTTTACACTAAAGAATTTCCTCACTGCACATGTATAAGATAGCCTTCTGAGAGTCAATGAAGCTGAATTTTTTCCCTAATATATTTCTTTCCACACCAGTCTTAAAATGCTACAGTGCTCCTATACTTTAATAGGAATATAGTCAATTAGTAGCAAATGTCACTGTATTAGAATAACACTGTCTGGTTCATGTAATTTACTGAAGAGGCAGAAATTTTTAGTGTTTCTAAATGTGAACAAAAATGTCATCATTACTGTCAGGAAGGACATAATACAATGAATCATCACATCGTATATCTGGTAGATATATTCAGAGCTGTTTGAAATTGTGACATGGCTTAGATCACAAACCTAATGGTGGTATTCTGCAACAAAGCTTTAGACAATTTAAGCTTGCATGTCTTGTCAGTTTCTCTTAGCACACAATTCTTGAATTTGAAAAGTGAAATGAATGAATTTAATACATATTTCCACTATGAAAAGCTATCTGTTCTTTGACATAGCCATTTTTTTTTTTTTATCCAAGTAGATTTCTCAGATCTGGTGACTAGGTTTAATCCACTCAAAATTTTATTATTATTATTAATTGATATTTATTAAAAGATTCAATAAATAATGGTTCTTAGACTTTTTAAATTAACAATAAAAGTATTTTTTTTTTTTTTTTATTTGTGTAAATTGTATTACACTTGACTTTCAGGAAACTTTGTAGATTCTTCTGAGATTTTATGAATAACAAAGGATTTCTTAAATATCTTATTATTCAATTATAAGATTATATTTTCATTCTTCAAGTATTAAGAGGAACGTAAAACTGATATCATATCTCTATCAACATGGAATTATGTAATATACCTGAACAAGAAATGAAAATTTATCCTTGGAACCCCTCATTTTATTTAAAAGAATGGTAAAAAAGAATCATACTCCACTAAATTAGTCTATAAATTGTATATTTATAAATTGCAGTCAAAACTCCCTTCTATCTGTGATAGTTAAGTTTTTGAGGGGGGAAGAAAAAAATGACCTCAAAGGTTTATGCAAACTTCAAAAAATCAAAAAAATAAATCATGAATTCTCATCTCACTGCTCAAGCTTGTCTAGGTCTCTCTGGATGATATTAGATCCCTGAGGCATGTTGAACACATTGCACAACTCTGTGTCATCTGAAGACTTGCTGAGGGTGCACTCAATCCCACCACTGAAGTCACTGATGAAGATATTAAACAGCACTTGTTTCAGCACTGATCCCTGAGGGACACCACCTGTCACTCATCTCCATCTGAACAATGAGCCATTGACCACTGCCTTCTGGGTACAGTATTACAACAAGTTCCTCGTTCATTGAGCAGTCCACCCACTAAATCCATACTTAATTTGCAGAGAAGGATGATGTAGTGGACCTTGTCAAAAGTCTTACTGAAGTCCAGACAAATTACACCAGTGGTTCTTTCCTTACCCATTGATGCAGTTATGCCATCATAAAAGGCCATAGGTTACTCAGGCAGGACCTGTTTTTGGTGAAATCACAAGAGTTCTCTTTACTGTCTTCCTCTCTTCCATGTACCTTAGTGCAGTTTCCAGGAAAATCTGTTCCATGCACAGAGATGAGGCTAACAGATCAGTAGTTCCCTGGGTCATCCTTTCTACTATATTTATAAATGAGTGTGATACTTCTTCCAGTCACTAGAAACTTCACTTGTCTGCCATGATTTTTCATTGGGAAGTGGCATGGCAACTACATTAGCCAATTCCCTCAGGACTATAGGATGTATCTAATTGATACCCATAGAACTATGGATGTACAGGTTCCCCAGGTAATCGCAAACATGGTCTTCTCTGGCAGGGGGAATGGCATTATTCCCCCAGTTCCCACCTTCCAAACCACCCATTTGAAGGCTGCATGAAGAGTACTTGCCAGAGAAAACTGAGGTGAAAAAGTTGTTGACATACCGGCCTCCCTGTATGTCTCACTGTATAGAGTATGTCTTCTTGGACTTTCCTTTTCTAGTTGATGCATCTGTAGAGGCCTTTTTTGATCATCTTTTCATCATTTGCCAAGTCCAGTTTGGGTGGACCTTGGCCTGCCTGATCTCATCCCTACAAATCTATCCCTCTTCCAGGATACCTGTGCATTCTTCCACCGCCTGTGTAATTTCTTCTTGCTCTCATGTTTGAGCAGCCTGTTCATGTTCAGCCATGCTGGTTGGTCCTTCCTTTGCTGACTTTCTACACCTGGGGATGGAGGGTTTCCTTAAAGCTTCCTTAAAGATCCCCCAGCTCTGCTACACTTTCTTGTCCCTGAAGACTGTTTCCCAGTGAGTGCTGTTGAGTAACTCCCTGAAGAGCTGGAAGTAAGCTTTCCTAAAATTTATGATTTTACATTTAATCTGCCCCATGTCCCTCAGGAATGTGAACTCCACTAATGCCTGATAAGTACAGTCCAGAAGCTTCAAATCCTAATTTCACTAATAAGTTTGCTTATACTGGTAAGCAACAAGCCCAATATTGTCTTCCCACTGGGGGGGCTCTCTGTCACTTGGCTGAAGATGTCAGCTTTGATAAATTCCAGGAGCCTTCTGGATTGACTACAGTTCTCCATGCTACTTTTCTAGCAGATGTCAGGCTGTTTGAATTCTCCCAGCAGGATGAGAACCTGTGACTGTGATGCCTTCTGTAGCCGCAAAAGAAGGCTTTATAAACAGATTCCATGTGTTTAGGAAGCTTGTATAACACAACCACAGGGCTCCCTTTGCTTCCTCAACCTCTAACTCTCACCTATAAGCTTTCAACTTGCTTGTGCTCATTCTTCAGGGGCAGTTCTTCGCATTCTATTCCTATTTTGATGGAGAGGTAACACTTACTCCCCTCCTTTTTCTGTTCTTTCTGAACAGCTTGTAGTTGCCAATAGTCACACTCCTGTCATAGGAATCATCACACCAGATTTCAGTGACAGTAACTTAGTCATGGTTTTCTAATAGCATGGTGTCTTCCAGCTCCTCACATTCATTTCCTAAGCTGTGCGCGCTCATCTAGAGGTTTTCAGCTGGGCAGCCTGTTACTGTTACTTTCTTGGAGGATAACTAATTCTTCTGAAGTATTTCCTTTGAGTTTCCATGTTGCCTTCTATTGCTTCAGTGGTGCCTAGCCCATTTCTCTGGTATTTCAAGTGTGCTGCATTGTTACCAGCATATTTCAGGGCAGTATCTTGAGGGCCCAGACGAGCACTCTGTCCATCCAACCTAGACCCGCTGTTTCAAACCTTGTCATGGACAGGTTCACTATTAATCCCACCTCCCTTCAAACTGGGTTTAAAGCCCTGCTAGGTTTTCCCCAAGGACTCAGCTCCCCCTTTGAGAATTCTGAAATCCAGCTGGTGTCTGCAAGTCTGGTGCCATGAAAGCCATTCTGTTGTTCAAAAATCCGAAGTTTTGACAGTGGCACTAGCCATGAAACCAGGTGTTTATAGATTGGACCATTTCATTTCTTTCAGTGTCCTTACCCAGTGCAGGAAGGAGAGAATAAAAGATGACCTGAGTACTCAATTACTAACGCAGATGTTTTAAAGGTCTGAAATCTCTTTTGAAGTCCCTTGAAATACTCATAGATGCTTTGTCACCCCCTACATGGAAAAGCAGTAATGGGTACTGATCTGCTGGCCGTACCAGGCTAGGAAACTTCCTGGTAACCTCGAGCCCCAGGGAGGCAATGGACTTCTCTAAGAGGAAAAGGCTGCACAGCATACTAAACGTTCAGTTCTGTGCAAGAAGTAGTCCACTAAAAAGCTTAAATAAATAAATCAGAGAAGACAGAATAGAATTCGAGAATCCAAAATGGCAAAACTGAGTGGAATTACTATTTGAAAAATAAGACACTGCTGTCTTCCCTAAATTAAATATATTCCTATTTCATATTCAGATCTCATGCCCTGAATCAGTCAGTGAAACTAAGTTGGAAAAAATAATGACACTACAATGATAACTGTAGCAGCGTTTGCATGTTTTTCTTTTGGATTTTGAACTGTTCTTTAGATGAAGATTGATTTCAGGAGAGAATAAGAAGACATATTTATAAATAAATCACATTGTTGCTGCCAAAACAGATACAAAACAGTCTGTGGATGATGTATTTAGTACACCACGGATCTTTTGATTACCTTTGTTTGTGGTTAACGCTTATAATTACTACTATCAGAAATCTAGCACACCGATATCATAATGAAATTCCAGGATATATTTCTATGTAGAAATATATATATATATATATATATATGTATGTGTGTGTGTGTGTATATATAGTTACAGTAAGTATTTGAAAAAAAAATATAAATAAAATTCATATATTTATTATATTTAAAATGTGATTTATGAAACATTTCCTACAGTCCAGGTTAAATAGCTCTAATCTGCTCAATTGAAAAAAAATTACAGCACTGAGTGAATGAAATGAATGTTGCCTCAAGTTTATTCAGATATAACAAAAGGTACATTAGGATTGTCTATATTTTGCCCACAGAAAGAATTTCATGAAAGTTTAAGATATCTTTTTGGCAAAATGAATTAATATGCACAAGTTTAAGTTTGCCTGTAGAAACTCATTCTACTTCAGTCACTTTATCCTTTTATTTTTCTACTGGGGAATTTTGTAAGAGTGATACATGCTAGAATAATGAAAATGACAAGTATATAATATGATTTAAAGTTTATTGGATGATACTTCTGCATTTGGAAATCTAAGATGATATTGCATTAGATAAGGTTTGTGGATCTAAGAGATGCTTACTGAAATATTTATTTTCTGAAATGTAATTTTAAGATTTTCTATTTTTTTTTTTTTTCAGTATACTTGTAATGCTTTTGAAGTGCTACCTTAGCAGTGAAGTTACAAAAAATGTGAAACACTGCAACTCTAGAAAACAAAGTAAGGCTCCTCATGAAAGCATTCTTCCTCGAGTTTTAGAAGCACCACTTCACATCACTTAAGTTATGCATTCAAGTGTTAACCTCATCTGACCCTGTAGAACATATATGATATGATTATCACTTAATGGCTAATCAATTAATTAACAGGTGAGGAGTTCTCATCTTGGACACTCTTGGATACACTTCTGCTCCTCAGGTTTGTGTATGTGTGTGTGTTTATCAATTTCTTAACCAGGTATCTTAATGAATCTGATGTTCTCACATAGCACTTACTATGCTGCCCTGATTGATTTTCTACTGCCAGCTGATGCTTATTCTAGTTCTCTTATCTTTATTAACATTCACTGTAGCATGCTCTGGCTTCTGTATGAAGCATAAGTCCATGTTTATGCTTTTTGTTTGCTTTTCCGATTAGAAACAAGAAATGAATGCAAAGTCAGCTCATCTCTTTTATACCACATAATCTAGTTTTGGTTCATTCTCAAATGTAGTGACCATATTAGTTAAGAATTAGCTGGGAAGGTGCCCACAGTCAACAGACAATTGATGATTCAGAAGAGTGTTCCATTGCTGAGAAGCCAGCAGGAGGAATAGGTCACTGTACAAAATGTGTCAGCAATAAGAAAGCAGTAAAGTAGCTGTTATTGTGAATCACAAATAAATGCTTTAAAATGACTTTTGCTATTATTTCTGAAGCAACTGTGCATACACTTGGGATTTTTTAATGTATTTTTGAGTAGTTCTAGTCAAATAATCTGTTGAAATCTCTTTTTCTTTGGTTGAACTCTGGATTATTTCTACTTAACACTATATTTTAAACATTCCCTACATTTATGTTTGAGTTCATGAGAATACAACACATTTTCTAATAGACAGCTGGAAGGAATTAATATGCAGTAACTTTGAAAGTACTCTTTCTACATTGTCTCCATTGCCTTAGCTAAAGTTCTGGGTTTTAGGACTTAGTACTGTTTGTTTGTTTGTGAAAGTTCTTCATTCAGCCTACTAACCAGGTTGTGTTTTTTCAAGCAAAAAAAAACTAATGTTAACAAGTTTTCAGAGAACTATTTTTCTTAGTATTCTTTATATTTAAAAGGAATTAAACAAATGGTAATTTGAGAATAGAAAATATTTTTGTAAATAAAGAAATACACTTTAATTTTTTTTCCTCTAGAAATACGTGCAATTATCGGAATAATTTTATATAGGCTTATAACTTCAGTGCACTCAAAGTTAATCCATTCATGAGCATTTTGCTATCAGTGTTTTCAGAGACTGAACTAAATCAATGAAAAATTAAAGGAAGTTCTTGTTCGTGGAATGTTCATAGACATTAATTTGATTAAAGGTTGAAAGGTATCTAA
Source organism: Syrmaticus mikado (assembly GCA_003435085.1). Classification (NCBI taxonomy): domain Eukaryota; kingdom Metazoa; phylum Chordata; class Aves; order Galliformes; family Phasianidae; genus Syrmaticus; species Syrmaticus mikado. Next base: position 11,332,229 of record QGNR01000033.1, read on the forward strand.
TAAGTCAATTCCGACATGATATTCTTTATTACCATGGTTATGGAAATCCTTGAAATTATGAAAGACTTTATAGAAGAATATTCACTACAAAACCATATGTAATTCACACCATTTATAGTTCATATAATAAAATATTTTGGGTAACTCATTTTATAAGCAGAAAGATCTAATATGTGCTCCTAAACTAATTAAGAATATAGTATTTCTTCCTGTAGAAACTCTGATGAAGTGTTTCAGCTACCTTGTTAGTCAGTGTGCTAAATTTAAAATATATCATACTGGGGTACCACTTCATAGCTAATATAAAAATAGAAATTATTTGTGAAAGAAAGGGCTTCAAAAATGTAATAACCTATATTTAAAAGTATAGTCATTTTTATTATTTGCACTGATTTCAGAGTTAAGGCACCTGCTGCAATTATTTATCCAGTGATACATATCAGTGATACTTCAAATAATGTCACTCAGGTTTCTAGAATTTTAAAAATAGTTTCTAGTACATTGAAGACAAGGAGTCTTATAATTCCATACTCTAAGATAAAAGTATAAAAAGATCTCTTGCTGATATTTGCTATGGTTTTTCTGGAAGCTGAATGTACATTAAAGAAAAAAAAAAATCCCTAAGAAAAGTAGATATCCTTCTTCATATTACTTATATAACATTGTTAGCCCATTCTTATTACTGAAATGATATTTTTGTAATTAAAGATAGAATATTTTTGCATTTTACATAGGCAAAATCCATCATAACCATTAAAAATTCTTATAAAGTCACCTTAAAAGCATGAGGGGGAATGGCTGCTTATGAGGGTGGATAGAGATAGGACAAGGGGGAATAGTTTTAAACTGAGACGGGGAGGTTTAGGTTAGATATTAGGAGGTAGTTTCTCACTCAGAGGGTGGTGATGCACTGGAACAAGTTACAAGGAGGTTGTGGATGCTCCATTCCTGGAAACATTCAAGGACAGGCTGGATGTGGCTCTGGGCAGCCTGGTCTAATGGTTGGTGGCCCTGCCTGTGGCACTGTGGCCCTTTTCAACCCAGACGATTCTATGATTCTATGATTCTATAGACATAGATTCTATATAACAGTTTGTAACAATGGCTGAGGCTCTGTGGAAACCAACAGCCCTGACCATCAGGGCTCCTTCCATTCTGCCTGTGGCTAAGGACCCTGTTCTAACCCACAGGGCCATCAGTCTCTGCCTATGTGATGCCACAGCAGGGCCAGGCTTCGGCACTTACAGTCCTGCCCTGTCAAACCATTGGCCTCTCTGAGTTTGGCTCACTCACATTCCATGTTCCAGACCATTTTTTTAGTCCACATCCTAAGCGAGGTGCTAGGTGTACAGGGCTGGGGCTCTCCCAGTATTTTCCTGGTTGAATTGGTAGTACAAGCCCCTGACATGATGGATTCCATTGTATTCCACCTTGAGTCCCTTCCTGTGCCCTTACATTAAAGAAGTCTTAGCATTTTCAGTAGTACTAATTAGTTCTATGACCACATCAAAGCAGTAGCAAAGCAAAATAAATGTTTTTGAACTGTGCATGTCCTTTTAACATCTAAGGGTAATGTGTACGTTTAGATTGGATAGAAGAGAGGAGCAGAGAGGGAAGAAAGGAGAAAATGGTTCAATAGGAAGGGATCCGAAAGTATCATAAATTCTCAACTGCCTAACCTTTTCAGAGCTAACCAAAAGTTAAAGCATAATATTGAGGGCATTATCCAAATGCTTCTTGATCACTGAGAGACACAGGACATCAATCATCTTTCCAGGAATCCACTTTTAATTTTTGACCAACCTTCAATGTAAATAAATTTTTCCTAAACCTAATATCAAATCTGAACCTCCATTGACACAGCTTTATGCTGTTGCTGCACATTCTATAATCATTTACTACATGAAAAGATTGACACCTCCCTCTCTTCTTCCCTTCCTCGGTAAGTTGAAGAGAACAATGAGGGAATCTTTTAGCTTCCTCTACTCTATACAAGACAACCCAGGTGTTCTTAGCCTCTCTTAATAGGGCATGTCTTTCAGCTCTTTTAACAGTTCTTTCGCCCTCCTCTGGCTGTATTCAAGTGTCTTAACACATTTTTTCATGTTGAGGAAACCAGAACTGTATACAGTATTCAAGGTGAGGTCATATCTATGCTAAATATAGTTGCAGAATCATAGAATCACCAAGGTTGGAAAAGACCCAGAGAATCACACATAATTTTGCGTTTTCTATAGATGAAACACCTACTTTGACAAAATGGCTATGTTGTTTTCAATGCATCTTTAATTATGGTTTGATTTCTTGGCTGTGTGTGCACAGTGCTGACTCATATTGAGTCTACCAGTTCAACCAGCATCCCCAGATCATTTTCTGCAGAGCCACTATCTAGGCACTCATCGGTCAGTTTGTACCTAAGTCAGGAATTATTCAATTCCAAGAGTAGAACTCAACATTTACTTTTGCTTCATCTCATGACACTGATGACAGATGTTCCTCTGCAAGGACTTTCATCCCTTCGTACAGTAAACAGCATCTCCCAGTTTAATATCACCAGCAAACTTGTCAAGGATGCATTCAACTCCTGAGGAACACAGCTAGTAACCACCCACTAGTCAGAGTTAGCACTGTTCACTATGACCCTTTGATCCCTACCATTAGACCAGCTTGTTACCCACCAAAGTACGAACCCACTTTTTACCCATAGTTAGTGACTTTATCTAGAAGGATGCCACAGGGAACAGTATGAAAAGCATTAAAAAGAATCCATAAAGATTGCATTCACCATGTTGCTTTTATTTACAAGGCAGGTGACCTTATCATAGTGGGAGATCAACTTACTGAGGCAGGATGTTACCTTTATGAACCTGTATTTATTATGTATGATAGTAGCTTTGCTATTTAACCCTAATATATCAATATCCCCTAGGATAATCTTCTCCATAACTTTGTCAAACACTGAAGTCAGACTAATAGTTCTATTGTTTCCTTCTCTCAAGATCCTTTTCATGTATGGATATAAGATTGTCTTGTTTACAGTCAAAAGGAAAGGCATCACTTACAATATTGTACATATGCTGGTCAATGGCTCAGTGTTCAAATGGTGATGAGTGTTGTCCCTTGGGGATTGGTACTGGAACTAATGCTCTTAAATTCCCCATCAGTGTGCACCCTCAGCAAGTATGCAGGTGACACCAAGCTGTGTGGTGCAGTCAACACACCTAAGGAACAGAGTGCCATCCGGAGAGACCTAGAAAGGCTCAAGCAGAGGGCTCAGGAGATTTTCATGAGCTTCAACAAAGCGAGGTCCAAGGTCTTTCACCTAGGTGACAACAACTTTAACTATCAACACAAGCTGAGGGACAAAAGGATAGAGCACAGTCGTGTTGGAAAGGATCTGGGGGAACTGGACATGAGCCAGCAATGTGCTCTCACAGCCCGGGAAGACAACCATATTCTGGGCTGCATCAGAAACAGTGTGGTCAGTAAGATGCAGAATCAAACTCTGTAACCCAAGTGAGATTACAAAGCAGGTATGGTTTATTCAGTGCTGCACAGACACCGGGTGCAAGGGGATGGATCTGCTTAACTTGCACACCGTCTGGAAAAATCGTGCTACAGATATAGGCCAAAATAATACACAATCAAAAGTTTTCCCAGAGTTTGGATACATATTCATTACACCCCCGAGAGTTCATTAGCATGCAGACCATCCCCTCTTGCTTGTGCATAGTGGGTCGTGGGATGAAGATTTGTTGTCTTCCTCGTGAAGGCTTCTGACCCTTGGCATCCCCCCAAACCAGCTTTTTCTTGCCCTGTGGACATCTAATCACCTCCCTGCCAAATGTCCTCAGGCTGTTCTCAAACCCTTATCTTTATGACCTTCATCCCCCTCACTATCCCAGATCCAGTGTCTGCCATCCCTTATTTTTCTAACAAGCTCTACATTCTTGCTTCTATAAATTATCTCTAACTATTCCCGTTCACCCCCCTTATTCTCAGTCACTGTGAAGCCTTCTTGCCTTTTTACTTTCACTTACGGGGCCCTTCTCACCCTTCAGCCAGAAGGTTGTCATGGCTTTATGATTTTTGGTTATCAGTACTCCACATCATAACATCACGTAGTGCACTGGGAGTTAAAGTGTTAGTGCTCCAGCTCTACCTGTCTGGAAGAGAAGAAGAACTACATACCCCAGCAAGCTTTGCGGTCAGAGAAGAGACATAACCCCTTGTAAGGTCATCTGATGTGCTCTTCTTCGTCAGGCTCTCCTCCCTGCTGCTCAACCAGACTGTGCATCTCACCTCAGCATTATGGTGAGGCTTATCCACCTTTTGGACACTCTCTCTCATTATATTTGATTTATTAGCTTTAATTCTAATTATATTGTACTATAGTGTGTTATCTTGCATTCCGATATTATATTTAGTGAATTAATTTGTTTCTCCTCAGATCATTGCTGTTATATTTAATTATTCTGGGGCCTACTGTTTCCCTTTTCTGGAGGCGCAGATTTTGTTAAATTCCTCCACCCTGCTAGTCACAGAACTGGGCTGAACCTGTCTGTAAACCATTGACAAAAGTCCAGGGTGGTGATCCCATACTGGAGAGACCTCACCTGGAGTACTGCAATCAGATGTGGAGTTCTAAAAACAGGAGTGGCATAGACCTGTTAAAGCACATCATGAAAGTGATCCAGGAGATGAAACATCTTCCCTTTGAGGACAGGCTGACTTGGGGTTGTTCAGTCTGGAGAAGAGAAGGCTTTGAGAGGACCTGAGAGTGGCTTTTCAGCATATATATGGAGGCTATAAGAAAGAAGGGGACAAACTGTTTAGCAAGTTCTGTTGTGACAGAACAAGGGGAAATGATTTTGAATTGAAAGAGGAGAGATTGAGATTGGATACAGGGAGAAAGTATATCCCAAGAATGTTTGAGAAGCTCTGGAACATGGTGCCCAGAGATGTGGATGTCCTGTCCCTGGAAAAATTAAAGGTCAGACTGGATGGGGCTCTGAGTCATCTGATCTAGCTGTAGATGTTCCTGTTCATTGTAGGGGAATTGGATTAGATGATAGGTAAAAGTCCCTTCCAATTCAAACAATTAGATGATCTAACGATTCTATGCTTTCCTAGACTCTGAAGATCTCTGCTGAATTGTTGATAGAAATTTATATGTAATATCCACTAACTCCCTCAGCACTCTGGGGTGAATCCATCAGGACCCATATTAACACTGACCTGATACAATTGTTCCCTCTGATTCCAGTGATGACCGATGCAAAGTCACTGTTTTCCCCTTACTGCCCCCTCACTGCTTTTCATAACCCTCTTATTTTGAAAACTGGGCAGTCCAAGATCTGACAGTAAAATGAAGGCCAAAATGGCATTAAATGCCTCTGCATTTTTCTCATTAGTACGTGTTAGGCAGCAAAGAAGTTAGGAAGTAGAAAAAATCTTTTGCAGATATATTGTAATTCTTTGATAGAATTTGGAATCCAGATATCAGTCACTAAAATATTTTCTTGACTGTAAATCTATGTACGTGTTAAGTTCTTAGGACTTCATGTGTTTACTCACCGTTAGCTTGACAGGTTTGTATTTGGAAGCATCTCCTCGGTTTCCAATGAAGTTTTCTTCAGAGAACTTACTGACTAGTTAAACAATCCAGAAAAATAAAATGCTGATCACATTGCTTTCATCTCATATAAACTAGCCGTGCTGTATTTTTTGAGATTCTCTGTATCTTTGTCCTTAAAAAGGTTTAGAAAGGAATTGTGTCTGTTCCCCTACCAAAAGACAGTATACATTTAATAGTTACCTCCTATGAGAACCTTTTCTGACATAAAACTTCAGATTCATTTTAGCACACTAATACTTCAGTCATCATGAGTTGATTTCACAAGAAGACATACCATAATCTCCAGCTAAACACTAGTATTTTTTACTGAGTCTGTTTAAATTTAGCAAAACAAAGTAGATATCAAGTTTATGTGCAAAGACCTCTGGCTCACTGTTTCAACTCTGGAAATGTTTTGGTTTATTTATTTATTTATTTATTTATTTATTTATTTATTTATTTCGTATGTTTTGGCTGCACTTGATTTAGCATGATTTGAAAACCAAGCCTTCTCTGACCATCTCATGCTTAATGCCTGATTCATTGGATATATACAAAATAATTTCTTCTATAGCTACCCAAAATTTCCAGATGACATCCTTAATTTCTGGTTAGAATTCTCACCTTGATGAAGGAATAAGAACCTATGTCTCTAACCTTTGGATATAGCCTCTTTCTGTACACATGTGCCCAATAAATGTTTTAAATGTTTGTTGAAGAGTGAAATAAAATACTGTTAATAGAAAGAAACTATCAAGTATCTAGATATTTTGGACTTAGGATACATATTTGGGAAACAGTATATGACAGTTCAAAACGTCCTAAGAACAGACATACAATAGGTTATATTTTCAAACTGTATACATTTCCTTGAGTAGATAAACATATATATATATATATTTAAATTTCTGGAAATAATAATATTTTTTCTTGTTTCTTTCTGTTGCCATATTCTTCTCTAAAAGGGGTTGTGCCTTTCAGAATGGCTTTTACAGTGAATATATGAAAGATAACTTTGTTAAAAAAAAGTAGCTGGCTTTCATGTTCCTGTTACTATAGATCAGCATCTATGGTCCCTAGATACCTAGGACCATAAGGGCTCTCTCAGCATTCCCAGGGAACAGATTGGCTATATAAACAGCACAAACAAGCACACATAGAAAAAGAGAAACCCTGCTGCTTCACTATTATTATTATTTTTTTTTTTTTCTGCAGCTGTATGGGCTGTCTCACGCCTCACTTATAGTTTTATAGGGAGTAATCATATTGAGAACACCTGGGGTGACATGTAATTACAGCATGATTGTGTGGAAAAATGTAGGTCTATTCAAATTTCTCAGAGGCTATAGACAGCTGGTTCCTTTTAATTCTTACTACAGCATGTGTTCTCTAACAGCTGGAGATGAATTTTTCTATTCAGCTCATTTGATGGATTGATCATGAGGCAGGGTTTATCAGCAATTTCTAAACTGTTATCCAAATTCTGCCACAAACTTGCAGTTATCTTTGGGCAAACCACTTAGGGTCAGATCCAGATGAAGTATTTAAACATACTAGAAGAATGATCTAGGTAGAAAATAGAAAATTTTGTCCAGAACTGCAGCTTTTGCAAATCCATGTTAATCCTGTCAGGCTTCAGAAATGTCTCAGTAAAGAAACTATAAAGGGTTTTTGTTTAGTAATAACTATTTTAAAGTTCTAGAGATAATTATTCATAGTTTACCTGCCAACTTCAATTCTTCCCTCATGTTTAAAGATGCTTGGCAGACATTAAAACAAACAAACAAACAAACAACAACAACAACAAAAAACACTAAAGAACTCCCTGAGACTTCATTTTCATTGAGCTCCTGAATTATAACATTCATTAGAAACAACAGCAAAATAAAATTACAATAAAATTACTTGAAAATTACATGAACAATGAAGTGGTATCACTGATTTCTTTTGAGGTATGACAACAGGAGGAAACTATTATAGACCATCTATCCTTAATCAGTTCCCTTCTATGTCTTGGAGAATGGAGTTATGTACCTTCTTTTCCTCCCTGGACCATTCCTGTATCCTCAAAGGAAAGGCATGCTCTATGTCCTACCTGTCAGATTATAAATTTACTGAAAACAATTCAAGATTTTCCAACCCATTGAAAAAGAAAAAATATAGCATGATTAGAACTTAATAGTTTTTCTCTCTAATGAGAATCCCAGTCTCTCTTCTTTGACATCAGATGATACCTATTAATCTTTTTCAATGATTATTTGATATAAACATTTTGCAACACTTATACTTCTAGGTCGTATTACCTCAAGTCAACCAAGTAGTGATTTGTTTCTAATTGTTACACTCTGAACAGATATTACAGGAAGTGAAGATATGGTCTCTTCTTCATACATTAGGAACATTAGAGCTTGAACCTATGTTGGATAAAGTAGACAATAAACAGTACATTTTTCATCAAACTTTGTAAAGGAAACCAAAGAGGTGAGCAGTCCAATTTAGAGACTTTTCACAGGAATAAAGTTCTATATTGCACTATTTATCTCCCAGAGATCAAAGACTAGTTAAGGAGAGGATTAAAAAAAAAAAAACAGCAGATATGCAAAGTACTGTTTAGTTCAAGTTTACGTTCACAGACCCAACAAAATACTTCACAGGAACAAAAAAGAAAAAAAAAAAAAAAAAGAAAAAAAGAAACAGAAACAGAAACAAAACTATCCCACAAGGCCAAAACGCTTAGAGGTCTGGGCTTGCTATAGGTTTATTACAAATAAGCTTAGAGACATGTTAATTTCAGTAAGGATGAACAAGTTGATGTCTATTTTCTCTTTAAATTTATTTAGATATCAGAAATGAGATGAAATGCATATTCTGTTGAGATCATAATCTAACAGTGTATATATAAATCAAAGGAAGTAGCAAAATTGCTTGTAATGTATAATAGCTTAAGACATTTTCAGCATAAAATTTTGTGGCTGAGTAGGTGATACTACTTACTAAAATATGGACTTGTGTTGAATGATTATTTCAATAGGTAAGAGTGAGAGCTGAATACTGTTGAAGCAAGATATATGATCTCAAAAGCTTAAAGACAGACAAATCAGTAAAGGCTTCTACAAAAACAGGAGAGTCAAGTACTTACTATGGAAAAAGGATGCCTTGATCCTTTCCTCTGCATTGTCATTGTGCGTTCCAAGGGGATTTGTAAAACAGATGAGTGATATTGGCTGCATTTAGTTACTTTAGATTTCATTCTTTTTCCAGTATTTGTTTCCTTCATCATAGTATCATATTTCTAAACATCTCAGCTTATCATCATGAAATCATTTTTTTTTTCTTTGAATCCTGATAGTGTCATTTTATCCCCTAAAATGTTCAAGTGTTTTCTTTCACTTAGGATGATGTTTGGCGCTTAACTAAATTTGTGGAGATTGTTACCTTGCTTGAAATTCCAGGAGGAACAATCCTTCCTTAGAATTTAATCCTGTATTAGAAACTGAAAATGTATGCATTTTACTCACATCATCTTCACTGAAAAAGTTTTGGGGCATTTAACTCTCAATGTCCAATGTTACTCTACTTTTGTGAGTTTTTATTTGCAAATTCAGCTTCTTCCTTTTCCTTAGTTCCTTGTTAAAGTGTGCATGCCTTCTGAATAACTTAATATTTTTTTTTCTTCTCTTACATGTTCAGAATTTGAACCCACACCATTTTCTAATGGACTGAATCAAGTTCAGTAAATATTAGAATATATCCTTTCCGCTTTTGCTTTAAACTGAAAACAAAGAAATCTAGTGTGTCTTGTAGAATAAAGCAGGTGCATCAAAGAATCATATTTCAATCAATATTATGAAACAAAACAAAAGAAAATGGAAAATCTCCACCTCAAAATCTGTCTACGAAATTTCAAACTACAAAGATTCTTCAGGGTTGTGTTTTACATCTACACATCCCTTTAAACATTTATAAACATTAATCAGATGTTTCCTCAGTTGTCTTTCCCCCAGGCTGAACTGACCCAGGTTACTAAGTCTTTCCTCCTAAGTGAGCTGCTCCAGGTCCTGTGGCCATTTGTTGAACTCCTTCTAGGAAATCTCCATCTTTTTTGAACTGCGAAGCCCAGAACTGCACATTCACTTATTTGTCCACAATTTTGTTTTTGCCAGGTCTCAGTTTCCCAAGGAAACTTGGTGATGGTCCAAGAGAGCTGAGCAGAATATCATGCATGCTGTGCTACTGCTCACCCTGTCCGTAGACATACCCTGGCTTTAATCTCTGACTCCAGGATTTTTCCTCCAAGCTGAATGTTTGCCTTTGTCTTTCCAAGATTCCTGATTCCTTCTCTCTGAGCCTATTTCTTTCTTTCTTTTTTTCTTTTTTTCATGACCTTATTTTTTAGCCACAAAGCCCATATTTTTCTAATCTAATAACTCAATGTACAGAAGTATAATATGTTATCACCTTCTTAAGTGGTGCTTATATGACATAATTATGTAGTAATTAAATGACTCAGAACATATCATCATTGTTTAAACCAAATGCTAAGAAATTTATAGCTAGCCCATACCCATTGCAGCTAGGAAGCAGGTTTCTGCTTGAGAATTCAGAAGTTCACCTACCCACTCACACATAAAAAATTATTATCTACTATCTGTTAACATTCAAAATCTAAAATATTTATTTGCCTAAAACAGGATAGAAGGGGAACTTCTGTCATATTCTTTCAATATTTAATTAGAATTTTGTATGGAAAAATAAAATAAATATTCTTGAATGAAAGTTTTTGATGCCATTCTTACACGGAATTTGAATTTTATGCTTATTACCGTTCTCTGTAATGCATACTGTTATCTTTTTAGGATCACTATGCTAATTCAATCTTTTCTTCATGGTGAGTTTCATGTCACTTCTGAATTCAGAAAATGGGCTTCTAGAGAGATTTGTTTTGACCTAATTTAGTGGATTTTATTATTATTTTTATGATTTTAGAGAAAATAGAACTTCTAAGTCATACTTAACTGTAATGTCAAATATATCCAAATCAACAGAGGGAAGCACTCTTACTGCCAAAGGAAAAAGGGAAGATATGCAAAATTTTGAACTAATATCTATTTTTTTCAATGTCTATTCAAAGCAACCTGATTCAATGAACCTTGAAAGAAAACATGTAGGTATAAAAATGGTTTTCTGCATGAATAACTCACATATTAAAAAAAAAAAAAAAAAAAAAAAAAAAAAAAAAAAAAAAAAAAAANTAAAAAAAAAAAAAAAAAAAAAAAAAAAAAAAAAAAAAAAAAAATCACGGAATGGCTGAGTTGGGGTGGACCGCTAGAGTTAAAGGAGTCCAATTGCTGTGATCAAGCAGGGTCCTCTAGAGTACATTAGTCAGGACCATGTCCAAACATCTTCCAAATATCTCCAGGGAAGGAGACTACACAACCTCTTTGAGCAACCTCTTTCAATATTTCCTGTGTTTCAGTCTGAGCTTGCTGCCTCTTACCTTATTGCTAGGCACCACCGAGAAGAGACTGTCCATATCCCCTAGGCATTCTATTGTAAGTGCATCTCTTTAACTAATATGATAATTTTACAGAAATAATTGCATCTTGGTCCTTTTGGATTTTTTTTTTTTTTTTTTTTTTTTTTTTTTTTTTTTTTTTTTTTTTTTAAAANTTTTTTTTTTTTTTTTTTTTTTTTTTTTTTTTTTTTTTTTTTTTTTTTTTTTTTTTTTTTTAGTTTGAAACCAGGGAATCTGAGTCTAGGTAACAGGATTCTCAGAAAGAAAAGAAATACAAACCAAAAATCACCTTTTATTTTCTACCTTATACTGAAATTCTTATCTGTTGTATTATAGTAAGTCCAAAAGAAACTGTCTTCAGACTGGATTTATGTCAATTACTATTCATATATATATATTGAATTACTTCTCTTTGTATTACAATTCTGTAATTTTTTGGTGTTATTTCTGATCATTGACTTCGACCTTTGAAACTAGCAGTGCAGCAGATTCATGGTAACAGCTATACCAATGATTATGTGATTTGATGTTTTTCTTTGATCAGTGTATCCAAGAGATGTCAAATCAAACACAGATTAAATACTCTCATATAAGGATACTCATTCATCTATTGTTCATTTTTTTTCAGAGAAACACAAAGTAAGAAAGCATCTTACAATTTCCAAGCACTCAGTAAGAGTCCATACTTAGAAATCCTAAATGTAAAAGCCCAAATATGCAAACTATTTTCTATCTTAACTATTTCATTTAAATACAAAATAGGTATTTATTACTGTGTTTTAATTTACGTGATGTGTGAAAATAATCTATTTCAAAGATTAGTACCATTGCTGGAAGCTTGATACAAACCCAGCACATATGCAAATGAATCATTAAAGTAGAGAACATTTGACTAAAATATAACCTTTCTTAATTGCACAGAGAGCATAAAAGCTAACGTTAAGTAGAGAGACATAATGTATGAAATAAATTTCCCTGAAAAGTGGTTAGAGAATTGAATGAGAATTTCTTGAGTAACTCAGTATAATACAAAATCAGAGGTGTGTAAGGATTGCATTTAGAATTGATTCACTCAATAACTATGTCAGTGTGGAGTTAGAAAGGTAAAGTCTGTGTAGCTCATGTTCCCTGTTGTCTACTACACACTTTAAACTGAAAATATACTAATACTTTTTCTGAGTGAGAAAATTAATCATAAAAGTGCTTTGTTCAATGTTATAGAGGAATTTGACACAGACTTCCATATTAAGGCAAAATTCAAGCTGGGATGAAAAAGAAATCTTGTACAATATGAAATATTTACAGCCCAGTGACCATTATGCAGCTTTTCACCCCGTTTTATCAGCAATATTCTTCCAATCAGAAGCAGACACATATTTGTTACAAGACTCATAATTATGTCTACTGTGTCAAAAGCTCAGTTTGAAAGATAGGAACTAAAATGAGAGAACATAGAAAAGAAGTAAAAATAGTTTGTCAGAATGTGATTTGGTAATGTAACCTAGCATGTCCAATATATATGAAATTCATTCATCTTTGGAATACAGAAAAATAACAAAATCTCAGTTCTCTTTAACATTAGTTTCAGTAAGACTAACCTTTCTTACTACTGTTAGAATTGAAAATTGAATAAATTTCTCAATTTTACTGATATAGTGCTGTAGTTTTCCAGTCCATGAATGCACTTCTGTGCTATCTTCTCATTCTGTATATATATATATATATATATGTATGTATGTCTGCATTTTATGATAAAAGGACTTATTATGCTCTAAATGGGTGTACCCACAAACAAAAAGCTTATTAACCCTGAACTTTGGAGATTCCTGACTCTCAAATCATTGCTGATGATTGGTTAAGATGCCACTGTTTAGCACAGATGAAAAGAATCTTCTAAGAGAGAAACATCTCAAAGGATCGTGTTCCAGTGCCCAGAAATTTTCTGTGTCATTGCTGGATGTATGTATGTATGCATTATTTTCAATGATACTACTTTGTTTGTTTGTTACTGTTTATGTGATTATTTGCTCATTGTGCACAGTGCTACAGAGAAGGATTTCAGGGTCCTTGACATGAGCTAGCAGTATGCTCTTGCAGCCTGGAAGTCCAACTGTATCCTAGGTTGCATCAAAAAAAGGGTGGCCAACTGTATCCTAGATTGCATCAAAAGAAGTGTGGCCAACTGTGTGAGGGAGGGAATTCTTCCCTTGTACTCTGCCTTTATAAGGCCCCGTCTGGTGCATCCAGGCCTGGGGCCTCTGGCACTAGAAAGACATTGAGCTTTTGGAGCTGGTCCAGAGGAGGGCCATGAAGATGATGGTAGGATTGGAGCACTTCTCCTGTGAGGAAAGACTGTGGGAGCTGGGCTTGTTTATCTTGAGAAGTCTCCAGAGGGACTTCCGTGGCCTTCCAGTACCTGAATGGAGCTTATAAGCAGGAAGACAAACAACTTTTTACACTTATCGTGACTATACAATAGAAGATTTTAAGAGATTTTAAGAGATTTTAAGAGATTTNCTCCATTCCTGGAGGCATTCAAGGCCAATTTGGATGCTGCCCTCCTTAGGGGCCTCCTTGTATGTTGGTGGGGGGGTAGCCCTATTGCTCCTGGCCCTGCCTCTGCCACATCAGAGCACTGCCACCACAAGGAGGGATCAGGACACTTGGTAACTGCTCCCTGGCAAGGGCTCCTCTCTCCCACTGAGATGACTCCTTGCTTCAGCAAGGAATGCATCTGCTCCAGAGCCAAGCACCTCATAGAAAAGTCCTTGTTCCTTATTGTCATAAATAAACAACTAATGTTGGTGATTATGTTGAAAAATAATGTTTTGTAGCTGAGAATTGGCTCTATCAAATAGTAGTATTGTTCTCTTTGTGTCTGTTGTTTCCATGGAAATAGAGGCATTACTTTCAGGGTAACCTGTATACACTGAATCTATACTCAACACCATACTAATCAGAAGCCAGGAGCAGAGACTGATATAGAGGTTTGCAGTCAGTTAAACATGATTATAGTCTCCTTCTCATTGTTCTCTTGGATGATTAAATCATGATTATTCTGTCCTTCGTAGCAAAATTTAATAATGTGCTCTAGCAGAGACAATAGTGATAAGGAAAAACACATGTAATTGTCATGTTTGTTATTATTGCTAATGATATTCCTCATCAACATTTTTAATTATTTTTTAACTAGAGTACAAACTTTTTTTTTTTTCTTTTTTTTTTTCTCCCCCCTCCTGTTCTAACTGTTTTATAATGAAGAGAAAAATGTACTGTAAGTATGGACACCTGCTTCAAGAGATTGTGGTTTCCTAACTACTTTGACAATCAGAATGTTCTGTCCCACTTAAAAATCCACCCATGAACATTCCCATCTTTTGATACTTCTGTAGATTCTGATTCTGTTGCTGCCACTACTTCTGCTGCTGCCACTACTTCTGCTATGCAGAAATATGGAAAACCTTCATGTTTTCTGATCTATCCATACCACAGGGCATCTATTCAGACAGTATACTTTGATTAATAAAAACAACAACAGGCTTATTTTTGAAAATGTTTAGCAGTTTTATAGCTTGTACCAACATCAGCAGGAGCTCAAATTTTGGAAATCACATCACATATTTAGGGCACCCTTTATTTAGGCTTTTCTTCTCTAACCCTTCAGAACTGTCTGTCTTTTTATTTATATCTGTAGTACTTTTTCTTTTGTGATTTCTAACACTGTGACTTAAAGAATTGGATATATATATATATTTATTTATTGTTGTGATGTGCTGTGACTGTGTGTATGACTGCCTGAACTTATTTTTACTATATTTATTATTTTCTGCAAGCATTTCAGCCATAACAAAATTGTTTCTTCTCAAGACCTGTGTTGCATACTTAGAAATTAAAACAGTTTCAATTATACTGTAGAATAAGTAGGTAAGATAGGAGAACTGTATTACTCAGCAAATCTCAGTTCCATGAAAAGGCTTATTGAACAGCTAGTGAAGCACAGACTAGGTTAAATAACTCACTGTCAGGTACCAGCTGTCATAAAAGATTAGATACAGTTATTGAGCACATAGAACTGTTAATTTTATTCATCATTTGTATTTCTTTCTGGTATAAGAATCAAATTTTTCCACTTCAGCTGGCACTGAATGATGAGATTTCCCTTTACGGAGCACACTGTAATCGTTAGAAAGAATGGAGTATCATAGACTGTCTTATAGTTGATAGCAGTTATTCGCTGTTCTTCTATAATATTTCCTACAAAATAACAAAAACAAAACAAAAACGTGTTTGACATACAATTGAGGATATGCCATAACTCTATTTTAAAGATAGTCTCAGACTCCACACAGGCAGAATGTTAGTTAGATAGGTGTTAATGGAGCATAACTCATAACATGGTAACAGACTCATAAAACTTAAAGTCAAACACTTTGTGTGTGTGTGTGTGTCTAAGGAAATTCTTTTTTTCTGTATTTAATCTTTTTTTCTTTTCTTTTTTTTTTTTTTTTAATACATATGTTGAT
>QGNR01000033.1:11356497-11386052 GCA_003435085.1 Syrmaticus mikado
CCTTCCTTCCCTCCTTCCTTCCTTCCCTCCTTCCTTCCTTCCCTCCCTCCTTCCCTCCTTCCCTCCTTCCTTCCCTCCTTCCCTCCTTCCCTCCTTCCCTCCTTCCCTCCTTCCTCTCTTCCTCTCTTCCTTCCTCTCTTCCTCTTGCTTTAATTAACATCTTTATTAATGATCTTGATGAGGGGATTGATTGCACCCTCAGGAATTTTGCAGACAACACCAAGTTGGGAGGGAGTGTTGATCTGTCTGAGGGGAGAAGGGCACTACAGAGTGACCTGGATAGACTGGATCGATGGGCCAAGGCAAACTGTATGAGTTTCAATGGGGCCAAGTGTCAGGTCCTGTATTTTGATCACAAGAACCCCAGGTAACCCTACAGGCTTGGGGAGGAGTAGCTGGAAAAGTGTTTAAAAGCCATTTGGATGTGGTGCTCAGGGACACAATTCCGGATATTTTGAGATCAGCTATTTTCAAATCTCTAGCTATTTGTTAAGATCATTTATATGTAGCATAATCATTTATGTATAGTATAATCATTTCTCTATTGTGATGATGAACAGAGTTTGCAGTATTACATCTTCTTTGTTGTATGACAGAGAACATAAACACAGAGGGACAGAAGTCCTTTAATCTCTAAGACAAACATGTATGTTTTGAAGATAAGGGCATCTCAAATAGTTCCATAGTTCCAAAACACAGTTCTTTCACTCTATCAAACTAATATATGAATTAGCTTTTATAACTGCATCACCTGTTGTAACAAGCACTTGATCCAAGCAGAGCTTGGTCCAAGCCTTCTATGCCAGAAACATTTTCATTCATATTAACATCCATTTAAAATGGGTTCAGAAGCTTGGAAAACAGGTGATATTTGAAAGCCAGCTACATAACACTTTATTTGAATAGATTAATGTTTTTATTTCTCCCAGGGTGTAAAAATTAGACTTTATAACTGGTTTTTATTCCTTTGTATCTGTTCTTTCTTGATCTCAGGTTGTGAAGTGCTATCCACAAAGGAATCTCTCCAGTCATTAAAAATAGACCTTTTGTGATATTTTTAATTAGTTTTAACCTTCTTCACACCTTCGGGCATGGTTATGGACACTCATTGATTTTAATTACTGTACTGATATCTTACTGCTTTGCACTCCTTATTAAAATGACCCTCTAGCATTTCTTTTGAATGGGTCTTCTACATTAGATTATTACTTTAAAAAGATGATTTAAACTTTTATGGATTTCTGAGTTAAAAAGTTGATGATAGTAGGAATTACTGACAAATGTATCAGTTTGCTTAAACAAGAGTTTTGAAGAAAGACAAGAACTTTACAAAACATTTTATTCTAAGTAGTTATTTTGAGTTTTGTTAGGAAGGAGTGTGTTTGCATGTTTGTCACGTAAATGTGCAGCTTATAAATTCATTAAATCCATGAAAAGAAACAGAAATCTGTTACCAACAGCAGTGTCCAATATTAATTCTCATTTGCTAGCTTCTGGCTAATCTCACTAGGGTGTTTATCACCTAGAAACCAAATTTGTATACAGTAATACCCCTTATAAAGCACTCCTCATTAAAGTTACATGCACCTTCTGTTCCAAAGAGAAGGAATTTTCCACTTGACTGCCAGAACTAAATAATATATTTTCCCAGTTTTGCAAATGCCCACATTGCAGTTCCCTAAATCCTCAGTCACAGTTGCAGTTTTCTACATAAAGATGTGCAGAATTTAGGCAGAATAACAAATATTAATACCACTGTCTATTCTTGCTTTTTGTCCTTCTTGTGTAGGTTATAGAAACTTTGTAAATTCCCTACTTTATTACTGATAACACTTGTTGAATAAAGATTGTACTTGCCCTATATTAAAAATAAATAAATAAATAAATAAAATAATTAAAAAAAAAAAAAAAAAATGGGAACATACCATAGAAAAATTTACTTTTTTGGGAATCATACAATAACAGAATGGCATGTATTGGAAGGGACCTCATATAGCCCTCATATAGCATCTAGTTTCAAACCCCCTGGAATGGGCAGAATTGCCACTCACTAGATCAGGCTGACCATGTCTCCATCTAACTTGGCCTTGAACACCTCCAAGGATGAGGCATCCACAACATCTATGGACAACTCATTCCAGTGCCTCACCAGCTTCTGAGTAAAGTATTTCTTCTTAACATTTAACCTAAATCTCCCCTCTTTTTGGAGAGAAGCTATCAGACGGTGTAAAATATCTGTCTCCATCTTTTTAATAAGCTCCCTTCAGGTACTTAAAGATTAGACCTCCCCTGAGCCTTTTCTACTCCAGACTGAACAACTCAATCTCCTTCAACCTTTTTTCATAGGAGAGGTGCTTCAGCCCTCTGATCATCCTTGTGACTCTTCTCCAGACCCATTCTAACAGATCCAAATCTTTCTTGTGTCACAAGCCCGCAGTCTGGACACAGTCCTCTAGGTAACACATCACAAGGGCAGAACAGACAGGCACTAGCACATCCCTTCTGGACGTGCTTTTTTTTAATTCAGCCCGGGCTACCATTGGCTTTCTTGACAAAAAGTGTACATTATTAGTTTATGTATATCTCAAACAATTAGATTTCATAAAAAAAAAAAAAAAAAAAAAAAAAAAAAAAAAAAANTTAAAAAAAAAAAAAAAAAAAAAAAAAAAAAAAAAAAAAAAAAAAACTTTGAGTTAGTCAAAAGCATTTTAACAGCCAAGAGACCTTTATTTCAGGTTCGAAAAGACCTGTGCATGACAGTTCTGCAGTGTCAGAGAAATGGTTAAGTGAGATACACCAAAATGATTGCAAGAGACAAATAGCATTCCATGTACATAAAAAATAGTATTTCCACAGTATTTGTGGAATTTGTTCGTCCTACTAGTTGGTTTAGACAAAGTATTTTTTATTATAATGAATTGAATATTTTTATGCTGGAAGAAACTGTTTTCCATGGTTTTGTAATTTTTTTGCCTCCTGTTTCCTCCAGTGTAAACTTTGATGGATACACAAAGATTACACTCATCCCATCTTCTTCAACTCAGAATTATTGTAAAATACTTCTGTTTGTAAATTTAACAGATAATCATTCTGGGTAATTAGTAGGTTATGAATATTGTCTTAAGTCAATAGAATCTAGCTTTAACTCAACTATGATGGGAATATCCAATAAAAGGTTATTCAAGTGTCAGAAAGCTATAGAAACCAGATATTTCTGAATCTTATAAAGTACAGAAATTGTGTATTTGACTAGATGGCTGTCATCTACTGTCTAAAGCCTTCACTTTAATTTCCTTTCTTTCTATCTGGGCTGTGGTAAATAGGCTCAAGCAACATTTAAATTATATTTAGAAAATTATGAACTACTCTTGGACTATTCCCAAGTTTCTCTCTTATCTAATCTGAATTTACATGAAGAAAACAAACAAACAAACAAACAAACAAACAAACAAACAAAATCCCGTTTCTTTCAAAAAGACACTCACTTCTAGATTCTCCATGATGTTCATTAACTTTACTAAAAAAAGTAACTGAATGCTAAACTTAACATTCAGTATCTAACCTTTATAATCCTCAGAAGACAAGTTGTTAAACTGTATCAGACAGTAAGAGGTAGTTTTTGTTGTTGCTGTCTTCATAGAAAAGTTCTTTACTTAGATTTTACTTGCCTTTTTATCGCATAGTGATTTTTTTTTTTTTCTTATGTATTAACTAGAATGTAGTTAATAGGTTCAGTGCCAGTTTTCATAAGATAATTCTTTTAGCATTTTAGCGTATCAAAACACAAATATGTTCATGCTCTGTAAATAGTTATGTTATTCATAACTTTCCCTGTGGTGTTTGTTGTTGTAGATTGGACCTTGTGGAATTAGAATTACCACTATACTGCATCTACCATGAATAAAAATGAGTCCATTCATCTACTAGAAATTCTTATTGAATGCTTCATTATTTCAGTCTTACTTCTTACCATGTTCTACTACTCTGTAATATGCCTCAAATCTGCGTAAGAACTATAATAAGATCAAGGGAAATGTTATACTTTCTTTCTATAAGGATTGCGAATCCTACAGAAAATAGATTTTTACAGTGAAGCCTGTGTCTGTAAGCAATAGCTCAACAAATTAAAATTCTTCCTCTTCCTGAAGAGAACTTGAAATAAAGGGGCTTGAGAACCAGTGCTAGGTAAAAAGCAGTGTCATAAAATTTAACACAGATTGATTAAAATAGTTTGTATTTCAACACTGTTGCTCAGTAAATGAAACTCAAACTTTGCAAATATCACAATTAGAAATACCAATCTTAATAAAAATGTATACATACAATTTCAGTTAAAAATACAAGATGCTGTAGTGTTATTGGGTGGTTTATGAGTATGAAATACACATTTCTTATGCTGATGCTTATATGTAAAAATTAAATAAATCAGAATAACCACACTTTGCAGAATGAAAACCTTTTTGCACATAAAAAGTAAGTCATTTTCCTTGCTGGCAGTAGTTACTGTGCAAAATTCTCTAGTTCCATTGACATAAAGTTGTGAAAATTGTTGTCAGTTGTTAACCGTTGATGGAGATGTTTATGCACATTAACTCAGTTTGTCTACAGACAACAATGTTCAAATGTGATGATTCACTAATGAAAACAAAATCTTATTTCACTGACCAAGTTGAAAGAAAAGATGTTGAAACTACTTGTACCTTAAGATGTGAGGTATTGCATGAAGACTGGAACCTACTTTGACACGTACCAAATAGAATTATAGAATTGCAGAATTCTTAGAGTTGGAGGGGACCATTAAAGGTCATCTAGTCCAACCCCCCTGCAAGGAACAGGGACATCCACAGCTAGATCAGGTTGCCAAGGATCTGATCCAGCCTTTCCTTGAAAGTCTCCATGGACAGGGCACCTACCACATTTCTGGGCAATCTGTTCCAGTGCCTCACCACTCTCACTGTAAAAGACTTTTTCCTAACCAAAATCTACCCTCTTAAGCTTGAAAGCACTTTCCATTGTTTTATCACCACAGACCCTGCTAAAGACTGCCCCCTTCTTTCACAGAATCACAGAATTGTAGGAGCTGGAAGGGATCTCTAGAGATAGTCTAGTCCGATCCCCCTGTCAAAACAGACTCCTTAGACCAGGTTGCATAACTAGGTGTCCAGGCAGGTCTTGAATTTCTCCAGAGAAGGAAATTCCACAGCCTCTCTGGGCAGCCTGTTCCAGTGCTCCATCACCCTTACCATGAAGAAGTTCTGACACACATTTGTGCAGAACTTCCTATGCTTCAGTTTGTGCCTTTTTCCTCTTGTCCTGAAAAGAGAATGAGAAAAGTCTGGCCCTGTCCCTTCCTGTAGATCCCCTTTAGATACTGAAAAGCCGCTATAAGGTCACCTCACAGACTTTTCCAGGCTGAACAGTTCTAGATTTTTCAGCCTGTCCTCATAACAGGGGTGTTCCATCCCTTGGATCATGCCCTCCTCTGGATGCACTTCAGCAGGTCTATGTCTCCTGTACTGAGGACTCTACATCTGGACGGAGTACTCCAGATGAGACCTCACCAGCACAGAGACAGGATCACCTCTCTTGACTCTCTGGTCCCACTTCTTTTGATGCAACCCAGGATACAGTTGGCCTTCTGGGCTGTGACGGCACACTGCTGTCTCATGTCCAGCTTGCCATCCACCAGTACCTCCAGGTGTTTTATGGCAGGGCTGTGCTCAATCCTTTCATCACCCATCTCATACTGGTAGTGGATGTTGCCTTGTCTCAGATTCAAGACCTTGGACTTGGATTTGTTGAACCTCATGACATTCACCTGGATCCACTGCACAAGCCTGTCTAAGTTCCTCTGGATGACATCCCATCCCTCTGGTGTCTCAGCAGACCCCACAGCTTGATGTCATCAGCAACCTTGCTGAGAGTGCACTCAATCCCCCTGTCAATGTCACTGATGAAGATATTTAAGTGTACTGGTCCCAGCTACAGGCTCCAGCCCTACAGGACACCACTCATAATTGATCTCCATCTAGACACTGAGGCTGAGCCATTGACCATCACACTCTCTACTCAAATCTGCAGTCAGTTCTTTGTCCACTGAACAGTCTACCCATCAAATCCATATCTTTCTGATTTGGAGAGAAGAGTGTCGTGCGGTACCATGTCAAAGGCCTTACTGAAATCTGGATAGATGACAACATTGGCTCTTTTCTTGTACTGATGCACATTATAAAAGGCCACTAGATTGATCAAGCAGGGTTTGCCCATGGTGGTTCTCCTGTATCACCTCCCGGCCTTCCATGTGCTTAAGCATAGCTTTCAGGAGGATATGTTCCACAGCTTTCCCCAGCACACAGGTGAGACTGACAGGTCAGTAGTTCTCAGCATCATCCTTTTTATCCCCAAATAATTATCCTTTCTTGTATAAAGTATTTATTTAGGGTAGAAATTTTATTGTCATAAGTGTATTGCATTTTTTTTCAGTTAATTTTGTTACAAATTAAATATAAAATTGGATTTACTCAGCACCTGACATGATGGCTGCAATGGAAGTAGCCTGTCTCTGAGGGGTAAGAGGATCTTAGACGAGAAACTGGTGGGACTCATTGAAAGGTCTTTAAACTAGGTATGAAGGGGGAAGGGGACAAAATCAGAGCCACAGGGGTTGAGTGGGTCATTTGAGGGCTCATTCCAAACTTGATGGGTGAAGACAGTGGAGTACAAAGGGATTGACTAGGGCAGGGGGATGCTGGGGATGCTGCTGTTCTAGGGGATCCTAGACCCTCTATAAAGGTGGTGAGACAGAAAGCCCAGCTGAAGTGTTTTTATACCAGTCCCCACAGCCTGGGAAATAAGCAGGATGAGTTAGAAACTGTGACGCGTTTGGAAAGTTATGACCTTGTTGCTATCACGGAAACATGGTGGGATGACTCCCATAGCTGGAATACCACCACTGATACAGGCTCTTTAGAAGGGATAGGCAAGGTAGGAAGGGTGAGGAATTGCCCTCTATGTCAAAGAGTGGATAGACTGTGAGGAGCTTCCTCTGAGAAACAGTCAGGATCAGGTTGAGAGCCTGTGGGTTAGAATTAGGCATGGGTCTAATAAAGGCCAGCTGGTGATAGGAGTATAATAAAGGCCACCTGATCAAGGGTTAACAAGGCTTTCTTGCTTCAAATGCGGGAAGCATTGTGCTCACAGGTGCTCATCCTGATGCAGCACTTCCACCATCCAGATATCTGTTGGAAAGACCACACAGCGAGCTGCAAGAGGTCCAGGAGACTCCTGGAATGCATTGATGATAACTTTCTGTTTCAGGTATTGGACAGACCGACCAGAGGTGAAGCGTTGCTGGACCTGCAGCTCACCAATGCGGAGGAGATCATTAAAGGTGTTAAGGTTGGAGGCAGCCTGGGCTGCAGTGACCATGCCCTGGTCGAGTTCGTGATCTTGAGGGATGTGGGCCTGGCAAAGAGTGGTTTCAGGACCCTGAACTTTGGAAGAGCAAATTTTAAGCTGTTGAATGGACTGTTGGCCAAAATCACCTGGGATGCTGTCTTTAAAAACAAAGATGTTGAGGAGAGCTGGCTACTCTTCAAGGATGCCTTCCTGAGAGCACAAGAGCTCTCTGTTCCTCTGAATAAAAAAGTGGGCAGAGGAGGTAGGAAACTGGCATGGATCGACAAGGACCTGCTGGGCATACTGAGGGCAAAGAAAGGTGCGTACAAGCTCTGGAAACAAGGGCGTGTCACCTGGGAAGAATACAGGAATGCTGTCTAGACTTGCAGACATGGGATCAGGAAAGCCGAGGCGCAGGCAGGACTGAACTTGGCGAGGGATGTGAAAAACAATAGGAAGACACTCTACAGCTACATTGGCCAAAAGAGACAGGTCAAAGTGAGTGTACCTCCTTTGGTAAATGTAAAAGGAGAACTGGCTTCAACAGATGAAGAGAAGGCTGAGGTACTGAATGAGTTCTTTGCCTCGGTCTTCACTGGTGGCCAGGATTCCAGTATCTTTCATGTCCCTGAGCCCTTCATCCCTAAACCTCTAGGTGAGGACTGGGGCAGTAAATCCCCCCCCCCCCCCCCCCCCCCNTAAAACCCCCCCCCCCCCCCCACTGTAAGGGCAGAGCAAGTCTGAACTGCCTCATGAGACTGAATGTGTACAAATCTGTGGGGCCAGATGGCATGCATCCCAGGGTTCTGAAGCAGCTGGCTGAGGGGGTTGCTGAGCCGCTCTCCATCATATTTGAAAAGTCCTGGCTGTCAGGTGAAGTCCCGGATGACTGGAGGAAGGGTCATGTCACTCCCATTTACAAGAAAGGGAGCAAGGAGGACCCCAGGAACTACATGCTGGTGAGCCTTACCTCTGTGCCTGGGAACATCATGGAACAGATCCTTCTGGATGAAATGCTTGATCACATGAGGAAAGGGCGTGTGATCCGAGACAGCTAGCATGGCTACACCAGGGGAAGGTCATGCTTGACCAATCTGGTGGCCTTCTATGATGGAGTGACCGCATTGGTGGACAAGGGAAAGGCAACCAGTGTCATTTACCTGGACTTGAGCAAGGCCTTTGACATGGTCCCCCACCACATCCTTATCTCCAAATTGCAGGGATGTGGATTTGATGGGTGGACCACTCAATGGATAAGAAACTGGTTGAAAGACTGCAGACAGAGGGTGGTCATCAATGGTTCTCTGTCCAGGTGGAGGCCGGTAATGAGTGGCGTCCCCCAGGGGTCTGTCTTGGGACCAGTGCTCTTTAACATCTTTATCAATGACATCGATGACGGAATTGAGTGCACCTTCAGCAAGTTTGCTGGCGACACCAAGCTGAGTGGTGCGGTCGACATGGTTGAAGGAAGGGATGCCATTCAGAGGGACCTCGAGAGGCTAGAAAGGTGGGCCCAGGTGAACCTGATGAGGTTCAACATGGCAAAGTGCAGAGTTTTGCACTTGGGCCGGACCTTAGGGTCCGTAGGTATGTCTGACCTTCCTCGGGTCCTTGAGAGCAGCCCTGTGGAGAAGGACCTGGGGGTCTTGATAGATGAAAAACTTAATATGAGCCAGCAGTGTGCCCTTGAAGCTCGGAAGGCAAATGGTATCCTGAGCTCCATCAAAAGAGGGGTGGCCAGCAGAGACAGTGAAGTGATAGTTCCCCTCTACTCTGCTCTTGTGAGGCTCCATCTGGAGTACTGTGTTCAGGTCTGGAGCCCCCAGTACAAGAAAGGCAGGGAGCTGTTGGAGAAGGTCCAGAGGAGGGCCACAAAGAGATCAGGGGACTGGAGCACCTCCCCTACGAAGACTGGCTGAGGGAACTTGTTTAGTTTGGAAAAAAGAAGGCTGCAGGGTGACCTCATTGCAGCCTTTCAATACCTAAAGGCAGCCTGCAAGCAGGAGGGGAATCAACTCTTTGAAAGGGTAGATAATTGCAGGACAAGGGGAAATGGTTTTAAGTTGAGGGAAGGAAGATTTAGGTTGGATGTCAGGGGGAAGTTCTTTACAGAGAGAGAGCTGGAAAAGGCTGCCCAGAGAGGTTGTGGATGCCCCGTCCTCCCTGGAGATATTCAAGGCCAGATTGGATGGGGCCCTGGGAAGCCTGGTCTAGTATTAAATAGGGAGGTTGGTGGCCCTGCCTATGGCAGAGGGCT
This sequence comes from Syrmaticus mikado, assembly GCA_003435085.1. NCBI lineage: Eukaryota > Metazoa > Chordata > Aves > Galliformes > Phasianidae > Syrmaticus > Syrmaticus mikado. Next base: position 11,366,153 of record QGNR01000033.1, read on the forward strand.
TGTAGATTCATGATCCTTGAGGTCCCTTCCAACCCCGGCCACTCTATGATTCTGTGTATCCTGGGGTGCATTAAAGAGAACGTGGCCAGGAGGTCAAGAAAGGTCAAGAAAGGTCAAGAAAGATCCTCCTCTTCTACTCTGCTCCAGTGAAGCCACATCTGGAATGCTGTGCCCAGTTATGGACTCTTCCATTCAAAAATAAGACAGTGATCTCCTAGAAAGAGTCCAGTGGAGGGTGGCAAAGATAATAAAGAGCCTGGAGCATCTCTCATATAAGAAAAGGTGGAGAGATCTATGACTGTTCAGCCTGTAGAAAAAAAGGCTCAGGGGGGATTTTATCAATGCTTGTAAATATTTAAGTCTGGGAGCCAAATGTATGAGGTCAAGCTGGTTTTAAGTTATGCTCAGATACAAGACCAAGGGCAATAGATGCACTAGAAGTTGTATATAAGTAGGAGGAAAGGTATTCACTAAAGAGTTGGGTAATCACCAACCGCATGAAATTAATGAGAACATATATTGGATTCTGCACCTGGGAAGGGACAACCCTGGCTTTACATACAGACTGGGATACATACCCTGGAAAGTGTCTCTGCTGGAAGAAATCTGTTGTCTTGGTCAACAGTGAGTTGAATATGATCAGTAGCGTTCCCAGTCAACCAACTGTATCCCGGAGTGCATCAAGCATAGCATTGCTAGAAGGTTGAGGGAAGTGATTGCTCCTCTTTAGCTGCACTGAAGCAACATCACTTTGAATATTGTGTGCAGTTTTGGGCACCACAGTACAAAAAGGAGATAAAACTATTAGATATGTTCCAAAGGAGAGCTACAGAGGTGGTGAAGGGCCTAGATGTGAAGATGTATGTGGAGTGGCTCAAGTCCCTCGTTTTGTTCAGCCTGGAGAAGAGCAGACTAGCAAAGAAATAACTATACCAAATAAATTTTATGTAGTAAAAATTCTTAGCAGTTTACTCATATATGTCTCCTCATAAAGTTGAAAGCTATTTCACTTGAAAATAGATTTCACAAATCCAGAATGAGGAACCACGTCCTCAGTCTTCCAATATGTGGTTTGGCTGGTCATAAGATGAAGATTTGTTATTTGATTGTTACCAAGTATGTAACAGAGCTCGATGTCACCTACTCTAAGACAGAAACCCAGAAATTGTGTGTGTAATGCAAAATTTACAAAAATATTTCCCGTACATAATATAAATAAGAACTAGATGATTTCACACTTTTCCAGACATGAGAATGAATTAGAGTATAATAAGCTAGTCTTTTTTAAATAATGAGAAATTAAAATGTCATGGAGTTATCTAGATCAGTCTGTGCCCGTGACAGGGAGCAGTAGGCCTGTAGGCCCCTCTGGCCCAAAAATGGGAATGGAAAACGGGAAGAGTGGGGAGATGGGATCTGGGCCCAGAAACAGAACAGTGGCAACAATCTAAGAAGGAAACTTAATTTTATGATATTGGAATTCAAGAAAACACAATATAATAGAATATAATTGGAATTGAGGCTTATAAATCAAATAAAATAAGAGAGAGAGTGTCCAAAACTTGAAGCCTTAATTTGAACTGAGGGTGCACAGCTGGGGAGCACACCCACACACTGCCAGACAGGGAGAGAGAGAGTGAGATCTCGTGACTTCCTCCCAGGACTTATCTTCCTCTGTGAAGTCCCCTGGGATTTGTAGTTCTTTTTTTCTCTTCTGAGAACCAGCTATCCAGAAAGTCGTCAGTCCACAGAATTGGAGTATTAATTCTTTAATTCCCTGTACTTTACATGATGTTATGATGTGGAATACCAATAACAAAATTATAAAACCATGAGAGAAAAAGATAGTATCTACTATCAACTTTACTTCTTTCTTGTTAATTAAGTTTAAGAAAACTTAGCTACCTGGATCTGCAAAGGAACACAGGAAGTAAATGCCTAAGTTGAGGTCTTCTTAAAGTACCTTTCTTCCTTTTCTTTCTATTATACCTTAGTGTGATTCTATTTGGAATTCTTTATAGAAGACTCTAAATGTCTACAGCTTAGGAGACATAAATCATCCTGCATTCTGATAATGCTAAGATCTATGATGATTAATTCAGAGTTAAGTCCTAGCAGGATTTACAGTCTGATCATTTCTAAGCCTTACTACCAACAGAATGCATGAAATTCCCTGAAAACAGTCCAAGATGGTAATACTGCTTACATCAAGCTCTTTTTCCATTATTTTCTCCTATTTCTATCCAAAAAATTAATACTTTGAGAACTGCTTAGGGTACAGGTTTTTGTTTATTATTATTATTAGTAGTAGAAATTCTCTTTCTGTCTTTCTTGTATGTTTCTTGTCTTTTCATACGATATTTATTAAGTCTGAGAGACTGAAGGTGAAAATGATTCTTCAAGTTAGTGATTAGGGCATTCTTTAAAAAAAAACGGAATATTTTGATTCATATTCCTGTCCCGGTGAATGTTAGTGATTAAGTATATGAAAACCCCACAGATTATGCACATTTAGACTGCAGGGCAAAAATGCTTTGACTTTAACATCCTTACTGTAGTATTCCGGCATATCCACTAGTCTTCAGTGAAATAAACATCAGGGATATTCACAACCACAAGTCAATAACATAATCTAGCTTGATCTTTTGCTGTACAAGAAAATATAAACAGCGTGTCCTATTTCCTTGCATTAATTTTGCACTACCTAAAATCAGGGAAATCACTACACAAGACAAAGTTATTGAAGTGTTACAGAGATTGCTCTTTAAAAAACTGTTGATTAGAAATCCTGACCAATTTTGTATACAGCAAGTAATAAGGAGTAGCCTGTTTTCCATTTGTTTCTGGATCGTACTGTAAGTCAGTAGGCATCTTCCACTTTTTCCCAAATACAGCATTACCTCTTTAGTGAACTGATTGGATTACTGAAATGTCAAGATTCTTGTTGTATACAAACTCAGAAAACTATCAGTAAAACAGACACTAAGTTGAAAATTATGAAGCGGAGAAAGAAAAAGTGAAATAATGAGAACAATTTTGGTATAAACACATTTTAACACATTATTTCAATTATCCAGAGGAAAATGCTTTAGTACTCAATGGGGCTAAAACTGGACAGAAGAGCTCTTAAGGATGAAGAACAATAGCAACAAAATTATCCTTACAACTGGTATTCAACCATTTTGCATTCTTATTGCTTTCTTGCCTAAATTAGACTATTAGCTGAGATATATGTACAGACTGGGAAAAGAAATCTCTTAGAGCAGTCCTCCTGAGAAGAACTTGGGTAACCTGGTGGATGAAAATCTGGACATGAGCTAAGTGTGTGTGCTTGCAGCCTGGAAGGCCAACTGTATCCTGGGCAGTATCAAAAGAGGGGTGGCTAGCAGGGCAAGAGAAGTGATTGTCCACCTCTACTCTCCCCCATCTGGAATACTGCATCCAGGTCAGTAGTCCTTAGCACAATAAGGATGTGGAGCTGATGGAATGGGTCCAGAAGAGGGCCACGAACAGGACTGAAGGCTGGAATACCTCTTCTATGAAGAAAGGAGGCCACATAATAGATCAGGCTGCCCAGGACTCCATCCAACATGGTCTTGAATGCCTCCAGGAATTGACTATCTACAACTTGTCAAGGGGAAGCCTGTTCCAGTGCCTCTCCACTTTCTGAGCAAGTAGTTTCTTCCCAATATCTAACCTATTTTTCTCCTTTTTTAGTTTAAAGCCATTCTCCTTAGTCCTATCACTATTAGACCATGCCAAAGTTAGTCCCCCTTCTGCTTATAAGTTCCCATAAAGTACTAAAAGGCTGCAACAACATCTCCCCAGGGCCTTTTCTTCTCCAAGCTAAGCAAGTCCAGCTCCCTCATCCTTCCTGCACTTGAGGCCCTAGGCAAGGACACAGTACTCCAGATGGGACCTCACAGGGGCAGAGCAAAGGGTGACAATCCCCTCCCTCCTCCTGCTGGTCACTCCAGTATGCAAATATTCAAAATCTTAATCAGATTTTTTTTTTTTTTTCCCCCTCTGAAATGACTGAATTTTTACTGAAATATATGAATTTCAAGATTATGGGTCACTTACCAATGACTTGTGCTAAGCTGTCTGATTATAAAAAAGTTTATTTGAAGACTCTGCCAAACAGCAGCTGATAATTTGTCAAAATATATACTTTAGTAATGACTGAAATTAGAAGTATTTGGAGGTATTTTCTTTAATATTCAGCAAAATTATGCTAATTGAATTTGCCACCTGTCTCACTCAAATTTATTAGAGAGAGAGGAGGTTCTTTGAAATACCTGGTGTGAGATTAAGAAACGACAGTCCAAATGTTGGTCCAGACAGTTTATTACAAATTTTAATCAATCAGGGAGATGGGGAAGGGAAACCCAGCGACTATTATGAATTAGGGTGGTGGGGAAGGGAAAGTGGGCAATAGGAAAGAAGCAAGAATTACTTAAAGAGAGAATAGTCACCACCAGGATCCAGCAGCATCCCGTTGCATGCTGTTCCAATGGTCCAAGGCAAAAGCTCAGGAGAGAGCAGCAGCAGAGTGGCTGGCCTCAGGCACTAAGCAGGTATAGGGCAGAGCAAGTCCAGAAGGAAGAAGCAGTTCTCAGGTAGCCGGCCTAGGAGAGTCCATCAGCATTTAGGCAGAACCTCGTGAGGCTTCTGATGTCAGAGAACTATCCTCATGGTTGTCGGTCCCTTTTTTATCCTTCTTCTGCCAGCATGGCATTCCTGGGCACTTGGTTAAGAGTCATGTGCAGTACCCCCTGAGATGGATATCACCCTTGAGATAAGCTCACACAAAAGACTGCTTCCCAGCCATTAAGCTGCAGCTGGCCTGAAAACCTTTGCACAAAAGATTTCATCAGCTTTGACCAGGACTTGTCCTGACTTGTCCATCTGGGTCCTCAGCAAGCTTTGAGATAGTGGTGCAAAAGAATAATCTCTTGAACCACCCTGTGACTCAAAGGTTGCTTAAAATGGGACATTGGTGATCCCTGATGGTAAGAAAAAGATAGCAAGCATAAGGGTAAAGGAGGGAGGGGGCTGGAAATCAAATGTTTTATACAGTCATTACAAAACATTTTTCAGGTTTGCTTACAAATGTTGCCCTGATGTGCTTGACTTCCCCATTAGTAGAGAAGATTACAAAGTACATAGAGTACATAACAGATTGAATAAATTGAATAAAACATGGTATCAAACAAGGGACAAACATGAGAGTTGCAACAACACACAATAGATAAAATATGTTTTATCCATGGGCCACCTGGGATCCAGAAGAAAAGGTCAAGGTTTGGGCTTTTCCAAGTTTGGACAGGAACATGTGCTGTTTTCCATGTACATTGAGCAATTTGTTTAACAACTTTACCATTATCATCAATCTTTAGACAACAAGTAGAGTCATTTAATTTGCCACAGACACCCTCTTCTTCAGCTAGCAGGTAGTCTAGAACCATACAATGCTGGAGTATTGCTGCCTTGGGGAATCAAACTCTATAACCACAAAGTAGTTATAAAAGCAGTTATGTTTTAATCAGTGCTGCGCAGACACCGGGTGCAAGGGGGATCGTTCCTCCTAACTTGCACACCAACAAGCAAAAGCATTACAAATTTATAAGCAGATCTTACACATATTCAGAAGATTCATCTACATATTCATTGTTTTTCCAGGAACTTATTTACATACTTCCCCCTCCCCTGACATGTTCGCAGTTGGTAGTGAGGCTCTCCCTCTGTGGGTCTTGGGGATGAAGTCAAACGTCTTCCTCAGCCTGACCTTTTTACCTTACCATGGCTCCCCAACTCAAACTTGTCAAAACCAGTTTCTTTAGGTTGTTCCTCCCTTCATGTTTGCACGGTTCCTTTGGTTCTGACAGCAGAGGTTGACATGTCCCACTGATCTTCCCTTGTTGTTTCTCTAAGTTTAGTATACTTAAAACTTATGTGATCTGCTTACCTAATTCCTAATCTCAATTCCCTCCTTTTCTTAAGCCTAGCAAAACCTTTTGCTAAATGATCCCATTTCAAGAAAGAGAATTTCTAAAATACCTTCTATTCTCCATCTTCTGCCGTAGTCTGTGTTTCTTCCAATCTTCATAGCTATCTCCCAAATCCTTAGAAAATCACAACAAACATCTCAAAGTTATACACATTAAAACAAGTAGGATAAGTAGTATAACACAAGCCAAAAATAGTTGTTTCAACCATACAAAATAGGTATCCAACTAGTAAATTTTTCCCACAGTTCAGTAAAGCCAGAGGAATTATCATCTAACAAAACTTGATGGAGATCCTTAGTGAGTTCCCATAGAGTTTGCAAATCAGTTTCTATCCTTTGAGTTATGTAAGCACAACAGTTCTGATTAATAACTACACAAACTCCCCCTTCTTTTGCTGTTAATAGATCTAATGCCATCCTATTCTGCAGCAATACTTAATGTTGAAACTTCTATTTTTAATGCTCTTATTGCGTCTATAGTTGTATTTTCTACCATCTCCAAAGTACCTGAAATACTTACTATTGCTTTTTCTAATTCACTTACTCCCAGGAACAGGAGAAACCATCTAGGAAAGCTATGAAAGCCAGTCAGTTTTTCTATGAGAAGGTTATTTACACATTTCACCCTCTTCCAAAGAGTTCTCAGTATCCCAGAGGGAAGAACTGTTCCATTGTAAGAGGAATTTTGGGGCACTAAATATCCCCCTACACAGTCATCTCCAGTTCTTTGGTAGGGTCTTCCTTGCCTGTCCATCACCATAGAGACACCACAACCCTGGTCCCAAGGGGCACGTTTCCAACCCTTTATAAAACACTATACTATAGCAAGGGTTATTTATTCCACCCTTCCTTAGACCCTCAAGATTACAGAACCGTATTCCATCTTAAATTCCCTTACATTTGTTGGTCTACCATTTCTTCTAAGTAATGTAATATTATGATCTCCCCAAAGTTGTAAATTGAATGTAGGTCCCTTTATTTCTATAGTCATATTTTCATTTAGACACCTACGTCTACCTCCTGCCCTATTCCATAACGTCCAATTGAAAGATGGAATCCCATATTGAGGAAGCTCGAGTTCTATCCCTCTACCTCTTGGCAAGGCTGTACACACACAACAATTTGAAATATTTAGGACCTGAGTGAGATTTTCTGTCATTTGTATAAAAGCATTGTCCCACCAAACTGAAGCAAGTCCTATACAAACACTATTTACAAGAAATAATATATACATGTTGTCTTCTTAAGCTTGAGCTTAAGAGATTCTTTCTCTTCAACAGTCCACCGTGATGGGGCGGTCTTCTTCAGGTGGGTATGTTGTATCCATGGGATCAGTCCTTCCACCTTAGCCCCTGTGTGAGTGGTCAAAAGTACTTGATAAGGCCCTTCCCACCTTGTTTCCAAAGGTGAATCTGAGAGAAATATAACGTAGGAATAATTGCCAGGCAACATATCGTGCACTGGTCCATCCAGGCCTCGTGCTTTGGTACCAAATACCATTCTTTCAATTTTCCTCAATTGCTTTGTTAGGCTAATCAGATATTTACTCAACACTTCGTCCCCCACCTGCATAGAAATTCCCTTTTGTACAGTATAAGGTCGCCCATAAAAATCTTATATGGGCTTAATCCTTCCTTGGTTCAAGGTTTAGTCTGAATTCTTAAAAGTGCCAGAGGCAGTGCCTGTGGCCATGAAATCCCAGCCTCTTGGCCGAGTTTTATTATTTGTAACTTGATCAAATGATTCATCTTTTCCACCTGGCCAGTTGAGTGCAGCCTGTAAGGTGTATGTAATTGCCAATCAGTTCCCAATAATGTGTTAGTTTGCTGGACTACCTTAGCAATAAAATGTGGGCCTCGATCTGACGAAATTGCTCCTGCCACCCCAAACCTCAGAATTATTTCTTGTAACATAACTTTTGTTACTTCCTTAGCCTTATTAGTTCTGCAAGGGTATGCCTCAGGCCATTCTGAAAAGGTATCCATTAAAACTAACATGTATCTATACACCCCTTTTCTTGAGAGTTCTGAAAAATCTACTTGTCATTGTTGTACTGGATAATTTTCTTTCCCAGTTTGCCCTAACTGCACCTTGTGACCTGTCCTAGGATTATTTCGTAGACAGACATCACATTGTTGGATCACTTGTCTAATGGTAGTATACAAATTTTGGGCTATTACTCGTTGAACCAGATATTTATATAATGCTTCTGCTCCCCAGTGGGTCTTCCTGTGTTCGGCCATCACTATAGCCCATAATATGGCTGCTGGGATGATTACTTTCCCTTGTGGTGTAACAGTCCATCCTTCCTCTTTTATGTGTCCTGAATCATTTATCAAATTCCAATCTTCTTTTGAGTACCTTGGCTCACCATAAAAGTGAATTTTACCATTTGTAATCAAGGAATCAAGGAGGGAGGTAGTGGACTACCTCACTCTCTGCCACTCGTTTTGCTTCTCAGTCATCCAGCACATTTCCCATTTCTTCAACATTGTTATCCTTTTGATGGGAACCACACTGCATGATCACAACCTTTTCTGGTTGCTGTACAGCTTCCAAGAGTCTGAGTATTTCCTCAGCATCTTTAATCCCTTTCCCTTGGGCTGATAACAGTCCTCTTTCTTTCCATATTGCCCCATGAGCATGGGCAATGCTAAAGGCATATTTTGAATCAGTCCATATATTTATCCTTTTCCCTTTTGTCAATTTCAGAGTCCTTGTAGGGCTATTATCTCAGCTTTCTGGGCCGAGGTGTTCGGGGGTAGGGCTTTGGCTTCCACCACATCATCAATTGTTGTTACTGCATATCCTGCTTTGCGGACTCCTAGTTGAACAAAACTGCTTCCATCCATATACCAGGTATCTTCAGCATCCTCCAGTGGTTCCTCTTTTAGGTCCAAGTGACTAGAATATATAGCTTCAATAGTCTCAGCTGTGGGATATGGGCTCTCCCGTAGCTCCACTAAGAAAAGCAGCAGGGTTTATAATGTTTGTTATTTTTATTTCTACATCATCTTGCTCCACTAGAATAGCTTGATATTTTAAAAATCTCTGAGGGAAAGCCAGTGTCCCCCTTTTACTTCTAACACCGTGGAGACCATGTGGGATACTAATACAGTTATCTTCTGTCCCATCATGAACTTTCATGCCTCTTGAATGTTAATTACCAGGGCAGCTACAGCTCTTAGACATCCAGGCCACCCTTTGCTTACTTCATCAAGTTGTTTAGACAAGTAAGCCACTGCCCTCCTGTATGGCCCAAGGCTCTGGGCCAAAACTCCTAAGGCTATTCCCTGTTTTTCATAGGAGAACAGCAGAAAGGACTAAATGACATCTGGAAGTCCCAAGCCTGGGGCTTCCATCAACTCCTGTTTCAACTGCCAGAATGCCCTTTTTGCCTCCCCATACCAAATTAAGTTGTTTGAGTAGGATTTTAACATCACATAAAACAGTTTTACCACCATTCCATAGTTAGGTATCCATAAATGGCACCATCCTGTCATTCTGAGGAACATTCAAAGCTCGTTGGGTGTGCGTGACTTAGGGGTTTGGCAAATCACTTCCTTTTGAGCAGTTCTCAGCATTCGCGTCCCTGCAGCAATTTCATATCCCAAATACATCACTTGCTGTTGAGCAACTTGTGCCTTCTGTGGAGAGATTTGATACCCATTAAGCCCAAGGAAATTTAGTAAACTAATTGTCCACTTCAGACACTTTTCTTTTGTTTCTGTAGCTATTAAAAGATCATCCACATACTGCAGTAGTACCCCTTCTTTGGATGGGCACTCCCACTGCTCCAAGTCTTTGGCTAATTGTTCCCAAATATCATTGAACTATTCTTAAGCCCTTGTGGGAGTACAGTCCAGGCAAGCTGTAATTTTCATCCTGTGCTGGGGTTTTCCCATTCGAAGGCAAATAATAGCTGGCTTTCTGTGGTTAGTGGCAAGCAGAAGAAGGCATCCTTTAAATCCATGGCAGTAAACCACATTAGTTCAGTGGATAATTTGGTGAGCAAGGTATATGGATTGGCTACTAAAGGATACAAATCCTCTACTATTTTTTTAATTGCTTTTAGATCTTGTTACCAACTGGTAACTCCCATTAGGCTTCTTTACTGGTAATATTGGCATATTATGTTTTGATTCACATTCTGTCAGCTTATCGTGTTTCACGAATCAGTCAGTTATTGGTTGTATCCCCTCCCTATCTTCTGTCCTCAGGGGATATTGTTTAATTCTTGGGGGCTGACTTCCTGGTTTGACTTTTATTATTACAGGGCGTGTGTTTTTGGCTCAGCCTGAGGTTTCAGCTTCTTATACCCCTGGATAAATCTGATTCCTTACTTCTTCTGGAATCCCTGTACTTTCTGAGGTAGTCATTAAGGCCAAGCTGAGTAGTTCTATCATAGACTCTTCCTTTACTTTAAACTTTACCCCCCCTTCTTCAAATTTTACTTCTGCTTTCAATTGTTCCAAGAAGTCCCGCCCTAGGAGAGATTTCAGCGAATTTGGCATATGTAAAAATCCGTGTATTCCCACTTGCTTTCCCACCTTAAACTTTAATGGTTTAGAAAAATATGCCTTTTCTGGTTGACCTGTGGTCCCTTTTACAAAATTTTCACTCAGTGGTATCAAAAATTCATTTAAAACAGAATAAGCAGCCCCCGTATCCACCAAAAATTCCATACTTTGTTGTTTATTCCCTAGCTTAATTTTAACCAGTGGATCCTCTAGGATAAATTCCCCAGGTCCCCATCAATCCCTTTCCACTGGGACTTGGGTCCTAGTCCATGTCCCCCCTCTTTTTCGGTCCCTTTGTGGGCATTCACACTTCCAATGTCCCTTTTTCCTGCAGATGGCACACTGGTCTTTCTCAAGTGATCTCCTTACTGCCCTTGGTCCTACCTCCTGTGATGCCGTCACTAACATTCTCCTTTCTTTCCTTCTTTCCTCCCTCTCTCGGTTATTGAACACTTTCCACACCTCCTCTAGCAAACTTTCCAAGTTTTGTGCTTCAGGTCCCTTTAACTTTTGCAATTTTCATCTTATATCCCCCACTGACTGCCCTATGAATAATGACGCTAATTGCTGAATACCAACCTTTGACTCTGGATCTAAGGGAGTATGTTCTCTCATGGAATCTCTCATCCTATCCTGGAATTCTGATGGAGATTTCTTTGGACCCTGTTTCACTGCATACAAAGTAGACCAACTGATTGTTTTAGGAATAGCTTGCTCCATTCCTTTTACTATCCATTCTCTGTATGTGCCCAAACGCTGTCTCTCAACACTTCTATTAGGGTCCCAGCAAGAATCTTGCAAGGGAAAATTTTCCTTTATATCCTCATTTCCCAACAAGCTGTCTTCTAATATATTCTGAGCTGTTTTCAAAATTAATTTCTTTTCTGTTTCGGTCATATAATCTAATAGGAACTGAATATTACTCCAGTTGGGATTGTGCTGGCTTATTAAGAACTGGAAGTGTTTTGTTACTCTCAACAGATCACTCCAATAGTCCCTCGCCAGTCCCTTCCAAGTTTCTAAATCAAAAGAGGAAAAGGGGATTTCAAGTAAAACTCGTATCCTGTCTGGACTTATTGCTTCCCTAAGAGATGGTAAAAGAATGCTCTGTTGTCTCCTGGTTCTTGAGGCTACAGGGGAGTCGGAAAGGGTTTCAGGAAGAAATAAATCCTCCCCCCTCTCTGGCTCTGCAGCTAGATTTCCAGCTCCCCCCACTCCGCAGCAAGATTTCCAGCACTGGGAGCTCAATAATGTTCTGACAATTCATCTGTATCCCTTACTGCAGCCAATCTCATGCACAGATGCCTTGTACTACAACTGCTACAACAGTGCTTTACCCTACTATTTCTTGTAACTTACTTTTCTTTTTCTATTGCTAAGTCTAACAGGTCCTGAGGTGCCCCTATCCTACACTTTCTCTGCCTCTCAGTATGATTTTGAAGTGTAAAGAGCATATCTGCATAAGCTGCTTCATCCATTTTATTTCCTGTCTTAGAAACAACATGAATTGTAAGATATTGTAAGATGTATTGCGATTTAAAGTCCCATTCAAGGGCCACTTTTCCCCATCTTATCCCCAACTTTTCCCCACTTTTCCCCAACTTATATGATAGCCACCATTGATTACAATACTTTATCAAAGTCTTTTTACTTAAACTACCCTCCGATTCTCCTGCAGTTTTTTCAGGTGCCTCCTTTCTCTGTGAATTTCCCATAATATTTCTTCATTGATTCATTATTTCCCTAATGTTTCCACAGGTTGCCCCTAATACTTTGAAGTTTCCCCAAAACAATCCCCAAAACTCATTCCACCACTCTTGCCCACACTCTGGGCACGAGTGACCCCAACAACCCTGATATTTCTCTTTACAAACTAAACTAAACTATCACATATATAGGACAACACACATTGGTTCTACAAAAGAGACACTGCTCATCTGGTCCGTCACTATGATCTATAACATACATGCTTTCATCTTTGTCCCGCTCCAAAAAATTCAGCTGCTTATATAACACATAAAGCCACTCCAATTTTTCTACTGTGTCTGCAACAAAACTTTCACACATCACGTCCCACTCATTTGCGCATATACACAAATGTTGGCTCAAGCACAATCTTCGTTTGAACGCTTAATTGTCTCAATGATAATAACTTGAATGCATGGTGCTGAACATTTATAATAAATGATGATAATGATACAACCTATGATTCCCACAAGAATCCAAGTATTCATTTAACAAAATACCTGATGTTACTAATGCCTGCATATACGACTTACAGGTCCCCTTTTTACGAACTCCCCAAGGAGTAATGATTTCAAGGACGGCTTGTAATCTGATAATACAGTTTAGGTTATAGATGGGTACTTGAGCACCACTAACCCACTCAGTGGGGTTCCAGGTAGCTGGCCCATACTGTTTGATTATACACTAAGAAGGCTAGTCATCTTTGCCCCAAGTTTGGCCACTACCACTTGTTATGGAAGTGTCAATAGACCTCCCGCATTGGTTGAGATCATCATATACTTTGACACCTAATTCATTGCCATCCTTTCTTGGGAGCAAAAAGAACATCAGGTGGAATACTCCAACATAACATACCCCAGTCCAGTTTGCAGGTAGTTGTTTATACGCATAATGACCATAAATTCAATAATGTCCCTTTAGTGCTACTGTGCCATTTTCAAAAGGACAATTCCATTTGTTAGTTAGTCTATTTACATGTTCCTTAGATTGAAAGTATGTGGTGTTGAGAGGTCTGAAAGGATGTCCAACCACACTGCAATTCCATCCATTATGAATAACACTTTCATCCCTCCATGACTTATATCTCCAAACTTCAGGATCAGGCCTCAAGGTACCTCCAGCTTCAGTAAACAATGTGTTGTTGGTAGATGACCAAAAATGAGAAAATCCTTGTCCCATTCCTGACTGATTGTACCACCCCCATTGATCACCCCTTGTTTGTGATTCCATTCCATGAGCCCCTTTACAATAAACCCAAGTGCAATTGCTAATCCCAACATAGATACCAGCTGGCTGTGTACAGTTCAGATAATACATTCCCTTAGTGGGGTATTGGACTGTCCATGGAGATGTATTCTTATCTTCCCAATGGGTACTGTGGTTAGTTCCACTGTAGTTGCTTGCCAGCCATTTAGGGGCAAGGGGGGTTGACACCCAGGGCAAGGTTTCAAGTTCCATGTTCAAATCTCCACAGACCCAACAGTTAGTCAGGTTATAGACATTTGCTACTTGCTCAGCCAGATGAAAAAAGTTTTTGATTCCATTTCCCCCATCCCCAGAATCCATGAGCGGATAACTGATTGTGAGAGAGGTTACAGACCACACAATACACTGCATTAACAAAAATGACCTTTCACCCAAGTGTTGCATAGATAATCACCAAAACACCATGAAATTTCTGAATCCCTTACATTTATCTTCTGGGAAAAACAAGGAAGCACATAAGTGTTGCTGATTTAACCCACACACTATAATTATATTTGTTATCAGTCCTATGTCTCTCCAAGTTACCAGAAAATAATAAAGATAAATAAGAATCTGGCAGAGCTCTGTAGATGTCATTTTAAATGAATGAGTCAAACTAAAATTTGTCATATTGTCTGATGCTGAACAATGAAAGTACTTCAAAGATAGTTACATTATGCACAGGTTCTTCATCATTCGACAGATTATAGCTGCAAGAATAGTTTTTAATTGTTTATGTGATGTACGACTTGATTGTCTCCTTCACTCTGTACCAAAAAAACCCCACAGTAATAATAAAGCCAAGCACAGTGCAAAGTAACTGCTTCAGGATAAGACTGACTTATATCTAAGATGATGATGCCTGTACTCTGGATAACCAAGCAAGGAATATAAGTTTCTTGTAATATCTGAAATAGTGATCACAAGTTTGGTATTCCAAATTTTTATTGATACAACAGTCTTCATATATGGCACTATAGTATAAACTTGGGTGTATTAACTTTGGAAGCAGAAGAGTAGAAAGGAGTTGAATGACTTTCTAGTGTATATTCTTTAGCTACCTAAGATATTTATATGAAACAGCAAGTTCTGAATTTCTAGACAAAAGTAATAATGAAAAGTAAAGCAGACCAAAATAGTTCGCCTCTAGCAAGATTAATGGTAAGGTGATATTACATCAATTAAATGAGATATGCCTCCAAGATAAAGTTTATTGCAAATCCTTATGAGTTCTCTCCCTCTTAAACAGTGTCTAGTTTTACAAATATAAATCAGTCTAATTGTAAATTCATGCATTTACAACAGGAGAGTTAACAAAATACTCCAAAAATAGGAAACAAGAATATTAGACAATGTAAACTGAAAATCAATTAAAAAGCAAAACACTTCTCGTAGCAAATGAATGAATGAATGAATAAATAAATAAATAAATAAATAAATAAATCTGAAAGTATCTTCTTTTCAGTATTCAGAAATTCAGTACGTCTACCATCAACATTCTTAACTGTTAAAACTCTTATTATTTCCAGTATTATCTTTCCTTAAAAATTCTGAAAAAAATATCTGGAAAAAGTGTTTAATTATAAATTCATTCAACTAACAAGCAGATTAATATTTCCTCTTTTGAAATATGGTTACTTTACAGTCATCTGTGAATAAACTCTCCTGTTGCTAATATGTTTTCCTTCAAGAGATATCTTTAAATTACACATTCTTTTCATAAAAAATATTGTATTTCAAATCTTTCCTTGTTCAATTTCAGTTTTAATTCTACATCCAACCCTTGCTAGGCCTTATATTAAAGGCAAACTGCTGTTTCACTAAACTCTAATATACAATTTGAACAAAAGACATCTTAATCTCATTCTGAAGGCAACCTACTAAGAAAACAGGTGAAAAGTAAATACAACTGTTGATGCCTGATTTGGGGTAAAAAATCAAGGCCCTCAAAATTTTTGCAGAGTTTATGAGACAGCTATCAAAGAAATTACATTTTGCTGACAACTGTATGCAATACCATCACTCATCACTCAGAATCATAGACTCATAGAATTATCAGATTGGAAAAGACCTGTAAGATCATCCTGTTCAACTGCCTAGCTGTCATCAATATCTCCCCCTAAACCATGTTCCTCAGTACAAAATCTAAATGTTTCCTGAATACCTTGAGGGTTGGTGACTCCACAGCCTCCGTGGGCAACCTGTTTGAGCACGTGACTTGGAAGAGACACTTCCTAATGTCTAGCCTGAATATCCCCTTGTTCAGCTTGAGGCCATTCCCTCTCAACCTATCGCTAGTTACATTAGCAAAGAGGCTGACCCCCACCTCATTGCAACCTCCATTCAGGTAGTTGTAGACAGAGATGAGGTCAGCCTTGAGTCTTCTCCGAAATAAATAATCCCTGTTCCCTCAGCTGCTCCTCATAAGGCTTGTGCTCTCACCAGATTCATTGCCCTTCTCTGGACCCGTTCCAGGGCATCAATGTCTTTCTTGTAGTGAGGGCAAAACTGAACACAGTACTTAAGATGTGGCCTCACAAGGGCTGAGTACAGAGGGATGATCTCTTCCCTGTTCCTGTTGACAATGCTATGTCTGATACAAGCCAGGATGCCACTGGCCTTCTTGGCCACCTGAGAACACTGCTGGTTCATGTTTAGGATTCTGTTCTCTTTTATCCTGACAGCCAAGTTGAATTCAAGTTGGGCTTTTCCTTTCTACTTTTCTTCCTGCACATCCTAGAAATTTCTTTGTACTCTCCCCGAGTTGCCTGTCCCTTCTTTCACAGCAAGTATATTTTTCTTCTGAAGCCTCAGGAAATGCTCCCTGTTCATCCGTGCCAGTCTTCTTCCTCAACATCACATCTTGTGGCACAGGAGGACAGCCTGCTCCTGCACCTTTAAGACTTCCTTATTGAGAAGTGACCAGCCTTCTTGGACCCCTTTACTCCTCTTGGGACTGAATCCCAAGCGACTCTCCCTATCAGCATTCTGAACAGTTCAAGGTCTGCCCTCTGGAATCCAAGGTAGCAGTTTTTCCCCCTTCCTGACTTTGTCAAGAATTGATAATTCTACCATTTTCTACCTCTGTGTCCAAGACAGCATCCAAACTCCAAATCTCCTACCAGTTCTTCTCTGTGAACATCAGGTCTAACAAGGCATCTACCCACGTAGGTTCTCTTACTACCTGCATCAGTAATTTGTCTTCCATACACACTAGAAACCTCCTAGACTGCTTCTTCCATGTTGTATTATATTTCCAGCATCCAATCAGGGAAACTGAAATCCCCCATGAGAACAAGAGCTGATGATTGCGAGACTTCTTCCAGCTGTTCATTGAATGCCTCATCTGTCTCTTCATCCTGGTTAGACAGTCTATAGAAGATCCTTACACGGATATTCACCTTGTTGTCCCTACCCCTGATCCTTACCCATAGAGATTCAACCTTATCTCTCCCA
Organism: Syrmaticus mikado; assembly: GCA_003435085.1. Classification (NCBI taxonomy): domain Eukaryota; kingdom Metazoa; phylum Chordata; class Aves; order Galliformes; family Phasianidae; genus Syrmaticus; species Syrmaticus mikado. The sequence continues at coordinate 11,383,130 of QGNR01000033.1, forward strand.
GCCCCAAGCTCAATAATATCAAAACACTCTCTAACATAGCAAGCCATGTCACCCCTTCTCCTTACTTGGTTATCTCTTCTAAAGAGCTTACAGACATCCATTGCAGCAGTCCAGTCATGAAAGTTCCAGTCATGTTTCTGTTATGGCAATTACACCATAGTTTGCCTGCCACACAGTGAACCTCCAGCTCCTCCTGTTTGTTTCAAGAAGAAATGTTATTTTTTGATACACGAGCTGAATAAAGTAATAAACATAGTACAGTATAAGATTGCTCTAAAAGATGAAAACAACTAAACCATATCAATCAATCAACCAAAAAACCCTAGAAGTTTATTACATTCACAACATCGAAAGCATCCCAAATGCTTTATTTTAAATGTTCACTTTGTTTCTCTTCATTTCTTATCTCAGAAAGGCAAAATAATAAGTTAAACACAATAATAGTAAGAGTAATCATAGTAGATACACTTACAATTAAAATAATAATTTGCTAGCATGAAGGCTGTCAGCATTCTTCCAGAAGAGTAAATTCTAAGAAAATGGCAACACTACTTCAAGAGGGAATTTCAGATTCTCAGAAGGAATAAGAGATTTTATACTGAGGTTTAATGATATCCATGACTTAAGAGGCCAGACAAAATGTAAAATGTTCATTGAAATGTGCCTGCAGCCATACTAAAGAAAAAATTCTCCCTCAGCCTTTCCCCCCATGTGAATGATTCTGAATGCAATGGGGAAAATAATGATCTACTGATGTTTTTAAAGAAATAAATGAAATGTATCACATGTTGAGTTATGTGGAAAATAAAATATAGATGAAACAATAAATTTGAGCATGATGAAAGGGACCATTGGTTTAAAACATGAGCATAAATCACTCACTATAGGAGATAACGTGCAAGACCATCTAAGGAACCTGAACATGTATAAGTCCATGGGAGTGGATGAGATACACTGGAGGGTCCTGAGGTAATTGATAGGTTTAGTTGCTAAACCACTATCCATCATATTTGAACAACCATGTTAATTCAGTGAAGTTCCCTCACTAGAAGTCCTCTTTATATTAAGATAAAATTTTTCTGTTTTGTCTTAAAGTTATTCAAAATCAAAACAGAGACACGAATGGTCTAGTTCCTCGTCTAGGATAACCTTAAATTTCTAAAGCATATGGAAAACAAAGAGATACCTAAAGACAACCAACATATGTTCATCAAGGTCAAATCATACTTGATATATTTGGTAGCCTTCTATGATGAGGTTATGGTGATAGTGGATAACAGAAGATGTGCAGACAACACCTACTTGGACTTGAATGAAGCATTTTATGCTATTACATAAAAAGTTATTGGAAACAATGGAATTGAACATTTTTACTAAGGGAGATTGATGAGCAACGAAGAAGAGGCAGTCTATTCTGCAGCAGAGCAGTCACAAGAATAGGAAGAGGAAAAGACAGAAATCATAAATCACCCAATACTTATTCCCTAGAATACAAGTAGTGCAAAATGATTTCAACTTTCATCCAAGTGAGCATATTATCTATCACATGGTTGCTCATATGCCAATAGTTAGGGTTTAGAAGGCAAGTAAATTTGGCTTCTGTGATCTCTTAGTAGGGACAGGGCCATCAATGGTTGGAAAAGCAGCTAAAGTCCTCAAGCTTTGGAGTCTGTCGAGCATGAAAGAGCGGCACAAAGTTCTTGTGACAGGAATCTTTTGAAGTGCATCAGTATTATATACCAGCACCGTGACAATACAAAGCTGGAAAGACATGGAGGAACCAACAGTGGACTGAATTGCGTCAGCTTCATCAACTGGAAGAGAACTTCTCTTCCTCCCGATGAGTCTGTGTTTCTGTTGTCAAGGAATTGCTCCAACATATCAAGCAACTCAAAGAGAATATATCATCCTCCCTGTTCACATCAACAAGTATCTCAGCAAATAAGAGTCAGCTTTTTTTCTGCTCAAGGGAAAGATACATTGGATGCACCAATCTATTAAGAGTCATGTGGCAGTAATGGGGAAGATGAGAAGAAATGAACTGGAAAACATACCTGAAACCTTGAAGATCAGATACACAATTTGCAAGAAGTGAAAACAGCCAAAAGTTGCCAATTCAGGAAAACTACTGCTCCAGCTGCTGATGAGCAATTCCCTGTACAGATCTTACTTCTGGCTCTAATGAAGGGACTTCTCAAAATGGAAATACTGTGTATATTAAAAGAGCCATGATTATTCCACCACTCAATCATAAATATTTCATAATTTGTTTTATTAAAAAAAAAAAAAAAAAAAAAANTTTTTTTAAAAAAAAAAAAAAAAAAAAAAGGCTTTGGAGAGACAAAAGAATTCCCTCTTTCCTCATTTATGCAACATGATTACATTCCAAGTCAAGTTATAAAATAAAATTTAAAGCTCTACACTGTACAATTAAAGTGTTGTTTTTATAATTGAGATAAAAATACCTAAAAGTCTGACTAATGAAAAGAGGCTTAGGGTACCTTTTATATTTAGAGTAGAAGAGATAGATAAGTGATGAATTACCAATGAAACAAGTGTAAACTACCAAAGTACAATTTTCTACAAGCAATTATTTTCATAATATACATTTTATGATTGAGTATTTTGTAGCATGTTGACCATATTCTTTGTTTGTGAAATATTCCATAAATTCAAAATAAAACAAACTCTAGACTTTCAATCAATTTAATTGTCCTTGATGTATAGGAGTATAGTACTGAATCTCTGGTAGCCAATGCAAAAGTCAGAAATGAATCTGAATTTAAATTTAAATAGAAATTAAATGGCTTCTATAGTGACTCAGAACAACAAAAACAAGTACGAAAACAAAAGCAACAGAAAATAAAGGAAATGGAAGGAAATTCTCAACTTGCAAATATCCGGGGGGGGGGGGGGGGGGGGA
>QGNR01000033.1:11396893-11451439 GCA_003435085.1 Syrmaticus mikado
TTTTTTTTTTTTGGGGGGGGGGAGGGGGGGTTGTCACCAAAAGCATCAACATGGGATCTAATAGCTAGACCCAGACTCATGATTTAAGCTCAAAAAAATAAATACTGAACATCTCCCAGACTCAGTATCATTGGCACATATTTCATGCTCTGCACAAAGAATGAAAATTCTCTGCAGCATCAGAATGTGTCTTTGCTCACGTATGCATAGGGAGCACAAGAGCAGCCGGCAGGGGTCATTGTAAGACTGTTCTGTCTGATCCAGCATGCTACTTCAACGTGCCGTGTTTTCAAAAGGTGGTGTTCCAGTTCACAAAACACACCATTAATCTTGTTGTAAAAATCTGGAAATGACTTTCACATTTGGTCCAACTTCTCTGCAATTTCATTTTTGACTCTGTACTAGAACTAAAGTAGAAAAATTGATCATCTGCGTAGAATAATTTCATCTGAAAAAAAATGATGCAGTGAAATTGCACAAATTCAAACCAGTAGGTCCATCAAATATGCTCTGCTTATTGTCAGTTGTCAAGTTCACCTTTCTTTACCAACTTTAAGAAGTCGTGAATCAGGTATTAGCCTGAAATACTTTCCATAAAATCTCATAGCAAAGACAGTAGAATATTACATTTTGTTAAGCAAAGGAATCAGAATTCTATTAAGTAAGTTAAAAACAAAGTTATTTGCCTGAACTCATTAGCTCCACATTAAAAATAAAGAAAAAAAAATATTCTAAAATAAGTACCATCAAGAAGTGCTTATTCAAGACAAGACTGTGATTCAACTAATAACTACTGCAAAGAGAGATTATGGTAGGAAATGAAAAGATAAAGTCCAAACTGAATGTTTTAAAGGTAATTGCTCTTTCCTCTCATGTACATAGAAAGGTCAAATAAAACTGAACTCTCAGAGCAGATTTGATTTCCCATATCTAATTTTTTCTATCTAAATAAGTAGATCTGTTAATGAAAGTAAGGAAAGGGCTCCAAACCTTAATACCAAGATCTATCAGGTAGGTCTGAAAGGAGGATGCTTTTCTTTGGAAGAAAGAAATCTTAGATAGAATTAAGACTGCCTATACTTTTGCATTTCCATACTGCATCCTGCCTTTGAAATGTGTTACTGTGATACCCCTCCACCGAAATTTGTTAAAACAAACAAACAAACAAACAAACAAACAAAAAAAAAAAAAACAATGGCAACAAAACAAAACAGCAGCAAAATTAAAAGTGGAATAAAAGACAAATTTGAAAAAAAAGACTATCAAAGCAAATACTTAACACTGGTGTTTTGATTCATTGAGCATTCTGAGTTACCTTACAAGTCACTTAGACAAGTTACAAGTAACCTTGTAACTTTTGTGCCTTATTTTGGCTAAATCTTGGAGGGGAAGAAATACTTTGTCATTGGACAATGACAGCTGAATACCTAGATGAGATGCTTAAATCGCGTGTTAACCCACCTGCTTTTTTTTGGTAGCAACCCTTATGACTCAGATTAATTTTCCATAATTAATTCTAAATAAATATCCATATATTGTTATTTAAATATGATATAGTTAATTTTCTTAGTTTAGACCTTTAAGAGTATATTTGGATCATTGAAAAAATAGGAGAGAATAGAAGGAAGGAAAGTTAATTATATATATAAATTATATTTAATTGAAGAAATAGACACTAAGAGCAAATGGGAATATTTTTAAATAAAAGATTCTTCTTTCCCTCTTGATTCCCTGCAGATTTATAAGAATAGACTATCAGAACAGTTTTGTTGTTGTTGTTGTTGTTTGCATTTGTTATTATTTTTAGTAATATACAAAGAATGTAATACCCATATTCAGTGATGGACCAGCATGAGATAATTCATTATAGAAATATTAATTCTTTCATAATTATGTCTCCCTTAATTATTACAAAAATCAATCAATGAATCAATCAATTAATCTGTGTTTCATTTCCAGGAAATTGTAACAGCCTCAGGAATACTTATATAAATTAATAAACAACAAAATGTACAAGTATTTTGAAGACTTTTAGTGAATGATGATTGCAGGTGAAGATTAGTAGTTTCCTTCTGATGCAATCCCAAAAGAAGTCTCTGGAGTTTGTTTGCTTGGTAGTATTATTTTTTCTTATGGTGATTAAATAAAGAGTGACAGAAGTAGTTTATAACTGACCAAGATGTGTTAAAGTGGAAGAAGATACACAGGCATCTAAAAGAGACAGAGAGATTTATAATGCTATCTAATCATTTTAATTCTGACAGAGTTTCAAAGTTCTGCTGGACCAGATGTGAGAGGGAATTTTGGTTGCTGAAAGACGTTTCTGTTGCTTCTATTTTTCCTTCTTATGGGATGATGCCAACATGGAAGCTCTAAATTAGGAAGCTGCAATAGAAATTGTATACAACACTACTTTGGTTAGTCAATCATACCCGTAAGTATGATAAATAGGAGAGAGTAGGATTATGTCACAGCTGGAGATATAATTACTGTATAAATTATTCTTTAATAGCTTCTGTGCTATGTATTAGGAAACATGTCTCTTAATTTTACCAATTAACTTACTGAAAAAATACCCTAGTAAATTCAGATGTGTAACTAATAAGACAAAGTATTGCTCCTGCTATTTTTGCATAGTTGCTTCCGAACACATATTTTTCACTAATTAAGTCCTATAAATTTCCAGTCGAACAGAACAAAAATTCACGACTGCAAAATTTACTGACAAAAAAGATGAGAACATATTGCATTCTCTTGACCTTCTTCCTTCCAGAACCTCTCAGCGTGAAAATAAACATATTTCTATCCCAAACTGTCATTCTCCTGAATAGCAGCTGTAGACACATTTACATATATATATATATATTAAATCGGTTTAATATTTGCAGTCTTCAGATGAAGTTTGTCCATCTTTCCAATAATATCAATAATCTCAGTTAATATCCGTATTATATCACAGAATGATGGAATTATAGAATCGACAAGGTTGGAAAAAACCTCCAAGATCACCCAGTCCAACTGTCCACCTACCACCAACATTTTCTCTCCAAACCATGTCTGTTAGAACAGCATCAAAACACTTATTTGACACCTCCAGGGATGAGGACTCAACACCTCCCTCAGTAGCCCTTTCCAGAAGCTAATCATTCTTTCAAATAATAATTTTTTTCCTAACATCCAAACTGAATCTTCCCTGGCACAACTTGAGGCCATTCCCTCACACCCCATCACACATGGGAGAAGAAACCAAGTCCCACCTCACCACGCTCTTCTTTCAGAGTATAGAGAGCAATAAGCACAACCCTAAGCCTCCTCTTCAGACCAGTTTCCTCAGCTTCTCCTCATAAGACTTTCATTTCAAATCCATCACCAGCTTTGTTGCCTTTCTCTGGACATGCTTCAGGCCTCAGTGTCTTTCTTGTAGGAAGAGGCCCCAAACTGAGCACAGTACTTGAGATGCTGCCTCACCAATGCTGAGTACAATGGGATGATCACCTCCCTTCTCCTCCTGGCAACACTATTTCTGATACAAGCCAAGATATCACTGTCTTTCTTGGTGACTTAGGCACACTGCTGGCTCATGTTTAGCCAATCAACACTCCTAGGTCTATTTCTTCCACAAAGTCCTCCAGCCACTATGTTTGTTGTAGCATTGAGCGTGGTTCTTGTGGTCAAAGCTCAGGATCTGGCACTTGTTCTTGCTGAACTTTATAATTGGCCTCAGCCCAGCAATCCAGTCCATCCAGATCATGAAAGTCCTTGTCTTTGGCAATAAAAAATTATCAAAAGAGTACTAGAATTGATTGCAGAGAACTCTCACCTTTTTTTCTCAAAATAGACAAAAGTTGAATAATCATAATTTAATTTAAATGTAATGAGTATCAAAACTCATGTCATTCTCCAAATCAGTGTGGCAACTCATTAAAACAAAACAAAACAAAACAAACAAACAACAAAAAAAAAAACATAACAAGTGTTAAATATACTCTACTTTTTGGCAAAATGAATAAAATTTACTTCCTTTCCAAATCTAATATTTCATTTATAAAGCAGATACATTAAATACTAATTATCACTCTGTTATTCATAGCTTTTGTTAGGAAACATAGATGTTCTTTAAAGCACACTGGGGAATGCTCTGATTTTTAATGACAGTTTTGAAGATGCTTTTTGAATGATACAATATATTAATTGTTATAAAGAGTAAACTGTAACTTTAGTATTAATGATAAATTCTAATCATTTTAAGATAACTGCTTTTAAACAGTTTGAATATGTGAAGTTTGAATCTAAACTCCCAGTCACACTAAAAAGTATACAGATTCTGTTCATTATGTCTAATTATTGGATATAAATGTACCAGAATATTTTTATTCTGCAAAATTAGTAAATTTTAACTAATAAAACATTTTTGTTATTAAAGATAACTTATCAAATATTATTACAATTTTCTATTTTTTCATTCATTTCATAATGGTTATCATAGGCTCACAAAGGAAATTTACTTTTTGTATTAAAAATATTACACAGACCTTGCTAGGAAAAAGTAATTAAATACAAAAATTAAATGTAGTAATTAGATTTCATATAATTGGAAATGAAACAATCAGCAAACTTGGGCCTAATTGCTTACATTTCTAACTTATTTATATTGATTTAAACAGCATTGAGTCAGTCTTCTGCAACAAGATTTGGCTTTATTAATAAACTTATTTATTCACCTGTTTATTTTGAATCAGAAATTCTCAGCTGTTTGGCATATTCAAATTATTTCCTATATGTTTCCTATATATTCATATCTATTTTTCCTAATACTCATAAATCAACTTCAGATGATAGCTATATGAAATTTTCTTCTAAATAACACAGACAGAATTTCTGCAACTCACAGAAAGAAAGGTCAGATTAGAAACATTCATTCTTGGCTATGAGGAAATTTTAACTACTTGATTTACTTCTGCTGTATTAGAAAGATTAATATATATATATATAGGATAATATTTGCAGGATCACATTAATTGTTTGAATTTCTACATTCCTATGTTGTCTATGTGATTTTGATTTTTTTTTTCTTGAAACAATTGTCACCTGAGCAGAATCTTTTATATCTATTTGTACATCATTAATGTTTACACAGCTCTACTGTTCACTGCAATTCAGGAAATGAGAGTATTAACACTGCCAATAGAAAAATTCCAGCCCATCCTGGCAGTGAAAACAGATTTAAGTAATAAATTATGTATTTGTATTTTCAAAGATAACAGGTGGTGCTAATGTGAATGAGAAACAGATCTTGGTAAGTTTGTTTGTTGCACTGAAGAACACTTAAATGATTACATCAGATTTGTTTGTTTTGTTTTCCCCAGAGGATTTCCTGCAATGCAACTGCAACTTTGTCCTTGCCAAAAGATGCTGAATAGAATATTAAAAAGGTAGAAGAGCATATACTCAAACAACTGCAAATGACGGAGAAAGTGAAAGCTTACCTTGTAAATAATATAGACTTAACCTTCCTAGTGGATTTAGAGAAAGCTATGAAGCTTTCTTTCACTGAACCCAGGCCACTTTTCTCACCCTATTTGCCCTTCCTCCCACATCTCCCCCCCCCCCCCCCAAACCCCCCCCCCCCCCCCCCCCCCCCCCAAAAAAAAGAAAAAAAAAGTCAAATTCTTAATTCTTTGTGCATTTAGTGGAAGCTAAATACCCAAACAGAAGCTGTAATCATATTTTAAGGATGTCAGTGACAGCATTAAAGATATGTAACTTCTTTCATAAAATCTTGGGCACGCAAATAGTTTGTAGGAACTATGCTTAGTACATTTCTCCAACATTAAAATAAACATTACATGCACATAAAAAATCCATTCAAGACAGGAAATGTATTGAGTTTTACATTATACTGTTTGGAATATTTTTAACCCAATCAGTTGTCTCAAGAGAGCTCAGCTTTAACAAACATCAAAAGGGTCATGGATTTAGTTTTGGTTATTATTGGCATGTGGATTACAAACATGGCATCTATATTGAACTAGACCTCCTACAGTCTAAAGTACACCAATAGAAAAATAAGGCTACCAGGTGGTCAAAGATAATACTATTTCCAAACAGAATAGCTTTGCCCAAAGTCACTTCATATGTTATAAATTGTGTTAGAAAGTCAAAAATGCTCTTTTCTATCAACGCACGATTCAATAACAGCTTGGAATTGGAAGCTGAAACTTCTCACCGACACAGAAGCCAAATATCATTCCATCACACATTTACTACAAAAGTGCAGCTTATTGCATTTAACTGGAAAGGTGAACAAGATTAATGATATACAGTAAGTGCATCAATCAAATATGCATAATAAAATCTAGTTTCTGCATATAATTATATTATCATTGGATATATTACCATTGATATCTATGCAGATTTAAAACGAGACAAATAATTTCAAACTACAGTTTTCATTTCAAATGTGTACAAACACTGTTTAATAGTTAATTTCTATCACTAGAATTTTTATAAGTGCCTTTAAAAACTCTTTTAAAACAATGTATTACCACTGGGATATATTTAAAACTTAACAATATAGTATTCAGAAAAATGGCTGTTGTTATTTTAGGTCTCTTAATCCCCAGCTTATTTTTATAGTCTCACATTTTTTTGCATTGCTTGTGTGCTTTAGCCATTAAAACAAATTAATATTGAAAAAAATCAGTTTTGCCTAGCATGTTATTGATTTTACTCATGAAAAATGAGAATGATGTTCTGTCATAGAAGTTTTGTGCAGACATAGATACAGAAAATACTAAAACACAGTATTCATTTTTAAATCTGAGGATAATGTTAAATTGCTCAGAGTTCACTGGCATATGCAGATACCATCCCACTTGCTGATATTAATAAGAAGATACATGAATGTGATATTAAACGGATCTTAATCTGGAATGAACTGCTTTCTTGGACACAATCAGAAGAAATCAATGTGATTATCTTTGTTCAAGTCTCCAAATTATTTCTATTTAACTGTAATTTCTACTCAAACTGTTAATTCAATGTAAATTATTTACTTTTAACTTTCAAGCAACAATCTGTAGATCTTCCAAAGAGAATTAACATTATCAAAATTATTTCAATTGAAATATTTAGTGATTAGATTGAAAAAAATAATTAAAAAAACAAAACATATTATCTTGATTGGAATGGGCAAATTTTTTGTCATTCATGATAAGAACAAAGCAAAAGTAAAATTGTTTTCTAAACATCTCTTGGGTTTTACATATAAAGCAAAGCACTCCAATTACAGCTGCCAACAATGCATACAATGTATCATCCCCATTTGTCTCAATACTAGCTGACAAATTCAATTATTATTTTTTTTCTTTTCCATTCTAGAAGTTACACCTATGTAATAATCACAGCTAATAATTTATTTGGTATTCATCAGTGAAACTGTAGTAGTAGGCTGATCTTGAACTTTCTGAAAACTTGTGTAGGTTTGAACTGAAAAGCAACACGAATTTAAACATAAATGACCCATGCAGTTTTCAGTGCATGATTAGGCTTTTAAGTCCCATTGTAATTCTGTCAATGAACTCTTTCCAAACACTCTCCTGCTGTACAAATACTATTTAACTTTGTGGAAGCATGAAATTAATTTATACAATTATTACAGTAATTTATTAATATAAGCATTATATGACTTACGGTAGAATGTTAGAATATTGGGTGTAATCAACATAATGTTTTTCCCCCCCAAAAAGCGAAAGTTGATTAACTGTACCATCAAAAAGTAAAAACAAACAAACAAACAAACAAACAAACAAAACTCCTCACCTTAATTCATTGTTATTTTTAGGGTACAATGCTGTAGCACTTCTTCTCTGGTAATACTTTGCATTCATGTCAGTCAGAGAAAAAAAAAAATCATATATAGATAGAAGAAGAAAAAAAAGAAAAAAAAGAAAAAACACACTGTGAAAAAAATGTATCCACTGACAAAATATATTATTTCAGTGGCAGTGACGTGACTCTGTCCATTTAGTATAATGAAGCAGCATACCTACTGAAAAATATACACCATTGCTGTTGTTCTATAATCTGGCAAATTCTTAAATGCAGGATGTGCCTACTACAAAAGACATAAGAAAAATATGCAAGTTATGAAGCTGTTGAACTAATAGATAAGCTGTTGAACTAATAATGTTTGAACTCTAGCAAAAAGGTATTTAAAGCTAGGCATAATTCTCAATTAAAGCAGTAGCAACTTTAGTTGAACAATTATTAAACTATGAAGGGACACAAATATTTTATATAAAGGGACACAAATATTTTATATAAAGTAGTGTCTTCCATCACACTTGTTCTTTGAATAAATTCTCAGAAATGCATGGACCCAGACTCGAAAATTTACCAAGACAATAGACAAAAAAACATTGTTATCTTCAGATGAGCTAGTGATGAGGGTCTGAAGAATTTTTACACTTTTTTTTTTATGTTTAGGCCTCACTGCTTTTCTATGTGAGCATATATTCACAACAGTTTACACTCAGAATAATTTATAATTAATGAAAACTAAGGAAAGGAATGAAGCATGCATTTTAATTGTGGAGAAATGTAATCCTTGAGAAAAATCATACATGAGAAAATGTAAGACTAATGGACTCATTTCAAAATGTGCATTTGCATGTTTTGGTCACACCCAGGAGACAATGAACTTGCAATACGAAGAGATGAAAATTTTCATGTGAGCAAATTCAATACAATTGAAGAATACTAAGTATCCGTAAATACGTCTTTAAAAGAACAGCATAAGGTAGTGTGAAAGAAAATAAATAAATTAGAGAACATGAAAGAAGAAGACTACAGAAATGAGTTCTAATTCTATGTGCTTGACATTATTATTTTTTATTCGTTCATTTTTATTCATTTGTTCATTTGCCTTTCATTTCATTTACAATATGTAATTTAAGTATAATAGTTCATTTATTTATTTTGTAGAGTTCTGTGATGGTTAATAAATTACCACTTTGAAAGATCTATATTAGTTGCAACTTAGAAATAGTATGCATTATGTTGACTTCTACCTGTGGCATTTACAGAGATGTCATAAAAGATTAAAACATAAAACAAACAAACAAAAAAAAAACCTGCATATATCTAATCTAATGTACATCTCAGTAGGGTATCTGAATAAAATTTGGATTATTGGGTTCATGTACAGAAGATCATGAACATAATATTGATCATGGAAAGCATACATTCCTACGAAAAGCATACATTCCTATGAAAAGAGGGCATCTGCTTTAAGGGCATCTGTATTTAGTGTAGAATGCAAAATTTAATTTACAGGGTACTTAAATTGAGCAAATGGCTATCAACTTGAACACACTATCCAATCAAATTTTGAAAATTAAAACCAATGCTTGTTTACTCAGTCTATTAGTCATGATATTGTGACTTAAGTATTTCACAAAATTAAAAGTTCAGGTGCATACAGCAAGAGAAACAGAAACCATGATGATGGTGAGCAGTCAGAGGAAAATACTTTCACTATACTCACAATATTACATTTGAAAACCATAGATTTTTTATTATTATTTTATTATTATTATTATTATTATTATTATTATTATTATTATTATTATTTAAGAGAGAATTCTACAAGTATAAACTGGCTACATGCAGTTGAGGAAAACAAATATAACAACCAACAGTTTATTTCTGAAGGATGGATTCAACCTTTGGGTGCTCTTTCTTTCTGATAATATAATTTCCAGGCCAGGTTTTCCTCTTCATTTAGAAGAATATAGCTGATATTTTGAGATTACAAAATCTTTCAGAATAACAAGACTCAATTGGGGATATGGTTAATCTTACAGTATGTGATCCAGTTAGCTACTCTCCTTCATTTCAAAATCCACAACTCATTCTACTCATTGAGTCTGATGTTGCCCCTCAGGCAATTCCTCAGTCTGCTCTTACCAGAAGATATAGATTCATAGAAAAAGTTGGAAGAGATCATTGAGATCTAGTCCAGCTATCAGCCTATCATGATCATGCTCACTACATGGAATATGCTTACTATAGGGTATGTAGGAGATAACTCATACGAAGTATGGATGATGCTCTGGGCCACACAAGTGCTAGTTCTTAGCCAAAAGTTTCTGCATTTTTGTAGTGCAAGGGAAAGGGCAGAGTCATTATGAGATGATGCATTTTCTTTCAGAAAACAACGATGGACATGGGCCTAATTCTGCCACTTCTGTGCAAAAGTGTAGAGGAAGTACTGTTGCTATATGACAGGAAATTTCACTGTCTCTAGAACAGTTAAGAGAAAGTTATACAGTGTGTCCTATCTGCATTACAATTACCCTCTTTGTTGTATAAGCTGATCCTGACAAAGGCTTTTCCAATTCTTCTGTCAATAAAAAATATAAAACTAGCAGGTAAGGTTACAACCAGAGTTGTAACCAAAGGTCATGTTACTGACATAGATTAATTATTAGCAAGAGCTGGAACAGAAAACAACTTAAAAACAAAAGAAATTAAAATTCCTACAGTATCAAAATTTAGTCAGGAGAGGAACAGAGAGGAAAGATTGCTAGTCTCTAACATCTGACTTTTCTACTCGAAAAGGAAATTCTGAGGAAGCTACTAGCAAGTAGGTAACAAGTAGCTTTTTCAGTACTTTTTGAAGCTTACTCCCAGTTTGCTGAATGCAACATAACAGTGTTTTAACTCTGCACATCCCAGAGGAAAAAGACAAAGAAGTTTTCTAGCAGTTTTCAAAAGCAACAGCTAGAGTAGATCTATATGTGAAACCTGGGGTACTGTTAAAATGGGTGGAAAGGGAAAATGAGGTAGAGGTCAGTAATTGTAAAGCAGAAGGTTAGAGACTGCTCATTTTGGGGATTTGTATCAAGAAAGAGACTAGGCTTGTTTAGATGGCTGACTGATTTCATCTGGGAGATGTGATTTTCTGTGTGCTTTGGGTAGAAGAAAAGGGAAAATCAGAATAATTATTTTTGGCAGAGGTAGGTAATTCCCATTTCCTCATTTGATCACCAGATGTTACTGATGAAAAGTATTTTCTGTTACACAATATTAATTCTCTATATGTGTTCCTTATCCTGAATGGTATTGCGTTCTCTGTTGCTCTTACTCTAAAATTGCTGGCTTTTAGAAATCTTAGTTGGCAAACTACTGCAGCATTTCTAGATTATTTACAATGCTTAATTTATTTATATTACTACTCCCAACTATTTTTCATTCTATTTTTGATCAGCAAATGTATTTGTCTTTTCAGTTCATATAATTAACTTGTTGTGTGTTGGGTATACTGCCTGCAATTCATCCTGATGCTGAAGACAAGTCTGAAATATCTGCACAGGGAAAAGCAAAATGAACCTTCGGCTGAAATATTTATGGTGTTTTTAAGGTGGTCACAATTTAAAAAAAAAAAATCCCATTCTTTAGAATATCTGCAAGCAAACATAAACATTAAATACTCCAAATCTCTATCAAAAAAATCTGCACTCTAAAAATATTTTGAATCCTAAAAGAACTGGTAGCTCAGTGGCTAAGGTAGTCAGGCAATAAAAGAGAAATTTAGTCTGAGAATCCACCAGGATAGGTCTAAGCTATTTTCCTTGCTCTATTTTAAGCACGTATTCAGATCTGCCACCTAATTGTCCGTATTGCTTACACAGTGTTTGCTCTTGGCACACTGAGACTGAGAAAATTGGTTTGGAGATGAGTAGTACAGAGTACATGAGTCAGGCTTACCAAAAGTTCATTCAGCTCTGTTTGCCCAAGGATTTCTCAGTAAAAGTCATCTCATGTACTCAAGTTCAATATTCTAGCAATTTCATTAGTGTAAGAATGTGTTGCATCCCTATATCAAAATGACTGACACTGCACTGATCCCTAGTGGCAAGAGGGAGCTGCGCTCTGATGTCAGAGAAGCACACAGCTTAGCTTGGAAGGAACAAAAAAATCATGCAGTAATGCAGAGCAACTACAGGAACATCTTTCAGACTATTATGGAACAGCGAAACAATTCAAGTTAAACGTGAACATACAGCCAAGTGTATCTGATTTTTGACATTACTAGTAAAGGACTCCAGTCTTTGCTGACCTGTTGCTGCAGAATTTTTGAACTTGTCTGTTCTTGCTGTGACCTAAGCAATTTTCAACTTGTAACAGTTCCCTAGGGATCATGCTTCTATTGCTAACCGGTTGTAGTTGAAGCCCAGGGAATACCATACAGAGTAAAGGTTTTATAGTTCTTCCCTGCTCTGGTACATCAAGCAATATCCCTCTGTGTCACATAAGCCTGACATATTGTACAATGTTCAAACATTAACTGAGGTACCAATATGAAGAAAACAATCTGACATAAAATACACCAAGACTCTCCAAAGTTTAAGATTGAGGAGGTAAAAATCCTTACCACATAAGTTGTTCTTCTCTTAGTGAGTATCTTGAGATGCTAATAAACCATCATAACAGTTAATTCCTTTCCATTTCTTCTTGAGGCAGACTGAAACTCAGCTCCATGGAAGAGGTCGCTGTGGACAGGGTAAAGAAAGACTTTTTTTCCAAGTTATCAACAGCAACATACTTTTGCAGATGATGGCATTTAAAATGAATGAATGTATCAGGCTATTTCTTTAATTCTAGTTTTCTGTTGTTCCTTAGCTCTTAGGAAAAAAAATGCTAGAGCACATCAGGCATGTGTCTTCCACTTCTTGTGAAGGGTCTTCATGTCATCCAAAACTGTAGTTTTCTGGGGAATCCAACAATGTGACATCATCACTGACTTCCTCCTTAGAGGGAGGAATAGTACTTTTATTTAATACTGTCTTCTGTTCCTCATGTTCCTTCATGAGGAAAAGTGAAGGACATGAGGAATCAGAATGAAAAGACTATTTTTTTCAATGTCATATTTGAGTGTCTGAGGAATGAGTCTTTGGAAAAGTATACTGTCTATCTCACAGTGGGATAGACATGTATTTGGCTACTTGAAGCCACTGTTCTATGGATAGATTAAAACAAAAAGCACTGTGTAGAGTTAATGTTTTTAGTAGATGGCATCTGCCTCCATCCATACATCCCATAAAAAAAATAAAAAAAAAAAAAAAAGAAAAGAAAAGACAACACCACCATGCCATTAGTTAATAGTTTCAGCAACCAGAACAAGTGTGGATGTATAAATAACAGTTTTAGTATTGCTGAGGGGCAAGCTGGACTATCTGACAAGCATGTGAAATAAGCTAGGAGCAAGGGGAAATGAGTTGAGACCATAGTAAGAACTGGATGTTGAAGGACCAGGGAGCTCTGGACAGCTGCCAGAAAGATCATGGGTCTTGGGGTCTCTAGGGAAAAGACCCACAGATCTTTATATGTAAATTAAAACAACCATCTTGATGTGAGTGACAAGGTCATTCCCTAAGGTTGTCTTTGGGAAGCTATCAAAGTAAGAAGGAAATAAATGAGGAAAAACAAGCCTCAGGGCTACCATGGCTGTGCACAGAAGCTTGATGTTGTGGAGAAATCAAGCCTTCAATGAAACCATATCCTCTGATTCCAGTGAATTAGCCACAACCTGGTTATGTCAAGAGAATAGAAGTAATGTCTTGTTCCCTTGGGTTTGTGATACAGAAACCAGCTAGATCAGATCTTGGCAAAGATCAAGATTGGTATGACAGTGTATCCTGTACAGATTGCCCAAGAATGCCATAAAATAGAAGCCCGAGTATAGAAATTGCTTACACTGTCTTATACACATCATCACTGAGATATGCATTTTAAATTTTGTGTCAACAGTATTGCAGTTCTGTCCTTGTGGCTACCTCAACTTCTGTGATACGCTCTGTGATTTTCATGGTTTTATGATTTTTGGTTATCATTATTCCACATCATAACATAGTTAAAGAGTTAATGTTCCAGTTCTGTGGATCGTGGAGAGTACCGAGTACCTTCTTAGAAGAGAAGAATGCATACTACATACCCCAGAGGAGTATGTAGTTGAGTTGTTTGTGCTTTTGTTTTCCATTTAGAAGAAAAAGATAAAAAGCTGTTTGCAGGTTACTTTCTCCCTTTTTGATCATCTGGCTCATCTCTTTTGCGCGTGCCATCTCATCACTGCATTAGAGTAAGGCCTTTGGTTTTGGACACTCTCACTCATTATATTTGATTTATTAGCTTCAATTCTAATTACATTGTACTATATTTTATTGAAGTGTGCTATCTTGCATTCTGATTTCTTATTAAGTAAATTAGTTTGTTTCTCCTGAGATCATTGCCACTGTTTCGTTTTTAGGCTCATCTCTCCATCCTTTTCCCTTCTTTTCCTTTTTCCCTTTCCTGGGGGTCCCCCCGCCCAACTGGTCACTGAACCAGCCTGTAAACCTTTGACAGTCATACAGAGAAAAGTAGATCAGAATATGAACTAAGTAGTGATTCTCTGCTCAAATATAAGATTTTTTGAGTTGTTAAAATATTTCTAAGAAACCTGTGTGTCACGGAATTATTTACATCAATCAATGCCCATGACTGGGAGACAGTAGGCCCGTGGGCCACCTAGTCCCAAAAGTGGGAAGGGAAAAGGGAAAGGGTAAGGAGATGGGAACTGAGCTTAAAAAACAGAACAGCAGTAACGATCTAAGGAGGAAAACTGAATTTTACTAACTATAATATCAGAACGCAAGATAACATAATATAATACAATCTAATTGAAATTGAGGCTTATAAATCAAATCAAATAAGAGAGTTTCTGAAACCAAAAAGCCTACTTTGAACTGAAGACGCATGACTTGGAAGCACAGCCACATCATCTGCTAGGCAGTGGAGGGAGAGAGAGCTCCAAGAGAGAGAGCAAGATCCCGTGACTTCCTTCCTCCCATGACTTATCTTCCTCTCTGACTGTGAAGTCCCATGGGATATGTTGTTGTTCTTCTCTTCTGAGAACCAGGCATCCGGACAGTTGTCAGTCCATGGAACTGGAGTATTAACTCTTTAATTCCCTTTGTTTTACATAATGTTATGATGTGGAATACCAATAGCAAAAATTACAAAACCATGACATTGTGTCATCTGACCTTTATACATATATATAAAAGGAAGTTGACATTTCACTTTGTCCTGTGACAAACAAAGGTGTATTCTTCATTGGCTTTAATATTTGAATCGGAATGCTGACACGCTTAAGGATGGCAGATTGATTTCTTTCTGGAGATTTGTCTACCATTAAGCACTAGACAACTAACTTACCTTCTTCTACAGCCAAAATATTTTGATGTGTTGTACAAATCCACTTCTAAAATACAGAATATAGATAAAGCTTTGAATCACAGAATCATAGAACCATAAGGTTTTTTTTTTTTTTTTTTTTTTTTTTTTTTTTGGTNTTTTTTTTTTTTTTTTTTTTTTTTTTTTTTTTTTTGTAGTCGTTCATGTAGAGTGGTTTTAATTGTATTACAGTCAAATATTACTTGACAAGCATTAACTTCCAGCTAGGACCTAGGAAAATTCAGCTAAAAACTATATATATATATATCTCGTATCATACAATGGATGTTTTGCAATTGCTGTAGTGTTAGACAGCTAAATGCCTTGTTTTTACACAGAAGCTTACAGTTTAATATACTATAACACTACAGTTAAAAAACATTATTAGCATTTCAGGAGCACCACTGAAAACAGATGATTGTTTTGAAATCTGTCCCTGTCTCAAATGCTTGATAGAAATGGATAAATATTTCTCCATTTCCAGCCTCTGTGACTGCCCTTCTATCTGCTTTGATTTTTAAAGTACATTGCAGAACCTATTTGCATTTATACACTAAAAAAGTACAAATCCTTTGTTATTTCCTTCCAGACACTATATTATTAGTAACAACTTATCATGCATTTGTCAAACAAATGCTTTCAAGAAGAAAGAAGTGGTAATGGTTCTGAAAAAAAAGCTATATTTATCAACTGAGACAAAAAAAAATCTTAATCATTATTACCAGCTAAACTTACAAGTTTCTGGTATATAATTGTGTATATAATTGTTCAGTACAAATACAATGAAGTCCATGTGTCTGAAGATAAATTAGAAGCTCGATACAACTATGCTTACTGGGGCATGGTCCCAGCACGAACAATAATTTGAAGTATGTTAACATACAAAGGAGCTATTTCAACATAGTTTACTGGTCTTGCATGAAGAATAGTCATCTAATCAGAACATGTACCTCTCAGTTTGGGTACAATACAAATTATTCAAACATTCCTGTTAATTGACAGCTAGTTTAATAATTTTAATTTGAAATCTCCCTTGGTGGTGGATGAAATTAAGGATGAAATTAAAAAATTATACTGAGTTGAATGATAAAACAGACTTCACTGTCCATGAGCATTCACCATGGGAATTTTCTAAAGTGATTATTAGGGGAAGGTTAATTAGCATTTCTTATGGGAAATAGTACTAGATGAGCTAAGGAAAACCTACATAAAATATTGAAGTAATCAGAGAAGATGATCAAACAAACAAACAAGGATAGTTTTATTGAGTAGATACCATGAGTACAAAGGCATTTCTACTACTGACACATGAACCAAAAATGAAGTCTTCCTTGAAATATTCCAAGCCAATACAATACTAAGGCAAGGAGTTCAGAGGGAAACCGTAGAATTAAGCTATTTTGAAAAATTGAAGAACAGCATCCCACAGCTAGGACTCAGAGTTGTAATTATAAAAAATGAGCTTCATTTTTTTTTCAGTCAGTATAAATATATAATTATCATCATAAAACAAGATATATTAGTAATTTTTAAAAATATATTTTTATCAACACAGACTTCAGAACTGTATTTCTGAAATCGTGAATGTAAAAGATATATGACTAAATACATGGGAAAATATTGATTTGCTTTTTACTTAATAAATAAAAATAGGCCCAAGAACAATAGACAGCCTCCATTCTCATAGCACAGACACCGAGTGAAAATGCAAACTTCCTGAATAAGCACATATTGCACACTCTACAAACAGGAACATCTATTCCAAATATTTTGGGAAAACAGCCAAGAAGCAAATACGTATCTAGGAGAAGAGATGTTGAAAATAATTGACCAACTTTTTTGAAAGTTTTAAGGTGCACTTTCTTCCTAGTTTCTTTCATAAGAATACAATAAACATGATTTACGATTATTCCAGTACAAACTTATTAGGAAAATAATGATCAAAATAGTTTTTAAAAGAAAGACTATAGGAAGTACATGGGGCTTGCAATTTCTAAACAAGATCTAATGTTTTGAGAAGCTTTGTAAATCAAATGTTTTATAACTATCTAGGAATAATTTAGAATTTTGTTTGGCTATTTCCATTTTTGTTATTATTATCCATATCAGTAACAGTTTCAATATTAATTAATATTATTTCCAGGAAGGGTTTAATTAAAATATCAGATTTGAACCAGTCTGTCCCAAGGTTACAAGAAACAATCATCTTTCATACTTCATCTCTACACTAGCATTTGTTTATTTAAAATATTTTTTTCTTTCTGTTTACATGCTCTTTCTTACTAGCTATCTAGAAAATTACTAAAGTAGCAGTGGACCTTGTTGCAGCCTTCAAGTGATATTTAAAGTTAGGTATTTAAGAAGAAGGAAGGTTTGGTACAAAATTAATCTTGAATTAATTTGAGTTAAATAATTTCTGTCAAAGTCACATACATATTGCCATCCAACAGTAATACAGAATGTAAGAGGAAAAACATGACCGGGAGGAGAAATAGTAAAATTTTATTCTCTTTTCCTGTACAGATGAGGATATATTTTTACATTTGGAGAACACAGGTGTTCTAATCTCAGGAGATGGTGAGAAGCCAATTGTTCATCCCTGAATCAATTACTCCCTTGCCAAAAACTTGAGGCTGCATTAGTAGAGAACATCCACGTGTGTATTCTCTCTGTGTTTATCTATCTGTTATCATCATAGAATCAGTAGGGATGTGTATAGCTACTTTTGTGTAAAGTTAGTAAAATGAATATTAAATATTCTTCCCACAGGTGACATTTGGAATGAACAATGATCTGTTTCTGGAAGAAAGTTAATAGAGAATTTAGTTTAGAAAATAACTTTTTATGTATCAGAATTACGATTGTCCTGCACTGAAAACAAAGACAAAAATAAATAAATAAATAAATAAATATAAAAAAAAAACAATCTGTCCGTATGAAATATACAAATCAATTCAAATTAGGATATTTGAAACTGACCTATTGTCATGTTTGCAAAGATTTTGCAGCTTCACCTTATCTTATCAGTTTGTACATACATTCCCATATTAACTGAAATTTTTCGAGTGAATATACCTTGAAGTAGCAGAGTTTATAAATTTCTGCCTATCTTCTAATTCTTCAAGAAAGGTAATTGTCATAAATGGTCTCAAATGCAACAGATCCAAGAGGACAGAAAGAATAAAATTTCTCAGCTGTCCAGGATATAAAAAAACTTGGTGTAATATAGTTCTAATTTCTTTTCTTAGAGATATAACAAATACTATGGAGAGCTAGAACAGAGATATTATTCATGGAAATATTTCTGATTTGACCAATTCCTTCAGGGATAAGGTTATTTTTCTCTAGAAATGGAAAATTTTATCATTTACTAGTCTCGGGCCTCCATGGTGCTAGTTTGTCATGCTCATACAAGAAGTGAGCTACAAAGGTGCCAATGGCTGACCATAGATGGTTCTACTCCTTCTGAACAAATTTTCAGTTTACATCTTTGTGGAATCTAAACCTTAATTTAAGACATTCCCTTGGGATTTGAACAATCTCAACTGAGTCTCCTTTATATCAAGCAGACTTTCTCATTGACAGTGAGACTAGTTGGAGGAGTATATTCTCCTGCTTTTCCTGACATCTATGATGCACACAGATCATGTCTTTATTAGATTCACAGAGTTGTATATGGTATTTTCATGATTACCAAAATCTTGCAGAATATTACAGGAAGTAAGGCAGGTTCTTCAAGCCTGTTTTTTATACTCTCATATGCCTGAACAACTACTTCTTAGTTCACAGTTATCTTGAAAGCAGTCCAACTTCCAGCCATGTCAAGAGAAAATGCCCTTAAAAGCCAGTTATTCACATTGTGCTAAATAGGCAGTGCAGCAAATGTTTATAAAGGAAGCAGATGAAAGAAAACAAAATTATGCATTATTTTCCTTTGTAAAGGTAAAATAATATTTTTATCTTTTCTTTATTTTTCTGATTTGCTACATTTCTCTGTTGAGTTACCTCTGACAGGATGCTATGTTAAGTGGTATATTCACTAAGAATACAGATATAAATTTTTGGGGAGTGAAATCTATAGATTCAAGGAGTTCTTTCATATGAAAATTTCCAGGATGCTTCACTACAGGGTTGATTTTTTTGTTGTTTTCCCCTCAGGTACAGTACTTTTGTCCATTTCTGTTCTGTACAGAGTATAGCTGATTCTTCAGTAGTATGTAGACATAAATAAGCAGATCATGCTTTGAGATTAGGTATCATCTCTTTTACCAGGGACCGGTTAACTAACAAATACATTACTAAAGGATAAAGATGAGACAGGCTATGCAACAGCTCTCTTACTAAAATAAGCAGCTTTATACTCACTTTTTTTGTGTGTCTCCAGCTACTTTTATTTTATTTTTTTACTTAATTCCCCAAATGCATATTTAACTCATATACTGAGCTAAACTTGTAAACAAATTGTTTTAATGTAATAAATAAATAAATAAATAAATAAATAAATAAATAAATAAATGTCATTAATGTTCACTGCATAGTTAATAGCTCAGAAACACTAGGCCACAAAAGAACAAACAACTAAAGACATGAATTCTTGTAACACTTGTATCCAGTATTGTCTCCTGAATGCTAAAAATCCTAGACAAAATCAGTATTCTTTCAGCCCATCTTGTCTATCCAAACTCAATATGTCTGATGTCATAAATTATATGGTTAATCTCCAGAACTATTCTACACAAATATTTACTCTAATATACGCATGGCACAATTAATTGAATGGATGTGGCTTATTGCAAACTGAGATTAAATTTCATAGGAAATACTATAATGAAATTTAAATTAGCTGTGTGTGACTGATTTCCAGATTTCAGCTTTGATTTTTTTTTTTTTTTTTTTCCTTAAATTTATCGGATCAGATTGTCAAACAGCACACAGCAGGAAAATTTGAAATCACCACTTTTTCCTTGTTCTGTCTTGCCTCTTCCTGTTGCTGAATTTGTTCAGATTTTTCTAGACAAAGGAATAATTTGATCATGAAGCAAGTAACTCTAAGTCTTCTTTTTCTTTACATGTTCATTTAATCTTTGTGGTAACTTAAATATAACTTCAATAAAACCTGTCTTGAGTCAGTCAATTTGGGATATAAAGGAGAAGACCATTCAAATTTATTGTTTTTCAGTATTGTCTCAGATCTTCAGCTTACTAGAATACTACAAAAACTTGATTGTCCAAGTGCACTTGTACTTTTTCCTTCAGTGAAAATGCATAGCAGAATATACTATATAAATAACAAAAGTTAAGCAAGCTTCTTACTCTGTTGCAATTTTAATTAGACCTAATCAAAACAAGTCATTTTGCATGATAAACTGAATAAATGATCAGAAAACAAATTACATTTATTACTGACAAAATGCTTTCATTATTAGCAGCTACTTTACTTTGATAATGTTGCCATAAATATGCACTTGACAGTCCTAAGTTGTTTTTGAGATTTTATATTTAGACTAGTAGATATTATTTTGTGCTAGTACAATAAGCATGACTCTATTTTATACAAGGAAATAAATACATTAGATTTTTCATTTGTATTAATTCATTTATAAAAGCAAAGCAACCAACTAAATTTTATTTGTATGCCTCATTATTCTAAAATGATTGTGATTTTATGTCCTCTTTTATTTTAATTAACTAGATTCAGTACTTAGAATTTCAAATTGTCCTGTTTTAGAGTTTCATTGGGTTTGGAATTTGATTCCCCAAAGTTTTCAGTTTTGTCAACACACCAATTTTCACTTCCTACATAGTATTTCTAGGTATGTAAGTAATCATATTGAAATATGTTGTCAAATTAATTCAGCAGTGTGACTTATGTTTAACTTATCAAAATGTTTTAACTTGAGATAAAACATAATAATTTCATCTCCAAAATCAGAGGAATATTGAATCAGCAGAGTAGATTGAAACTGGGCAGGGGGTAGCCTTGATGGCAGCTGAATCTTACTGGGAAGAAAACAAAACAAACAAAAACAACAGAAGAGACTTTGGTGGGACAAATTCAAAACAGTTCAGTGATTTTAACAAATCTGTCAGAAGATCTTCGAACCTGCAAGTATAACACATTTTTCTCTGAATTTTGTCTTACCCTTATCATCTGTTATTTAATTTATGCAATTGTTAATGTTAAAAAAACAAAGCAAACATAGAGGACTAGCAACAGAAATGACTAAGAAAACTCCAATTTTAACAAAATGTTACTCTGGAGTGATAAACTATTTATTTTAGTACAGAATACACTAGGAGGCTGAAGTAAATTTGTTTTCAAATCCCCTCCCCTCCCCCCCACATTTTTTTTAATCTGTCCTATCTGGCAGATACGAGTTTCCTTGTTTAAATTGTAGTTTTTATTGTCAAAGAGGACTCAAATGTAACAATCAAGAGTATTTGGAATATTTTTAATGTATTCATTGGACAGGTTTGTGTTCATACATTTCAGATCAATCTTGTTAGGACTGTACCAATCATGTCTCTTCTTTAAATTCTAAATTTTCATTCTTGTTAAAAAGAAAAAAAAAAAATCTCTTCTGAGCTAATGCAATAAAAGATTTTTGTGTTATAATAAATGTTTTAACGGGGCTGTAGTAGGTAAGATATGAAAATAAAAAGGGTTTTTTTTTGGTGAAGTTTTCATTTTAAAAGCGGTGGTTTATAATACCGCCTGAAGATCAATAAAAGTAGAATTCTAAAGACATTTCTTATATATCCAGCATGAAAAATCTGAGAAAAACTCATTAGTGTTTAATTAATTCTATTGGGCTACTCAGTCTCCTTCATGATAGTGCTGACTATAAGTAAGTCAGAAATTGTCACTCTCCATTACAGAAGCTATTTTAAACCTTCTTGCATAAATCAAAAAGAGTTCTCAAAGAAAAAGATGATGTAAGATGGATATAATTTTTTTGAATTGACTGTAATTGTCTAGATATTAGTTTGTACTTCATAGTCGAAATAAGATTATTTCTCCGTTAGAATGTGAAACAAAATACACATCTTGCACTATCAATCTATTTGTGAAATCATGTTATGGTAGAAAATAATTTGTAGTGGTACATCTCAAATGCAGTGTCTTGTATTGCTTTCCCATATTGCTGTATGTTTTCTATATCACGACTGGAGAGTGAAGCATCTCTAGATAGTGATTCAGTTGGTCTGAGTTTAGAGTATGAGAACAGAATCCTTTTGATGCCTGACTTTGGTGAATCAGTTGAAAGTATTTTTTAAGACTGTAGTCAAAGTTTAGTGTCCAGAACTGGAATTAATTTGAGCATAGACTCAGCAAGAACTGTAGAATTCAGTGCCAAGTGAATGGCTTTATTAATGGAAGATCCTTCTTTTCATAGAGTATATGTTGTCAGGTAGGTTCTAGTTCATTAGTATATGTAATAACTGAAGGTGACTTAAAAGAGATTTGCTTCTTTGTTCATAGACGTACATACAGATGGGACTGTTAGAAGTTGTTAATCTCATTCTTTGTATAATGCAGGCCGAACTATTAATGTTATTTCTGATAGAAATGCTAATAATTTCTACTTCATCAAGAATATTTTATAAACGTGCAGTTTTGATCCTATATGAATTGCTACCATATTCCCATGCCATATTTCCATATCACATTAAAGTTTCGATACTAAATTTATGTTCTCAGAATTCCTAAGACTCATGTAAGACTTTCATATATCATTTCAAGTTTTAAGGATATTAAAAAAAAAAAAAAAAATGTGTTAATGTCAGATATGGACGCAATATTTTATCTGTATCCTACTAATATTATGAACAAGTATTGAAGAGAATGATGGCCTGCTTTTGCTTCTGCTTGATATGACTTTTGATCTAATAGGCCAATGGTATCCTGGGGTGCATTAAAAAGAGTATGACCAGCAGGTCGAGGGGGGTAATACTTCCCCTCAACTCCACCCTCGTGAGGCCACATTTAGAATACTGTATCCAGTTTTTGGTTCCTCGGTTCAAAAAAGAGAGGAATCTCCTAGAAGTAGTCCAACAGAGGGGACAAAGATTATAAAGGTCCTTGAGCATCTCCCATGTATGAGGAAAGGATGAATAATCTGGGTCTCTTTAGCCTAGGGAAAAGAAGAATGAGGGGGGATCTGATAAATATTTATAAAGGGAGGTGAGAGGCAAAATAGATGAGGCCAGGCTCTTCTTAGTGGTTCATAGCAATAGGAAAATGAACAGTGGATTAAAATTGAACATAAGAAATTCCATACAAACATGAGGAAGAACTTTACTGTAAGGGTGGCAGAGCACTGGGACAGGTTGCCCAGAGAAGTTGTTGAATGTTCTTCTATAGAGATATTCAAGACCCATCTGGACACTTGCCTGTGCAACCTATTGTATGGAACCTACTTTATCACAGGGGTGCAACCTATTGTATGGAACCTACTTTATCACAGGGGTTGAACATGTTGACTGCTTGAAGTTCCTTCCAATCTCTTCAATTCTGTTATTCTGTGATTCATACAGAAGTTCTTATTTCTAAAAACTGACACATTGCAGGTTTGCTTATTGTAAGATACCATGGGAGAACAAATGCCTAGGAATTGTATTATCTAAAGAAAAAAAAAAGAAAAAAATTAAGAAAAAAAAAAAAAAAAAAAAAAAAAAAAAAAATTAAAAAAAAAAAAAAAAAAAAAAAGCACACAGAATAGTTTGAGGAATGCAGACAGAAGAGAATCCAAGGTAGCAGTCATAAAATATTTAATGGTAGAGAAAATGTCAGCAATGATTTGTTTCCTGAGTTGCAATTTTCCAAAGCGTGTTTTCAGTTATCAGCCAAGTGCAAGTATAGCAATATATATTCATTATTACTCTTTGGATTTTCACAAACCATTTCACTACTCTGTTGGAAAATAATTGTCAATATTTATGACACAACCATGCAACACATTAGGTCAGGAATAAATTTATTTAATAAATATAAAATTTTAACACGTACTAAAATAAATATATATATATATTTTTTTAATTTTAAAGAAATTATTTCTCTAATTCTGGTAAATATTTTAGAGTACTCAGCTCACATTAGGATTTTGTAATGAGTTTATTAGGGAGAGGGGAGAAGACAGGGGAATGACAGGCTCAAAGCCACGGAGAAAAAAAAGGTGGGACTCAGGTAACATTACTACAATTATTGAATATCTTAGTTTCAGCTTGGACAGAGTTAATGTTTTACTTCATGGTATCTAGTATGATGCTATGTTCAGATTTCAGGGTACAAACAATGTTGATGGCACTCTGATGTTTTTCTTGTTTCTGAGCCACTACTCCACAGAACCAAGGGCATTTCAAATTATTCTACTTTCCTATTGGTGAGGGGGGGGGGGCTGAAGGGGAAACAGAACCAGGACAAATGACCTAAACTGGCCAAAGGGATATTCCATGTCATCTGACACCATGTGAAAGATTTTCAAATTTTTAAGGAGTTGACCAAGGGGGCAGCTGCTGCTCATGGACTGGCTGAGCATCAGTTGGTGGTTAGTTAAAAATAGCATTGTTTATCAGATGTTAAGTAATCTATTATTATATTTACCACATATATCTTCCCCCCCCCCCCCAATTCTCTTCCACATGCCTGTAGGAGAAGTGTGTGAGTGCAGGTCTATTGGGTGCTTAGCTGTTTGCCAGGTTAAACCACAGCATTTAAATAGCTTTGGAAAAAGACAGGAACATTCAACAGGAAACAAAATTCATGGAGTCAGATACTTTTATTATATGAAAATATATAAAACCATACCCAGCTCTTTGTTTAAAATGAAGAGACATTCTGCTTGAATAGACATTCACTGAAGCAGAGACTGAATTCAGCATTTTCAGGTCCTGAATAGAATGCAGTACTCTGTGTCTCATTACAAGGAATATATTTTATATCAACAGAAAAACTCTGAAGGAAATATAAGACCCTTCTTAGAGTACATACTCTGATGACATTTACTCTTCCGCAGTTCTTGTAGAACAGCTCTCATATATGTTGGACAAAATAGATAAATGTATATCTTTAGTAAGAAGTATTTGAATTCCAGTATTTTAGTATGTTGCCCAAAGGAAAAGTATGACATACCATAGTCTTTGAGAATTACATATGATGACTATGAAGTTTCAAAATGGGATTACAAATAGTTTGAGAAGAGTTGTTTGCATGCATGTATTTCTTAAAAAAAAATAGATAGTACTTGACATGTTTTGTTATTTTAGCTTTATGTTTGTTTTTCTTATTGCCATCCATTCTTAGAATATTATGTTCAGGTAAAATGAACTGATTTGGGATGTGCTGTGGATGTTGATATTTAGGTATAAAGTCTAAAGCATATGCATCTAGATGGAGAGTAGGTGGTTGAACTCCTTTTGTTTTTAATGAAGCATTTCAGCTGACAGAATGTAGATATCTGTTGCTGGATAAGATCAGCAACCCGTTAGACCTTGCTGACAGGCTAAACTAAGGAACTAAACATGGTGTCACTGGAGATACCTAAAGACATCACACCTGATACCTGTTTGTTGTTTCAGGCATATGCATTATTTCCTGTGGATCTTGTGTTTTCTTTCTAAGCCTCATAAGATAGCCTAAAACAACTTTTCTGTCATTAATTGCATCTACACTATTCCATCAATCTATTTAGACAATCAAATCATATCGAAATATTTCTGTAGAATTGTTTTAACCAGAACTGATATTACAGCATATTGTTCCCTATGGGATTAATTTCTTTAACTGTAGAAATAAATCAGTGCCCTTCATAACTTTTTTTAAGTGAAGTTAAAAAATGCAAATTGATATGAAGGCAATACTGTGTTTACATCAAGTAATTTTGACCATAATATATTTTGTGAATAAAACCCATTTGATCTGTGACAATAAATCAGCAAATTTACACCCAAACTGTAAATGACAGTGCTTTCTGATCTTTAGAACTTCAGTGAAATCTGTATGTTTTTGAATTAACTGTTAATTATCCACAGCTCAGAATGTTAATAATTCTGTTTTTCAGTTTTTTTCTTCCTTTAAATCTTGTATTTGACTAGCGAACTTAAACTTTCTAAAAAAACTTTTACAAATCCCAGTGTGACCATATACATAAAAATGCCACAAAAGGAAAATCTTAAGCTGCGAGGATCTTCCCTCAGCAACTGAATTAAAAGTTGGATCCTGCTTCCTAATGAACTATGTATTTATTTTTATCTATTTAACAAAATTCTCACATTAAAAATATGTATAGTACTGTTTAAGACAGTAGTATTTCTGTTGATCTCTAAACTTCTCTCTTGAGTAGAAGAATGTAAGAAGGTGGGATTCATATCACTGGATAGATAAAATCGCTATGGTAGTAAGGCCAGCTGTACAACATACACAAGTAAAACATGGATAATGAACATATGCAATCTGATTTTTAAAGAGCTGCTAAATAAAGTTTAAACTAGTTAAGAATAATTTAAGTGTATAAAATAAAGTCAAATATGTCTGTATATTTCCTTTGTGCCTGTAAATTTGTTTTTACTTTTGTATAAAATACTACACTCCCACCCTGGAAAACAAAGCTGGGTCCCTGAAGGAGATTCATGTTCTACAAAATGAAAAATGACCAGGAAATGAAGTCAAGTAATTCTTAGTTGTTATCTTACTCCCTTGCTCTCACCTGGATGGTTTCTAGTAGCTTTATCCAAAGCTTATAGAATGTTATAGAGTCATAATTACTTCTAGGTGGGTCAAGACAAGTCATAATCTTGTCTCAGTAATAAGTACTGAAGACAGAAGTCTATTTACACCTCTTGGTATGAGGGAAAAAAATGGCCTCTGACTCTTAAATATCAGCACTATCACAACACACACAGAGAAACCTGATACAGGTGGTTAGGATGAAGTGATTTACCACATTAAAAGTTTCACCTCTGCTTTCTAATGTTCATTTGTAGCAGAGCTTTTTATATAGTAGAGTATGTGTTCTGGACTACTTTTGCATTTTATATTACATAATCAGTAGATGAGCAAAAAGTAAAACAAAATCTTGGACATAAGAATGGAAACAGAATTCCCAAGTCCACCTGTGTTTTGTATATTCTAAGAAGCCTGGATGTTGTTTTTATTTACTTTTTTATGATTTCTCAGGTCTAAGCACCATGACTTTTGCATTGTTCTCTTTTTACTGTACTGAAATAGATTTGAAAGGAGGAATAAAAGACCCTGGGAGTTGGGCTTGTTCAGCCTGGAGAAAAGAAGGCTGTGGGGTGACCTCATTGCAGCATTTCAATACCTAAAGGGAGCCTACAGAGGGGAGGGGAATCAATTCTTTGAAAGGGTAGATAACTGCAGGACAAGGGGAAATGGTTTTAAGTTGAGGGAGGGAAGATTTAGGTTGGATGTCAGAGAAGTTCTTTACTATGAGAGTGGTGAGGTGCTAGAACAGGCTGCCCAGAGAGGTTGTGGATGCCCCATCCCTAGAGGTATTCAAGGCCGGGTGATAAAATTTGGAGTGCAATTTCAAAACATATCTACACCGAGTCCTTTGAGGGTACAGAAACATTTATGCAGCTTCAAGGTGCCATTGCAGGTTAAGATCTTGGGCACCTCATGCCTTTTATCAGTCACTTTAGGGCAGAACAAAATCATAAGCACTCACTGATGCTAGATAACTTTATACTTGAAAAAGTGTAGGCATCAGAAAAAAGTCATGAAGTATAGCTGCAGTTATTCCCACCCTCTGAATATCATACTTATTAGATGAGCAAAATGAATTCATGCCTGTTCTCTTTTAGATAAAATGAATAAAAACATTTGATTTTAAGATAGCTTCAGCAGAAGACATGTGATGTACACTTGTAGAGACTGTCACAGAATCCATGCCCCCTAAAGATTCTTAGTGAGTACTCTTAGTATTAGTTTATGATTGTGCATAAAAGTTATTTTTACCTCACTGTTTTTAACTGGACTGAGTAAAATTTGAATGTGTTAGGACAGTATGAATACATCTCTGGGAATCAAATAATAGAATGATGAATCTATAAGGACCCCAAGAAGTCATCCAGTCTGTTCATCAGCCGGTTTATTTATCCTTATGCCATGCTTGACAAATATATTTCAAATTTTTCTTTGAGGCCTTTGAGTCTGTGTTGAGTCTTTTCAAGAAATCTATTTCACCTTTACAGTGCTTCTCACTAAAAGCTTTGGAATTTCTGCAAGATTTCACTGTTGTGTTTTGTTGTTGTTGTTTGTTTGTTTGTTTGTTTGTTTGTTTCCTAAGGCCAGATAGTTTTTTTAATACTGCCATTTAAACTGTTATTTCCTGTTTCATATGCTATGAAAAAAGAATATGAAAATTCTGGGAGGATTCTCTGCCAGAAATTAATCTAGGGTGTTATAGATTTGCATGTGGCCTAGGTTTGTAAGTTTTATTTCATAGACTGCAAGATAGAAAACTTTTGTACTTGGTATATTTGGCCAGGTATTGGCTGCAGGGTGCCCCCGTACAGGACACAGCTGGTTCCATCCAGCTCCAGCAACCTCACTGCAGGATATGGCTGGACTTAACAAACAAGATGGAGGCATTCTGGAGAAAATATATTTTTAAAATGGTCCACAAAGATGTTAAGGATTGAGGGAAAAATAATGTGCTTTCATCAGGCTAATTTCTTATTATTATAATTGTGGTAATTTCTTATTATTTCGAAGAGTAGGTATGTACGCTGTTGATCACATTCAATCTGCTTTTTATTTTTGTGTGTTTATATATATATATGTGTGTGTGTGTGTGTGTGTGTTAGGTATGTAGAATTCAATTTTCATAATAATGCGGTATAAAGTGGCTACATAAGATATATGTATGAAAACAAGAGAAATAATGGTGATGATTAAAGTGGTCTTTCAACACAGACTAGCGATTACTTTATTTTAAATCAATTTCCTATGCTACCATTATTCTATATGCACAGCTATCTATACTAGTTCATATTCATTTCCAGGCATATTTTATTACAAGTCTGTCAGAAAAAAACAGTAGGAAACGTCAGTGAAGACAACAACAGCAACAACAACAAAATTGGGGAAGAGAAGTTAGAAGAGTATTGATTCAAACTGAACAGAGTTAAGGAAAAAGCAGAGTGAGAAAGAGAACATGGGGGACACATACAGTGCAAGAAAGAAAATTAATATTATGCAGAGGACTATATATGAACTCTTCCTAAATGTTAGCCTGTGACTAAAAAAAAAAAAACAAATGAGTAAACTAAAGAGCAGTATCTTGTCTAAATATGAAAGGAAGTGCTAAAAGTAATAAAGAGCTACTTGTAATACACTGAATGTCAAGAAAGATAGAGTTAGAATAAGTGTAGAATTAAGTACAAAAAATAAAATAGAATCATGATACAGAATAAAATAGAATACTGTCAAATCAAACAAGGTAAAAGATAAGGAATATGTGAAAAAAGATAAAAACTTTCATAAAGGCTGAGAAAAAAAATAAAAATGCTTCAGCTACAGGAGGAAAAGAGGTCTCTAAGACTACAGAGCAGTAAGAGAGTGCTATTTGATTTTCTTTGTATCACACCATCGAGGTTCAACTTATCTGCAGGTGAGCTAGGGTAAGACTCAATCATTTTGAAGCAAAATTTCTCAAGAGTTAAAGGTATTGGCTCTCAACGTATAATGTTTTTCACACATCCTTCTGCCCAAGAATCAGTACAGTGAATAACTCTTGAATTTTGTTTATCTAATTTTTAACACAAAATAGCTGGAAAGTAGAAGGTATTGTTCTCTGTGATGTTATTTTCTGTATGCTCATGTTTTTTTTCCACTGTCTTACTTTGCCAGCATTTACTTTAATTATTGATGTAGCACCCAATATTTTTTTTTTTTTCAGAGCTTTACAAGAAAGATGCATGACAAATAAACAATGTTCAGTGAAAAGCCTACAGCCAGATATTTATAATCTCTAGATGAGATGAAGTAATGTTCTCTTTTATTTTTATGACACTATTATTTTAATATTAATCACTGATTGAATTCATTGTCACACTGGAGAAAAATGTATAGAGTAAGGACTGAGCAGGTTTTACCTCAATTGTATATATTTCTAGGTAGTGGTTTGCTACTCTATCAGCATATGCAGTTAAGTAATTTTGTTCATAAAATCTTACAAGAAAAATATCCCTAATTTTGTCAAAGCTATTGAGAAATACTCATCCTACAGACTATATGACCCTTGGTTGCTTTAGAATGAGAAATTGTTATTTCCGTCATTCACAAATATGTAAATTAATGATTGAAAAATGATGAAGAAATTGGTACTTTCTAAATTGGATAGTCTAGGCTCAAAACCAAAAGTTAGATATTTAAATCTGTTTAAAAAAATAAGATCATTTTACTGTTAGCCATACATTTCAGCAGACAAAACAATTACACTTCAAGTAATACAAAGAAATACTTTGAGTATTGCTAATTCCACATATTACGCATTTCAATTTTATATATTTTTATAGATCCTATCTCAGAATGCTACTACACTAGTGTAAGTTAGCTGTTATCTATTTTTAAATACTTTAATGAATAATTTGATCATGTTACTGATCGTTACACTTCTGTTGACTTCATATGTATTTTTTTCATGCACACGATACTATCTTGGATGCATGTAAATTATATTGTCATTGCTTGGTCTGGGATTTATTTCAATATATCTACTGCATTAACCTTAGAAGCAGAAATCCTTGTGTGGAAAAATATATCATGAAATGAAAATAATTAACTTAGCACCAATGTCATACATAAAAAAAAAATCACCTACATTTGTATAGAGGCTTGCTAGATTTTCATTCCTTGAGTCTGCAATCCTAATTCCTATTTGGGAATTTCTTTGTGATTTTTTGGGGCACGGAATTTTCACACATGACTATGTACTTTTATGTCAGTATAAAAACAATATTTACAATATTTTCATTTCTTTAACCAGGACACTAAGAAATATGTAATTCATTAAATAATAATAATAATAATAATAATAAAATTAAAAAAAGGTACTCTTTACTAACTTCAGCACTGATAGAGTGCTGAACATTTTGTGTAGCTATATCAAAAAATATATACAATATAAATTTGTAATCAGGTCAATCTTTTCTACAAAATTGAAATTATAAAACACAATATCTTTGTTCATCCTTCCTTTGTAAAGCTCAGATTTGATGTTCAAATTCTGGCAATAAAATTAGAGTTATTAAATTTCTGCAGTTGCTCCTATCTCTCAGACTGCATAGTACTGTAGAATTGCAATGTCTTGCTGCCACTGATCAAGTGACAAATTAAGATATATCATGTGGGCAGAACTCACTTGCACAGGGTGATTTTCAAGATGATAAACCTGACTGTAGTGATTAAATTACAAAAACAAACTTTGAGTATTTTTTCCTATCTTTATTCTTACAGTTAGTCTTGTTTCTGCTGTTGAAAGATATTTACAGTAATACTGAATACAGGATCACATGATGTTAATATTTATAAGTTATCCTGACTAGCATTTTTTATACTAGCACAGTATTATTTTTGTAAGTCTGAAAAACTGCAAGCTAGATGCATGTCTCATTCCAATTTATAGGAGTCACAGGAGGTTCTTTGATATATGTATACCCGGTGTGAGATTAAGAAGCTATGGTT
This sequence comes from Syrmaticus mikado, assembly GCA_003435085.1. Classification (NCBI taxonomy): domain Eukaryota; kingdom Metazoa; phylum Chordata; class Aves; order Galliformes; family Phasianidae; genus Syrmaticus; species Syrmaticus mikado. Next base: position 11,428,881 of record QGNR01000033.1, read on the forward strand.
CAAATGTTGGTCCAACCAGTTTATTACAGATCTTAATCAGGGAGATGGGGAAGGGGAGGACAGTGACTATTATTAATTAGGGTGATGGGGAAGGGGCGATAGAAAAGATAGGAAATAGAAGCAAGGAGTCTTTCTGGGAAGCAAGAAAGAGATAGTCACCACCATGGGTCAAGCATGGTTCATAGTTCAGTCACTGATCTTCAGTAGAGGTGGGTCGTTGGGCATTGCTGTTCCATTGACGACAGTGAAGACCACAGCGATGATGGCTATTGATTTCCAATGTCAGTGCAAACTTATTTATAAGTCCAAAGTGTTTGAGTAACTCTTTTGGAGTGACTTTTGGAGTGTTTTTTTTTTGGATCTCAGAAGGAACTTCTTTTGTTCTCATCTTCCTGGGCTTGTCAGAAGATAAGAGGGAGCATGGAGGCACCAACTTGTATCTTGCCTTCACAGGATACAATGGAATCATCCCCCAGTCTCCCATAGCAAGCTGGAGTTCTTTAGTCACAGGACAGGTCTTCCACTGGTAACCAGTTCTGAGCACTCTCTTCTGAAGGCAAACAGCTCCAAATAAATGCTTTCAAACCCTGTGCAAGTGAGTTCTGCCCACATGATATATCTTAATTTGTCACTTGATCAGTGGCAGCAAGACATTGCAATTCTACAGTACTATGCAGTCTGAGAGATAGGAGCAACTGCAGAAATTTAATAACTCTAATTTTATTGCCAGAATTTGAACATCAAATCTGAGCTTTACAAAGGAAGGTTGTCCAGACAGTGATGTTGATTGCCACATGGCAACACCCACCTCTCATCTCCTAGAGTCTTATCACAAGAAATACCTCAGGAAGCAAGCTTTGAGCCAGAAAACTGGATTCATACAATGCAAAAGCAGCAAAGAGGAGAGAAAGTAACAAAACAAGGAAAAAACAAGAAACACATTCTACACAATTTATATTTCAGTTACTGAAAATTACTAGAGAATAGACTTTCGAAAAACATTTCTCATTTTTTGCCCACAAAAATCCATTTCATTTTGAATGATAGACTGCATGTTCTTTTTCAGGTATAACTACCTTATTAAAAAGATATATCAAACTTTTTGAAACAAGTAAAGAATAATTAGTAAGAAAGACCTTATTACTCACAGCTACTACAGTGTGCAGAGCTATTACAGAGTGGCATTACAGTGTGGTCCTCAGAGCCTGAATTTTTTTGAATTTCTAGTAATTATTTGTATATACCCATTCATCATTTTGAATTTTCCTTTTGATACAATTCCTGAAAAAATGTGAAGTAATATTCTGAAGTTTATCTTACATTCAGCAATCTACTCCAATTTCATCAAAAATCAAATTTTGATTTGTCAGCAGTGACTAACCTGTAGTGAATGTCCAATATGTACTATGAGCCAAAATGAAACAACCTATTTAATTATCTTATGATCTGAGGCTATACTTGAATGTACATCTCCAGAGGGCACATCTCACTGGTACAATGAACCTTAAAACAATGTTATCTCACTTCTCTACTTCTGTCTTTAATCTGAAGGACTTTCACATAAAATAATAATAATAATAACAATAACATTTAAAAAATCTTTCTATCAGAACACTCGACTACTAAGTATATTTTAATAGATAATGTGAATAGTGTATTGGAAAAGGAGAATGTTTATCATATAACTGTAGAATGAGAGAATGGCCTGGGTTGAAGAGCCTCAAAGATCATCTAGTTTCAACCTCCCTGCTGTGTGCAGTGTCACTAACCACTCAACCAGGCTGGCTCTGAATACTTCCATGGATGGGGCATCTGCAACCTCCTTGGGCAACCTGTTCCAGTGCATCACCACCCTCTGAGTGAAAAACTTTCTCCTTGTATCTAACCTAAACTTCCCATCTTAGTTTAAAACCATTTCCTCTTGTCCCATCACTATCATTTATTTCCTTCTGCTTTTTAATATTGAATTTAAGGACATTATATTCATCTTAAATATTTATCAGAATTCTTATCTTAAACAGTCTTCTGATAAGCGAAGCAGGAGATAATTTACCTAGAAAATTCTCTGCATTTCTCTGAAGGCTGTTGAATTAATGAAAGCTGACAAGTAGAGGAATTCTTAGTTTTGATATTAACTGAAAGTATTTAATGCCATCACTCATTCAAATGTCTACTAACAAAAGAGGAAGGGGAAATAAAAGACTAATTATCACAGTAACGTTGCCATGCAACTATTAATAAGGGTAATGTAAGCTTTTTATGTTATTAAAATATTTTATAAAGAGTCTACATTGATGCTTGTGGCTAAGTGCATTTAGGTTCATCTTGCTATATAGTAACTTATTAAAATTTTCTAGAAATAAAATGTTCAAGTTGAACAGATACTTCAAATGATTCCCTTCCTATTCCTCTTTCCTTTATTTTCTTCTTCTTTCTGTCCTCTGCCCTGCTCTTCACGTTACTCTTATTGTGAACTGTAGATACATACAATACCTGTACAGTTCTGAATAATCATATCTGCATATATATCAGGTGTTTCTGTAAAAAAACTTAACTTTCTACATATGGTCATATCCTCACTATGTTATAAATCATTACACATTATGGATGAAATAAGGACTTTCCCTGTATCTGATTATTTCATCTGCAAACCATGTTTTCACATATTAAATTGATCCCTAGCAGTTGCACTTCACTTGGAAACATATTAGTAATTCTATTACATTTTTTCCAAGTAAAGTGTCATTTATTCTCTATCTTCCTAAGGTCTGTAAATGTAATTGCCTGGCATAAAAATTGCTTTTCACTGGATGAAGTTTAAAATAACTGTAGATTTAAAGAACAATGATACCATTCTTCTATGGGAGATCACAGGTTTTGTTCATTCGTATATTCATTACTAAGTTTTCCTGAGTTTAATTTCATGTTTCCTGATGTTTTTATTATGTATTGTAAGTATATATTCTTAATTTGTCTTTCTTGGTGCTTTGAAAAATAGCAGTGTTCTTCCTATCACTGGATAAGGAAGATCTTTTCTGAGAATAATAATTAGCTCATTCTCTCTATAGTATGGACTTCCCCAGAATGTGAAAAAAAAGAAATAAAGAATAAATTATTAAAACTTACTGCATGATGAGCATTAGACTCTAAAGAAAGCATTATTTGTCTCACAGTGAAGGCTGCCAGATTAAATACTTGGAAATTAAAACTTTTTTTTTTTTTTTTTTNAAAAAAGTTTAAGGTTTTTGACAAAATTAATTTACTAAAGTCTGAAATGGCTAGTAGAACTCAACTAGGCTTCCACTTTCTTTTTTCGTCTTCATGAAGTTTTTTATAATCTCAAAATTTCATGAGTGGGAGGCTATTTGTCAGTTGAAAAACTTTTTGCATATTAATACCTTATTGAAAGATATTACTTTTGACAACTAGTTCAGCTGTAATGGTTTATAAAAGAAAAAGAGATAAAAGAGAGAGAGAGGAAAAGAGAGAGAATTTAATTTATTGAGCACTTTTAATGCCATCATAGCACACTGCTGGAAATTCAAAAAGTCCATTTCCTCAAGAACATCTGAACTCAACTCATCTTTTATGTATTATGAATACATTTAAATTGGTTTTCTTCTACTTCGTTGTAAAGGTCACTGATGTTCAGAAAATGGCATCTAGATTAACATTGTCAACAGTCCCATTCCTTTAGTGTTCTTTCTGTTCAACAGAGAGATAATATGCAAAAGACAAATGACTGATAAAATTTGGATGCCAAAAGTAAGCAGTAAAATCTGAAATATAAATAAGTGGGGCTTGATAGAACTTTTTTTAAGTTTCTTTGGTTGTGGGTTTTGTTTGTTTTGTTTTTTATTTTGTTTTTTGTTTGTTTGTTTAGCCTTGTTTTTTGTTTTGTTTTGTTTTGTTTTGTTTTGTTTTGTTTTATATTTGGTTGGTTGGTTGGTTGATTTTGCCTTCTTAAGTGTAAGTTGTTAAGTTGTTCCAAAATCTCTCATTCCACTGGAAGTGAAAGTGCAACTTCATGTGATCTACCATCTCAGCTTTATTGTCTCACCTTCCACTGAAAATATATTGAGGATCCTTCACTATGATCTCTTTTACAACAGTAAAATAAAAATATGTAAGTATGCCTATCATGACATAGGAAGGTATTTCACAGTGATGACTCACAAATAAGCTTCAGTTCTTCAATTTAATTATATCTTACATTCGTAGAATAGAAGTTAACTGTGAATTAGCTCATACAGACTTCTGTAAACATTTCTAGCACTAAAGCCATTCCATAAACCAGCTGACTTTAGCTCCTCATCAGTCTAGACCAAAGGAATGGGAGATAATTTAAAGTTATTAGAATAGGGGGTGCCCTCTATCAACTCATAGGGTCATGACTACGAGAAAAGAGTCTGAGAAAAACTAGTATAAGGCAAATGCAGAAAAAGTAAAGATGAAATTTTGGAAACAATCCTACTTTTAAGTGACTCTTTCAAATTTGAATTATCATTTTTATTGTAACAATTAAAATTTGCATATATATACACAAATTTTCTTTCAATCAGAATGCCTGCCTAATCATGTTGGGATAAAAATATTTCACAGTAATTCTTTAAAGAACCGAGAAAGAAACAAATGTGTCATATTTTTCAGAACAGTTGCTATTTAAATGTTTATCATTATGTATTTGCAGGTCAGAAATCTAATCTGAAAAATCAGATTAACTTCACATAGTTTTGTGTGGATTTGTGGATTTGTACATGATCCCTTGAAATTAGGGCTATCCAGATGGATATTATACTGATCTTTTATGAAAAGGAAGAGGAAAATTCTCAAGCGGATTATACTTACGCTGGTGAGTTCCAGAAAACAAATTTTGGTAGAATGGAAAGTGTGAACACATTAACTGTGGAATTCACCAGTACATGGATAGCTTGAATTTTTGTGATACTTAGGAAAGAATTTGCAAAATAAGTGCTTTGATTATTTCTGTTACTGGCCATCTTGCCTATAGTACATAGAATCACAGAATCATAAAATGATTTGGATTAGAAAGGAAACTTTAAATTTTAAATTTTAAATTAAATCTAGTTCCAACCCCCCTGCAGGGACAGCAGGGCAAGGAGGCAGGGACACCTCCCTCTAGACCAGTTTGCTCAAAATCCCATCCAGCCTGGCCTTGAATGCTTCCAGGGAGAGGGCATTCACAACCTCACTGGGCAACCTGTTGCAGTATCTCACCCCCCTCACAGTTATAGAATTTCTTCCTAACATCTAGTCTAAATCTATCCTCTCCCAGTTTAAAACCATTTCCCCCCATCCTGTTACTACATGCCCCTCCCTCCTCAGCTTTTCTGTAGGCCCCCTTCAGGTACTGTAATATGCTAAAAGGTCTCCTTGAAGCCTTCTCTTATTCAGGCAGAAGAGCCCCAGCTCTCTCAGCCTGTCTTCATTTGGAAGGTGCTGTAGCGCTCTGATAATCTTTGTGATTCTCCTCTGGACCTACTCCAACAACTCCATGTCCTTCTTTATGTTGCGGGTTCCTGAACACTGGATGCAATACTCCAGGTGGGATCTCATGAGAGCAGAATAGAGGGGCAGAATCACCTCCCTCAACCTGCCAACCACTCCTCTCTTGATGCAACTCAGGATGCAGATGATCATCTGGGCTGCAAGTGCACATTGTTGGTTCATACTGAGTCTTTTATCAATCAACATTTCCAAATCCTTCTCCTCAAGGCTGCTCTCTGCCCAACCTGCATTTGGGCTTGGGTTTGCCCTGACCCAGGTGCAGGATTGGTACTTGAGCTTGTTGAACTTCATTAAGTTGGCATGGGCCCACCTCTCAAGACTGTCCAGGTCTATTTGGATATCATCCCTTTCCTCTAGCATGTCAACTGCACCACTCAGTTTGATGTCACCTGCAAACTTGCTGGGGGTGCAGTCCACCCCACTGAGAATATGACCTAGTAAAATATTACATAGCTTCAGTCCCAACACCAATCCCTGAGGAATGCCACTCATCACCAATCTCCTCTTGGAATTGAGTGGTTGACTGCAACTCGCTGAATGCAACCATTTAATCAATTCCTTATTCAAAGAGTAGTCTATCCATCAAATCCATCTTTTCTCCAATTTGGCGATCAGAATGTCAGGCAGGACAGCATCAAATGCTTTGCACAAGTCCAGGATGCAAGTTACTCTTCCTTTATGCACTGGATCTGTAACTGCATCATAAAAATCCACCAAGTTTGTCAAGTATGACTTGTCCTTGGTTACGCCTTGTTGGTTACTACTAATCATCTTGTCTTTATTTTCCATGTGCCTTAGTAGAGCCTTCAGGAGTATCTGCAGGGATATCTACAGCTAGATCAGGTTGCTCTGAGCCTAGTCCAGCCTGATCTTGAATGTGTCCATGAATGGGACATCCACCACTCCTCTGGACAACGTGGTGCTTTACTACCCTTGTCGTTCAATACTTTTTTCCTTCTATTCAGTGTAAATTTCCCCTTTTTCAGTTTGAAACCATTTCCCAACAGATTCTGCTAAAGAGTATATCCCCTTCTTTCTAATAGTCCCCATTTAGATATGGAAAGGCCACTATCAGGTCTCCCCAAAACCTTCTCTTCACCAGGCTGAACAGCCTCTGCTTTCTCAGTCCACATAGAGAAAGTGTTCCAGTTCCTTGGCTCACCTTTGTGGGCCTCTTCTGAATGTTCTCTAACAGGTCCATGTCTCTCCTGAGGACTCCACATCTGGACATGTTGTTCCAGGTGAACTCTCACCAGTGCAGAGCAGAGAGGCAGAATCACCTCCATCACCTGCTGGTCATGCTGCTTTTGATGCAGCCCAGGACAGAGATGGCTTCCTGGACTGTGAGGGCATATTGCTGGAACATGTTCTGCTTATCATCTACCAGTACCAGCAAGTCCTTCTCAGCAGGCATGCTCTCTAACCCTTTGTCCTCCAGCTTGTACTGATAGTTGGAGTTACCAAGTTACCTTGCATTTAGGTTTGTTGAATCTCACCATGTTCTTTCAGCATCAGATGCACGGATTCAGATGTGAATGATCCAAATTGTTTATTACAAATTCTCACATCACTTATATATACCTTCACAAGTTTTCTTTTTCTAGCTTTCCCATCCACCCCTACAACTTTCCCATCCACCTTTACATGTCAACAGAGCATTCTACAAAACACTCTTCAACCGTTCACTTAGACGCTTATCCAATCAGAACCGTGAGATGTTCTCTCTTCTTCTAGAGGTGTCCTTGGTTCTCATGCTGTTTATCTTGCTCCACAGCTTCTGCTCTGAACCGTTTTTCTTGTATTCCCACAGGTTCTCCTGGGCTCACTGCTAAAGCCTGTCTATATTCTCTCTGGATGGTGTCTCATTCCTAGACATGTCGGCTGCACCACACATTCTTGTACTTTTCTTTTCTGGTTTATGTACCTTTAGAAGCCTTTCTTACTCTTTTGGCATTGCTTGTCAAGTTCAGTTCCATTTAGGCTTTGGCATTCCTACACTTAGATCCTATTCAACTTACTGCTTTGGAAGTGTATAGTTAGTCTTCATAAAGTTTGTGACAGCCTCTTCTTGTCCAAAATCTGTATGAATTTATATGAATAAATGAAAGATGGATCTGGAAACTGGATTTATCCTACATGCATTGTGCATAGTATATTTAAAGCATTTAAATTTTAATCCTTAATATTATTTCTTTTTCCCCCCGTACCTCTCATAATCACTGTCCTCTGGAATAACACTCTCAATTTGGCAAGATGAAATTTAGATGAGAGATTACAAATACTTGTAGCTTTTTATTACAGGTATTTTTGAACTATTTCCAATATAATATTTCAATACTCACAGCTATATACTGCATGTTAAGCACTCTAGTACAGCCTTCTAATGACATAGAGTTAAAATATTTCAAGCAAGCATTGTTCAGAAGATGCATCTGATTACCAGAGCACTGGAATGTACTCACTTCAAAATTATTTCAGGGTGAACATCAAATCTCTTGCTGAGCTCAAATAAGTTTGCATGAGTAACTAATTATTATTCAAATACTGAATATGAATGGAGTGCTTAAATCTCAAGGAATAATACTTGATAAAAAAGATTTTTGTTGATTCTTAATTTTGGCCAGAAATTTTAGGTCAGAAATTAAACATTTCTACAAACATAATGTCCTAATTTTTGTTAATTAGTTTGTTTGTTGTTTTTGTTTTTGTTTTTGTTTTGTTTTTCCCTAGCTATAACAAAGAAATACATGACAGGAAAAAGTATAAAAAGAAGTATTTCGGCAAGCAACAGATGTGCAAGAAGTATTTGGGCAAGCAACTGGAACAAACAGCTGGTAAGAGCTACTGATTTCTACTTTTCTAATACTTAGAATGTGCGTAGCATAATCAAAATAATGGTACTCCGAGTTCAAATTTACCCAAAGGTAGTATCAGAAAGTTCTCTTGAATGATGTAGCTGTGCACATTTGCTTTTCCATGAAAGTGTAAAACTCCTGAACCTTTTCACTAACTCTGAACTGGACTAATGGGATTTGTATTATCATAACAACATTATCAATATACTACTGTAACTTAGAGTAAATTAACTGAGTTCTGATCATCAGCAAAGGAATGTATGGTTTTTTTCTAACTTCTAAATTGTTGCCAGATTGAAAAACACTGTCTGTACTTTGAGATGCGAAGTATTTTATCCACAGAATCAACTGGAATGTACTGGAATTAAAGTGTTAATGCTCCAATTCTATGTACCTATCCCTATACATTACGGAAGTCATGGGATCTGACCCTTTCGGGTGGGGCGGTCCCTTACTGCCTGACAGTGGGTGCTGGAGGGTGCTTTCCTAGCCGTAGGTTCGAAAAGTCCAAACTGAGCCAGAGTCCTTGAGAGAGAGGATAGAATAAACTAAATAATCAGAGTTAAAGTTAATCTAACATAATATAACACAATAGAACCATTCCGATATCATAGTTAGTAAAATAAGTTTACCTCCATAAATTGTTGCCGCTGTTTTTTTCCTCCCTTTCTTCCTTCCCATTTTGTGGGGCCAAGCAGGGGGTGGGGAGGGTGGGGAGGGCAGGGGCCTATTGCCCTCTGTCATGGGCATAAATTGATCTAGTTAACTCCGTGACAGATTCCTTCCGGAAAGAACTAAAACTTCTGTTATAGCTATGATGCAATGTGAGAACTGTGATACAATACTGTGACAGTATTTTTACTTGATGTATATTATGATGTATATTATACTTGGTGTATAATGGAGTTAGTTATTAGAACATGTGAGCGTTCCTGAAGAATCAAACTGGATCTCACTTATCTTATAAGGCATCGGAAAGTGTCAAATATCAAAAGAGTTGAGAATAAGGTACTCAAAACAAGAATGAAACACTTTGCCTCTAACAGAAGCTTAATTCTAAATCCCTGTTTGTGGTTTGTTCAAGCTTACAAGAGCCAAGGAAGACCTGTCTCTAATCTGATTTTTTGTTTTATTTAAGAAATGTGAGCTTTGATCTAACACTGATGGAACTCAAAGTATCTGTCTTATCAAGCTGTCTTTTAGACTTATGCTCTCCCTTACATACTTCTTGATCTTGTTTTGTTCTTTAAAATGTTTTTCAAACAAATTATGAAACAATCTTAAAAACCTTCTTTAGCATATTTTAATTAACATAAGCAGGTTAAGATGCAGTATACCTTCACTACCCAATGTACCTCAGAGCAGATAAAAATGGTCTAACAACACAAGAAACTAATAATGTCACTCACATGGAATACCGTGTTGACAGTAAGATATGCTAATTGTCTTGCTATTACCTAACATTTAGCAAAGAGACAAGAGATTCCAGACAGCAATTGAACTATGTAAAATATGAATTAGTCCCCTTTGAAAACATTTTAATCTCTGGGAAATTTCATTAAATTTAAGATTTACCATGTTGATAGGTAATAGGTTGGTAGATTGTGTTTGCTTGTTTGTTGGTTGGTTGGTTGGTTCGGCATATGCAGAAATCAAAGTTTAGACACCTGCAAAAAAATTACTGGACTATATTTATTTTAAGGTCATAAGGTCAGTGGATACAAGAGTCATTCAACTGAATACATATACCAGTTCTCCAATACACTTTCATAGATCACAAATCTCATTTTAATTCTCCTAACACAGGCCTTGGTGTTTTAGCTTGGCAGTTAGTTACACAGCATATGCATATAAATATATAAATATATATATATAATTATTTATTTTAAGGAAAGGGAAATTGAAGTGTATTTTAAGAATTAATAGTTTTAAACCAACTAAAATGAAACAAACAACAAACGTAATCAAATAAATCATCCATAGATTTGAATTTTAAAATGAAAGCATTATTGTTAAGGTCTGTGCTTGTAATACTGAGCTTTATCTGAAAGCCATTTTCTTAATTTTAAATCAAGGAACTTCAGAATATTTTTATTTTATTTAGAAAATATTTCAAATGATACTTATTGAAATATGGTATGAATAGACTTTGTTTTCCATTCTTTATTTGTTCTCATTTAGTTATGACATATTTTGCTTTTGATGTAAAAAAAAAGGTTTTTGTTGTTGTTGTTGTTGTTAATTACAAGAATTTTTGCATCTTCAATGAGCCTCATTGCTCTTGTGTTTCATGTGGTGTCTCCTCTACTATATTACTTTTATTTTATCAAAAGTGAATTAAAACAGTAACTTCTTTTAATAGTCTCTTAGTAATGAACCTAATATGCATACTTGGAAGCTGTATTATTAGAGTGTAGAAGACGACACTCGACTGTTATCAAACACTTCTGAAGAAATATGACCAGAATTTTTTTAGATGTTTCAAAAATAATTTAATTTTAAATTGCTTAATTGAAATTACATTGTATTATTTTTAAATGTGATTTACTTTACCAAGAAACATGTATATATAAATAGCCATTAAAATATATAGGACTGAATTACAGGTAAGACATATATCACCCCTAAGAATCCAAACTCTTAAAATTTAATATTTGTTAAACACTGCAAAATGTAGAAAGTTTTTAATTTTTTAGACTTAAGACTTTCATATATTTTAATATTTTATCTTCTATGCCCTAGAACTCTTTCTACCAACCTGCATACAGTTGTGATGTTTAAGAGCTGCTCGACTTTGGCATTTTCCAGGCAGCATGACTCCTGTGGGATTCATCAGGGAAAACTATTAGTGCACTCACTGACTTAAAAATTGCATGATGCTATAAATCTTTTAACAAGTAGATTTGGAAGATATTTTTGTGAAGGTTACTTGTGTAAGGAAAGCTACATTACATGAGCCTTAAACGTGCACCTTCAACATTACACTTTCTGACATTTAATAAAACAGTTATTGCAAAGAGTTGCATCCTCAGAGGTCTTGTTATGCCAATACCAGCATGAAGAGTGTTCCCTCAAACTGTCTTCTTTATTTTTTTTTTTTTTTTTGCAAAATAATGTTTTATTTTTCTGTAGTAAAACCTGCTTGTTTATAATATTTTTCTTTTTATCCTTGAAGATTTTTTTCAAGTGATGTCTCAGTACACATTAAATACAAATGAGTATTTAACTTAATTAAATTACTTTCAGTGAATTTATACTATAAAGATGTCACTGTTAATACTCAGTTCCGGGCACTTGTCCAGAAGAGAAGAAGTACATACCCCAGGGGGCTTTGTGGTCAAAGAGGAGATATAACCCCTGGCGAGGTTACCTGATGCTTTCTTCTTTGCCTGCTCTTTGTGGGCTCTCCTCCCGTCTCCCTGCTGCTCAACTGTACTGCGCATCTCACCTCAGCATTGTGGTGAGGCCTATCCACCTTTCGGACATTCTCTCTCTCATTATATTTGATTTATTAGCTTCAATTCTAATTATATTATATTTCAGTGTGTTATCTTGCATTCCGATATTATATTTAGTAAATTAGTTTGTTTGTCCTCAGATCGTTGCCACTGTTTTTAATTATTTTCGGGTCCCCTGTTTTCCCTTTTCTGGAGGTGTGGATTTTGCAAAATCCCTCCACGCCACTAGTCACAGAACCAGTCCGAACCAGCCTGTAAACCGTCGACAAACTGAAAAAAAATGATGGAAGGGTAAAGTGAAACAATCTCTGTTACTTTTTATCTTTTTTTAAATTTCATTAATAAATAATTTCCATATTTCTAAACTGAAATATGGAAAATTTTTACTACTACCTACTCAGCGAAACTGAACTGCATTTTTAATCTAATGTCTATAAGGTAAGTTAGTCAATATTGGTAGCTTCTCACAATTTTCATACCTTCCTCCCCTTATACAGAAAGATTGGTAAGCTTTGTTCTCATTTCTATTTTTTCACTTCTTCAGAACAGAACTAGAAAAACGAAGTTACTTGCAACTGAATTTAAATTCGTGGATAACGATAAAGTTCCTCGGTTTGTGGAAACTTTTCTGACTATTCTGGAAATAAAAACTGATGAAACTAATCTGTTTTTAGTCTTCCTTTATTACAAGATTTTGAATAGTGTAAAGAGGTCAAATTTTCATTTTTGTTTGTTTGTTTGTTTGTTTTTTGGGGAATAAATCAATAAATCAAGACAAGACGACACCTTTAAGAACAGGTGGTTTCTAAACAATTTTTTTTTTTTTTTTTTTTTTTTTTTTCAAGCTTCCTGAGCAATTCCACACAAGTGCTTTAGTTTGTATCAGGATACTTTTTCAAATCAGTCTTCCCAATCACCCTTATGCACTGACCTATCATTTGCTGACTTTACTGAGTGTTTTCAGGTCACTCTGCATAAAACTGCTCTCAAATGCAGTACTCAAATCTCTCTCGATTTCATTTCTTAAATATATATATACTGAATAATAAGTAAAAAATTATGAACTGTTGATTAGTTTTCAGAGAATGATATTCTTTCTCAGCCAAATTATTTGACTATTTGATTATAATATCCACTAGTGTTCAAACAGACTGAAGTTAAACATATCATGCCATTAGAAATATATATATATATTTTCATACATTTAAGGTTGCTGATATCAGGATTTAGGAGGAGAAACAAAGTGAGTTGTTTAAGAGTCATCTAGCTCTTGAGTGTCTACTACTGGAGAACATTGTGATCAAAAGATACAAAAACAGGACTGTTGACTGTATCTCTCAGTTAAACAAAACTTTGTTATCCAAGGTTTTTAACTGTCAAGTGAGTGCTGATACATTAACATTTCTTTTTCAGGAATGAAGACACAGTTCCTTGATTTCTTGACCTACTTTGATATTTGCTTTCAGATTTCAATGAAGATTGTCAAATAGTATACTGGAAGGTATAGTTTCATGTTAATCACACTCATTTGACTGACTTGTAAGGGCTATAATTAAAAATCTTTCCACATTTTCTCTCTATAGGCAGAAGACAACAATGACATTTTCTAATTATTTCTGTTATGCTTATTTTAGCTCTGAAATGTGTTTTCCTTGTCTTCTGTTCTCAGAGTGACATTTTATCTACTAACTAAACACTTTTTTTAATACCTCCATGATCACTATTGCTTAAATAAGAACTCTCCTCCCTTATGTAAAAATATTATCTAAGAACATTTTGCTTTAAACAAAACAAAACAAAACAAAACAAAACAAAACAAAAACTGATGCTTTTCACTTCCAGGTCTGTGCTTCTTGTGATAACTGCACTATGAAAATTTTTGACCTGNAAAAAAAAAAAAAAAAAAAAAAAAAAAAAGCAAGCTATTAGGTAACAGTATCACAATTTTACTCTCATTCTTAATCTACATGCTTTACATTTCAGTCTTTAGATCTATACTTTGCTGATCACACCAAGCTGAGTGGTGCAGTTGACACAATTAAAGAAGGGACGCCATTCAGGTGGACCCCAGCAGGCTCTAAAGGTGGGTCTGGGTGAATCTAATGAGGTTCAACACAGAAAAATGCAAGGTTTTGCACTTGGGCTGGAGGAATGCCAGTCATATATGCAGACTGGGAGGAGACTTGAGAGTAGCCCTGCAGAGAAGAACCTGGGGATCCTAGAGAATGAAAAACTTTACATGAGCCAGCAGTGTGCTCTACAGCACAGGCAGTCAAAACTGTAAAGGGTGAGGTTGATGACAATGCACATTTTAGACACCTAATTTTAAATGTCTTTTTATGTATGTATGTATGTATGTATGTATTTATTTATTTATTTATTTATTTTCTCTGTGTGTCTGTACATTTTTCAGTTGGGAATGACTTATTATCAATTAGTCCCAGTGTCAGTAAACATAGCATTTATTGATAATATCCCTTTGGCCAGTTTAGATCAGTTGTCTTGCTTCTGTCCCTTCCCCACTTTTCAGCCTCCTTACAACACAGTGACAACCATTAACCAACCTGTGTGGATGAGCTGATCAAGATGCTCTTCATTTTGTGATGAGATAGATGAACACTTCTTGTCTTTCACATAATTGTCACCACTGCTGAAATGCTCCACCCACTGCCTCACTGTGCTCATATCCATTGTTGGGTTTCAATAAACATTCAGCAAACATTGGTGAATATCAGTGGGTGAAATTTTTTTCTGCATAAGGAATTCAGTTCCACACCTTTGCTTCATATGCACTCCCATGTCAGACTACCCCTCTGCTGCTATCTGTCACATGACAACAAAATTGAATGGAATATCAGCGGGAAGGTTCAGCCTCTACTGTTGTGATATGAACATCTGCCTCTGATATCATGGGCCAACATAATAAAATAGGAGACTAACATTTGGAGCAGCCTTTGCATAAATATCTACTAAGGGTCAAATCTAAACTCCCTAGGCTATAATGGTATGCGGGAACACAGCATGACAATCTTCTAGTCTCATGTTAATCATTGCTACTTCGTATTATAAAATATATAAGAAAATATTTATCTTTACAGAGACTTCATCTTTTCCACATAAGATCCAGTCTTCCCCTGTTGAGAGCTTTTCCCTTGTATATGCTGACTTACTTAGCATTCTTCATCTAAACCAAATCAAATTAATGTTCTGAAAAAAAAAAAAAAAAAAAAAAAAAAACAAAATTTANATGTTCTGAAAAAAAAAAAAAAAAAAAAAAAAAGTCTATATTTAGGTATGACTATGTGTTTCTGTACACGCATGTGTGACAAAAGAAGTTATAAACATGTATGTAAGAGGAAGAGGGAAACATAATTATGGAATGAACTCAGTTAATCACTCAAAGTTAATCTCTGAGAATCTTATCACAAATCCTGAGGTTCTTCTGATTAAAATGAAATGAATAAATATCTCCTAAGCTGTGCTTAGTGCCAAATCATTTCGTTAGTATATCTTCAATATATGTTTGTGTCAAGTTACTTCACCCTAGACACTTTGAACCCCAATCCGTGGTGCATACCTAGAGACCCATATCCTGCTATCCATTCCTGAGACATTGACTTTTCTAGCACTTCTGTAAAGCTGAAGCCATTTTGTGGAGTATAGTGTAACAGAAAGGAGAATTATTATTGACAAAGAAACACACTCAGAATGCCTTAAATAAATATATATGTGTATTAACTTTACTGCTTTGTAACTATTTTAGATTCTAAAAATAGACTTGTAAATTTACATAGTACAAGCTCATTTTTCTCCTTCCCTGACCATTTTTGAAAAGTTATCCCTTGAAGTATATTTATCAGTGTCTTCTTTGACTTACTTGTCTGGCAATCTGTCCACTGGCATCTTCAAAACATCTGTCATGAATGCCTATCTGCACCATTCTCTAAGTCCTTCATTTGTTGCCTTGTCTGTTCGCAGTAATTGCCACATTTATCATAGATACTTCTTTTCAAGTAGAAACAATTTCATTCTCTGATGTTTCATTTAATGTCTTCTTTGCAGTTCTTTGTATTTTATTTCTTTTTGTATTGTGATATATCTCTACTCAGCCAAGAAACATTCAAGTAGTGCCAATAGAAATATTTTATCACTTCCTTCACAGGCTGATTTTCTCATCTTGTCTTATGTAAGAAAAAAAAGCCACTGCAATTTACAGGTCTAAAAAAGATGATTCTATGAACCTGCATTGAAAATAATGGAAAGTAAAGACCAAAGAAGACATTAGATGCATAATGGCACAAAAAATACAGCTTGCTGTGTAAGTATGTAAATTCTTCAGTTAATGTGGGCCCACTACTCTTGCTTGTCCAGGTTCCTTTGGATGGTATCTTTCCCTTCTGTTGTATCAACAGCACCACAACTTAGTGTCACGTATAAATTTGCTGAGAGTGCACTTGATCCTGGTGTCCATGCCATTAATAAAGATGTTGAACAGCTCTGGTCTTAAGACAGATCTCTGAGAGACACCAGCCTTCATCTGCACTTAGGGTTTTTGACCACAATCTTCTGCCTGTGACCAGTTCTTTATCCACTGAGTTTCCCAGCCTTCAAATCTATTTATCTATATATATTTTTTATTTAGAGATAAGAATGTGGTGTAGGGCCATGTCAAACAAATCCAGGTATATGACATAAGTTTATCCTCCTTTATCCTCTCCATTGTAGAAGGCCAGCAGACTGGTCAGACATAATCTGCCTTTGGTGAAGCCATACTGGTTGTCTCAGATCACCTCCTCATCTTGTGTGTGACATCTGGAGGAGGATCTGCTTCATAATCTTCCAAGTAAAGAGGTGAAGCTTACTGGCCTACAGTTCCATGAGTCTTCCTTTCTACATTTCTTAAAAATGGGAGTGATATTTCCCTTTTTTCCATCACAAGGAGCTTCACCTGACAGACACAAATTTTCAAATATGTTAGAGAGTGGCTTGGCAAATCAGACAGTTCCTTCTGATTCTGGGATGTATGTCACTGAGTATCATAAACTTGTAAATGTTTCAGTTTCAGGCAGTCTGAGACTTGATCTTCACTTACACTTCACTTACTACACTACAGATTTTGCTCATCCAATCCCTACCTGGAGATTTAGAGACATGAGAGATGTGTGAAACTTGACATTTTTTGCACTCTTCACCTTAACATCTCTCAAGAGTCTAGAGCTTATAGTAACAGACTGATAGTTCTGGACTTAGTACTTAAGCACAAATTGTGGTAAACTAATCACTTTGCATCATTTGAGTTTACAGAGTTTAGCTGCAGAATCCACCTTTTAAGTCACAGTATAATTCAGTGAGTGATTCACCCTGTAAAAAATTTGCTTATTCTTGGAATAATGACATAAATGATATCAACTGCAGCATTAACTCTTTGAGTTGTGAACGTTTGCCTGAGACCACCAACTCATACCACAGAGTCTGCTGAACAATAATCAGATAGTAATGACTAATTGGCTGTTGCTAATGATGCAGAGGTTTAGCAAACCCATACCTGATTATGTGTGCAGGGTGGATTGTGTGTGGTTAATGTAATGTAAAGTAATGATAGATTGAGTAGAATAAACATAAATAGATTAGCTACCATATTCTCCGCAAGTTGAATGTGGAATCCGGATCTTGTGATGTGGTTTGCACTATTTGTCCAAAAACTTTCAATTAAATCCTCATAATATATTTTATGTAGGATGAGGGTAGACTTTTTATTACCTTTTATAGTGAGAGAGGGTTCAGATCACAAACTGAGTTTTCAGACAAATTGTACTACATGGTCACATAGATGCAATCACCTGTCAGTATTTAAACAAAACGATTGGATTAAAATTTTACGATTTTTTTTTTCATTCAAATCTAAATGATTCATTTTTAATCTAAGAATTCTGTTATTTCCTTATTTCAGTTTATTTTAATTTTACTTTATTTTATTTTATTTATGTTGTTTTTTTATGAGCATTTAAGCTTGACTTATACTGTAATTTAAATCTATTATCATGTGTAGCACAGCAAAGCTGCCTACATGACAGTGTTAATCAAAAGTCTTCCTTTTGTAATCAGTATCTTTCCATTTAATTCAGCAAGAGCATATCAACATAGTTTGACATAAATTTATTTCCTATGACTAGTTCATCACAAAGGTCTTTGTTGCTTAGCAATGACAAGTATAACATATCTTTGTTTTTCCACTGGATCTGATATCAGATGAATAGATCTGTCAGCTGTTATGTGTAGGCAAACCTAATTTAAACATTATTAACAATATATTTTCTTTGCTATTTAAAGACTCCCAGAATTATATGATTCATTGTATATTTATTACTCTGAGATGATATCAAAATCTACACATAAATATTGTACTACTCATCCAAAGCAGACTGCCTACAGTGCTATCTTCGAGATGATTCTTTAGTCTCCATAGTACTATATTTCAAATTATTGTTCCACTTTAATCTTTGATAGTCAGTTAGGGTTTTCTTTCAAAAAAAAAAAAAAAAAAAAAAAAAAAAAAAAAAAAAAATTTTTTTTTTTTTTTTTTTTTTTTTTTTTTTAATATTGCTTATTTGTTGTTGTTCTTGTTGTTACAGTGTTTGATTGCTTGTTTATTGTCATGGTTTTGTGATTTTTGGTTTTCGGTATTCCACATCATAACATCATGTGGGGCACTGGGAGTTTAACTGTTAATGCTCAAGCTCCGGGTACCTGTCTGGAAGAGAAGAAGAACTACATTCCCCAGGGGACTTTGCAGTCACACAGAGGAGCTCTTCTTCGCCTGCTCTTCTTTGTCGGCTCTCTTCCCATCTCCCTGCTGCTCAACTGGACTGTGCATCTCACCTCAGCATTGTGGTGAGACCTATTCACCTTTCGGACATTCTCTCTCTCATTATATTTGATTTATTAGCTTCAATTCTAATTACATTGTATTATAGTGTGTTATCTTGCATTCCGATACTATATTTAGTAAATTAGTTTGTTTCTCCTCAGATCGTTGCCGCTGGTTTTAATTATTTTGGGGTCCCCTGTTCCCTTTTTCCAGAGGCATGGATTTTGCAAAATCCCTCCACCCCACTAGTCATGGAACCGGGCCAAACCAGCCTGTAAGCCGTTGACAGTTTATAAAGAAGATTCTTGTTCTCCAGTTTTAGTCCCTTAGATTCTCTAATTCTTAAAATTTATACATCATTTATTGCTTTAATTTCCATGCCATTCTCCAAGTTAAACTTGTTCATTATTTCTAGTCAAACAATTAATATGAAAAGGAAATGAATAGTCCAACCAGTCTTGCTGTAGACAAATAAATAAATAAATAAATAAATAAATAAATACTATTTATTTATTTAATTAATTTAGGGAACTAGTCACACTTCCCACTTTCTGCATCAAAATATAAGATGAGAAGTGGAGACAGTATTTTCATTCCCATTTATGAAAAAAAATATGCATTTTACTAAAAGTGAAAGAAAAAATCACAAATGAGTTGTACCTAATACAAACAAATCTCTTATACTAAACAAAATGAAATAAAATATTTCATTCCAGTAACTGAGAAAAAGCAATGAAAACACCAATTCCATTCTCAAAGGATTTCAAATACTTGAGATAAATTAAACCTATCTAACTCTTAAAGAGTCTCTTCTAAGCATTTCTTTAACCTTTCCCTTTCTGATTACTCTGTTCTTGTGTGTAAGCAAACCATATTTACTTTGAAGAAGGTCTGAGCCATTGTATCTTGCAGGTGATCACCAATTCCAAAGGGAGGAAGTTTTATAAGAACAGACTCTTCTGCCTCTGTAGGGGATTAAGCTGAGAAAAAGGAGATGCTGCAGTTCTATTCAAAAATGGAGGGATGGCAATCTGAGAAAAATACAGACACTTAATGTTTGAAAAACAAACAAATAAAACAAGCAAAGATCCATTTATTTTGTTTTTACCTGAAAAACCGTCTTTTATACTTCTTCTTTTGCAACAACATACATTAACTTGCTCTCGTATTTCAATCACATAAAATCCTCACATGTTATAAGGCTTTTGATTGTTACAGGAAGGAATAGCATGCCGTTCATCACATTTAAGTTTAGGAGCAGAATACTGGCAAGAAATGTATCTGTTACCCATCCTCCTCCCTCCTCAGGTCTTTTTTCCTCCTTTTTCTTTCTTTCTTTTCTTTCTTTTTTTTTTTTTTTTTCCTTCTCCTCCAAATATAATAAAGCATTATGTCTAAATCTATTTCATTCACAAAGAAATTATTTAAATGTTGATCATCACTGAATGTCCTGTCTTAAAGGGATGGATTTTTCACAGAATCACAGAATGGCCAGGATTGGAAGGGACCTCAAGGATCACGAATCTCCAACCCGCCTGCCACATGCAGGGCCACCAACCTCCTCATTTAATGCTAGACCAGGCTGCCCATGGCCTCATCCAATCTGGCCTTGAACACTCCCAGGGATGGGGCATCCACAACCTCTCTGGGCAGCCTGTTTCAGCACCTCACCACTCTCATAGTAAAGAACTTCTCTAACATCCAACCTAAATCTCCCCTCCCTCAACTTAAAACCATTTCCCCTTGTCCTGCATTTATCAACCCTTTCAAAGAATTGATTCTCCTCCCCTCTATAGGCTCCCTTTAGGTATTGAAATGCTGCAATGAGGTCACCCCACAGCCTTCTTTTCTCCAGGCTGAACAAGCCCAACTCCCCCAGCCTGTCTTCATAGGGGAGGTGCTCCAATCCCCTGATCATCAGCGTGGCCCTCCTCTGGACCCTCTCCGACAGCTCCCTGTCCCTGTTTCAACTGCAGTTTAAGTAATAGTTGATTTTCTTTAAAGCAGATGCAGTATAATTACTCGTTATATAAAAATAAAAATATCAGAAACTATAAATGTGCTAATAAGTTTGTGACAGTTTTACAATGAAGAAATAGAGATAGATATTTCAAGATCTTTCCCTTCTTTTTTGAGGGGTTGTGTCTTACTGTTGATCAGTTCGCAAATCTGCACTTTGCCTTATTAGCCAGCACAATGGAATATAATTTAAATTATACATGCTCCTAAGAGTATCAAAGAAGTATGACATCCAGAAAGATAAAGAAGCAGAGTGAAATTTTACCAAGCCTTCAGACAGCTGAACAGATGTCAAAGCAGCCAGCAGCAGAACTAATCAAGGAGTCAGAGAGGAGAATTTGCCAAGGGAGCAGACCCAGGCCCAGATGCCAGTGCTAGAAGAATGCATCTCTTAACATCTGGTTGTACCAAACATTCCCCATATGTGAGAATATGTATTGGCTTTGGGCCTAGTTCACACAGAAAAAATAAAACAAAATTGGAATACATTCAACACTGCCAGGAAAAAGCAGAATGTCTGCCAAATCTGTGCTGAAATTCTACAGATCTGACAATTGTTTTTCTATTTCTAAATGTACAATGTACTTCTGTGGTACCTTTGCATATGTATGTGCTTTAGAATATGAAATATGTTCCAACCTGTTTAAGTAAAATCTTACCTAAAACAGCTTGCTGGAATGAACCCAATCTGTCAATATATCTTAAAAACGAATAGATAAAAGAACAAACAAACAAATAAAAACCAGAAATAACAACAGCAAGCACACAGAACAAATCAAGCAAATGAAACAAAACAAAGCCATGAGCAAATTTAGCCTAACTTAAATAAAATCCTAATATTGTAAAACTCATTAGATTTGTGATTGACATTCCAATAAACTTGTAACTTCTCTTGATATCCACTACAGACAACATGAATTATTGACCTTTACGGAAACTTGTGAGGCAAGGGACGAGAACCTACATGCCATGAAATATGACACTGCTAATTAATTTTTACTTTCTAAGTTTCTGCAAGTTTCTAAGTATGTACTCTGTTGTTGCTGTTTTTTGTTTGTTTGCTTGTGCATAAGCATCTTTTATTTTATTTTATTTTATTTTATTTTATTTTATTTCGGTATACATACGATTGATGTTGATAGATTGATGGATGAAAATTTTGAGAATTTTAATCTCAAAACCGACTATGCAAGTTTCTGTTAGTAAGAAAATGGATAAACATCCAGGTCTTGAAAAACAGAGAACTTGAAGATATCAGTGAAATCTGGCAATCATCAAAAAGTATACAAATTTAGTGGTCAAAAGAGATGATTCTCCCACCATATTTAACTTTTGTGCAGACTAACTTCGAATACTGATTACAATTCAAGGTTCCAAACTATCTATTAAAAAAAAAAAAAAAAAAGTATTTATGAATATTAATATATTTTAAGATACTTATACTATAAAAATAATGTTATGACATCCTCCCATAGGAGGGCAGTAAAGCTGGTCGAAGGGCTGGAGGACGTCTGGGTTGTCTAGTTTGGAGAAAAGGAGGCTGAGAGGTGATCTCATTGTTTTCTATAATTTTCTGAGGAAAGAAGTGAAAAGGGAGATGCTGATCTCTTTTTCCTGATAATCAAAATAGAAAACAAATATATGACTCAAAGCTGTGCCACAGAAAGTTCACAAAGGACACATTATGAAAAAAATTCTTTACTGTGAGGTTGATCAAATGCTGGAACAGACTTTTTAGAGAGCTTGTTAGTGCCTCAGGAGTATTAATGTTCAAGATGTGTTTGGATAATGCCATTAATAATATGCTTTAAATTTCAGTTGACAGTAAAA
>QGNR01000033.1:11465406-11480490 GCA_003435085.1 Syrmaticus mikado
ATTGTGTATTCGTTCGGCCTATATCTGTACCAAGCTTCTTCCTTACGGTGTGCAAGTTTGGAGGAGCTATCCCCCTTGCACCCAGCTTGGCGCCAAATGCTGAATAAAACATACTTGCTTTATAACCTAACTCTGGGTTACACAGTTTGATTCCGTAAGTCAGGACTAACATATGAACCGTTGTTTCTTAATCTCACACTGAGTATACAGATATTAAAAGTACCTCATCTCCCATTGTGGGTTTGTTTGTTTGTTTGTTTGTTTGTTTAGTATTAAATATTAATCCAGGTACATTGTGGGTTGAAAATAAAATTAAAAGTCATGCAGATAGACACCACTAAACATGAATAACCTTAATTGTATAATTTCCTTATTTGACATGCTTAATTCTGAAAATATTGCATTATCTAAGCTGTACACATGATTTTATGTTTAGGACTGTTAATGGCAAGCTTGAAAGAATATGCAACATACTAGCTTCTAACTCTAACATTCTCTTTCATGTCTTTAATCTAAATAATTGATTACCACTTTAATCTCTGTGAATATGGTTTCAGTTAAATTCCAAATGTTTCCATTAATGTAATCATCAATGTATCTAAGTAAAACAAACAAACAAAAAACATCTAAGTGCAAATACTTTACATATATACATATATATATATGTATATATATATGTATATATATATGTATATATATATGTATATATATATATATATATGTATATATATGTATATATATGTGTGTATATATATATATATATATGTACATATATATATATATATATATGTATGTATATTTGACAGCAATTAACCTGGAATTATTTATTTGGAACTGGAGATTAATATGACTGATGAAAAGCTTCCCAGATGTCCTTCACTGACAGTGTTCTTCCCATATGCATACAGAATGCTAATAAGAAAAAAGAATTTCCTCAAAAGTATATTGAAAATAATTCCTAGAAATCACTCTTTGTTATTTTTGCTACAAATGCTGTGTGTTTGTACCCTAAGGATTTTTATGTGTTTGTTGTACAAACATGAAAGAATGTCTCTGTCTCAGTAGACTTATAGTAGGCATATGTCGCAGTTCTGCCCTGGTTTGGCCTCATTCTGTGACTAATGGGGAAGGGGGACCCACGGACCCATGCCTCAGGAAAGGAAGAAGAGGGAAGATGAGGAGATGAACCCAGAGGAGGAAAACAACAGAGGCAATGAGCTAAGAAAACTAATTTGCTAAATTCAAGATGATGCAATATAGTACAATACAATTGGAATTGAAGATAATAAATGAGAATGTCCAAAAACTGAAGGCCTTACTCTAACTTTTTAGTCAAGATGGCTAGGGAGCATCCATCACAGAGAAGAGCAGGAAAAAAAAAAAAAAAAAAAAAAAAAAAAAAGGCAAAGCTGTCTTGTGACAGTTTTATCTTTCCCCTCTGAATGGAGAAAGAAAAAGCAACAATAAAGTCTTCTGGGAGCTGTAGTCATTTCTTCTTAGACTGTACCCAGAACTATCAGCACTCCACAGAACAGCATCAATTCCTTAACTCCCAGTGTACCAGTAATGTTATGATGTGGAATACCAATAACAACAACAATTAAAAAAAAAAAAATAATCATAAAAAACATGACAGTATAATATGAATGACAAGAGAGTGGAGATCTAAACTAAATGTATAAACTGTCTATGTCGCAATTAATTCCACAATGGAGTGAAGAAAATCCCATTTTAAGGGTTGGATTCCAGATTTCTGAAGGTAGGATCTGTTATAGATTCCCGTGACAATACCAGACAGAGTCTAGTTTGATAAAGGGACAGCTTTATTTAATTAAGCAAGGCGGTAAAGTGAGCAAAACAGCGCTGGGCGCCGAGGGGAGTGTACGCTCCACCAGGGTCGCGATTTGAACAAGGGATTGATTCTGTACTTATACAGTTCTCATCTCCTGCAGACATTCCAGCCATTCTTGCATTGATACAATTCTTATCTCCTGCATACGTTCCAGTGATTCTTGCATTGATACAATTCTTATCTCCTGCATACGTTCCAGTGGCCCCACAGGTTGTTGCTGTGGTCGTAGCTGTTTTGCTGCGGGATTCATTTTCCAGCCTCCTGATGGTTGTGGGGGTGAAAATCAGTAGTCTTTTCCATTATTCTTTGGTTATTTCCTAGCAGCTTATGTGCCCCGGGCCTGCAACTTCTTAGTTTCCATCGTTTACAACATTATTTACATTCCCAGACACCTGAGAAAGCACCATTGAGTTTCGATTTGACTAACAAACTTAACCCTTATCTATCACAGGATCTATCTACAATAAATTTATGAATATGTCAGAGATTATTCTTTTACACCATTGTCTCAAAGCTTGCTGAGGACACAGATGGACAAGTCCAGGCAAGTCCTAAATTGGCAAAATCTTTTGTCTGAAGATTTGCAGGTCAGGGGCAGTGAGAGAGAGATAAGCTGCAGCTTAATGGCTGGGAAGCAGTCTTTTGTGTGGGTTATCTCAAGGAAGATGGCCATCTCAGGGGGTGCTGCACATGACTCTTACCCAAGTGCCCAAGAATGCCATGCTGGCAGAAGAAGGATAAAAAGAGGGATCAACAGCCATGAGGATAGGTTTTCTGACAACAGATTCCTCATGACATAATGAAGAAGAGGTCTCTGACATCCTAAGCCTCATGACATGATGCCTGCATGCTGATGGACTCTCCTGAGCCTGCTACCTGAGATCTGACACTTCTCCTGGACTTACCATGTTGCTGTACCTGCTTGTTGCCCAAGGTTGACCACTCTGCTGCTGCTCTCCCCTACGCTTTTGCCTCATACCATCGGAACAGTGTGCAACGGGAAGGTGGTTGGTGGTGACTATCTCTACTTAAAGTAATTCTTGCTTTTTTCCTATCTTTTCTTGCACGCTTTCCCTTCCCCATCACCCTAATTCGTAGTAGTCGCCGGGCTCCCCTTCCCCATCTACCTGTATGATAATGACTTGTAATAAACTGGTTGGACTAACATTTGAACCATTGTTTCTTAATCTCACATCAGGTATACATATATCAAAGAACCTCCTTTCCCTCCTATAAATTGGAGTGAGACAGAGTATTAACAGTGAATAAAAATTAATGACAGTGGATTTTTAAAAGCTGTTAAGGATTTAAGGTTCCAAATACTTTTTGTTTGTGCATATGTTTGGACCACATTCTTCCTTCTGTACTCAAAAGAGCCATCATATTTTTCCTTTGCCTCAATCAACTCTATGACATCAGTGAAACCAAATAAAATATCCAAAGTAATCTTTCAAACTACTGAAATGAATTCTTCAAATTCTTAAATATCTATTTTAAACATTTAACCTCTACTGGGAAAAAAATAATAATTTAATTTTATGACAAATTTTCTATGAGGAAGTCATTTTTCAAATGCAAACTTGTAAAATGCACTGTCTTTACTCATTTTTTTCCAGACATTTTCAGAAAGTCAATTCAGCTTAGAATCAGTCAGGTGTTAAATGCAATTCAGTACTGTCTTGTGTTGAATTCAGAGGTTTGATTTCCATACTTTTCTTTAAAGTAGGTGAAATACAAGATTTACTATTTTATTTTTCATCAAAAGTGAAATGAATCTTGCTTTTTGTGATTCCTAGGAAAAGAGAGATCAGACAAAATTATTCTTCTTCAGAGAATATTTAAGTCCATTTTTTTCAGGTTCCTGAGATAAGCATTCTAACCACTGAAATATAGGTTACTTAAAAAAATGTCGAAGAATGAAGAAAAATGTGTTATATTCTCTCTGTGTCTGTCATTCTCTTCCCACTCTTCACCATCTCCTTTTCTCCCTCCCTCCAAACAAATTAAACGTTCTAAAATAATTTTATATCATGCAATTTCTTGACAAGGTAGAGAGTCAAGATTTTGTCTAGTTTTTAGTACTAAATATCAAGTCACAATTTAGATGTTTGCTGCACTTTTAGTGTTTAGTGTTTCAGCAGGAAAAACAGGCAGCCAGTTGCCCATAAGGTAAACAAAATTTTCTAATTGATTTGATAACATGCAGCTTTCAAAGAGCATAATTTTAAATGTCAGTTTCAAAAGTATAAATTGCACTTTGGGAAACAAGGTCATATAAGCATATACCAACCATTTTCCTCAAAGTAACATATAGTAGGAAAAGTGCAAGGTCAGTGAAGCTTCTTTTGCCTGTAAGTCTAAATCACAGAGAGTGAATGAGAAATATATATGCTCTAAATATATATATAGTAAAAAAAAAAAAAAAAAAAAAAAAAAAAAAANCATATCTAATTTTATTATTTTTTCCCTGTATATTTGTCATTTATTGTAAATATATTCATTGAAAATATTACTATTATATTTCATTCCATGTTCTTTGGCTATTGTGGAGAAACTAACGGTTTAAGGAAATATATACATATATATGTGTGTGTGTGTGTGTGTGTGTGTGTGTGTGTGTATATAAATTAAAGTTTCTTCATATACACACACACACACACACACACACACACACATATATATATACAAAGAAACTTTAATTTATGTATCTTTGTCAAATGCTTTGCAATTTACCTTTGATGCTCATAAGATAAATTACAGTAAGATAAGTGTCTTGGTTTCAGCCGAGACAGAATTTTTTTTTTCTTCATAGTGTTTGGTATGATGTTATGCTTAGGCTTTGGGAGAAAAACAATACTGATACAACATTCTGATGTTTCAGTTGTCTCTGAGCAGTGGCTGCATAGAGCCAAGGACGTTTCGAGATGTACTGTCCTGCTGGCAAGGAATGCTGAGGGGGCGCAAGTTGTTAGGAGGGGACAGAACGGGGACAGCTGACCTAAAATGGACAGGGGAATATCCCATAACATAAGACATCATGGGAAAGAAGCTTTAAAATTTGAGGAGCATTAGTCAGGGTGCAGCCACACCTTCAGTACTGGCTGGGCATGGTTCAGTGTGTGGTGAGCAATCATGTTGTGCATAACTTATTGTGTAAATATATATTATATTATTATCATTTATTATTATTTTCGTTTTCCTTTACTGTTTAATCTCAACCCACAATTTCTACTTAGCTGTTGTTTTTTTTGTTTGTTTGGTTTTTTTTGATTGGTTGTTTTTCTTTCCTTTTTCTCTTCCACCCCAGTGGGAGGGGGGAGTGAGCAAAGAACTGTGTTGTGCTTAGCTGCTTGCTGAGTTAAACCACCACATAAGATAAAATAAGATTGATCCTTTTTCATTTAGAAAACTTCACAGGCCTCATGCATGTAGAAAGCATACAGTGTAATTCCCTGTGCTCCTTTAATACTCCAGTTAATTCTGAAGTTGAGAGACTGGCAATCTGAAATATTAATGAGAAAAATATTATTGGATTTTTTGTTGTTGTTGTTTTGTTATTTTCTTCTGATAAATACCTGAAATTTCTTTGGGACTTACAATTAAGGTAGAAAAATGCCTGGAACATGACCCCCCTTTAGCCAGAAAAATGTATATAGAATGGCTATTCTCCACAGACTTTTTTTGTTGTTGTTGTTTGGATTGGAGAGCTATTTAGACAGTGAGAGCACAAGGCAGAGTACTCCAAGGAGAAATAATTATGAAGCAGGCTTTTCTGAACCAGGAAAAATGATTGAAAAAATGTACAGGTATATAATATAGAAGATGGAGGAGTTGCACCGTTGTGGTATTGTCCTTCTTTCCCAGTTTTTAATGCTGAGGGTAATATTATATAGCATAGAATGTCCTTGTGGTCAGTATAGATCAACTGCCTTAGTGATGCCCCACACACACATCTCTTGCCTACAGCCATCCTACTCACTTTGACAGAAGTTGGAGAGAGTCTTTATTCTGTGCCAGTGCTGCTCAGAAATAGACAAAACATTTGTGGGAAATCATTTCAGTTCTAGTTACAAGTGTACTGTATGGAATAGTGTAGGGAAAGTTAACATTATCCCAGCCAAATCTAGTACAGGGAACTTAAAATGAACAAGCTTAATGAAGACTCAAAATAACTTAGAATCATGGAATCTTAGAATCATAGAATTGCTCAGGTTGGAAAAGACCTTAAAGATCATCAAGTCCAACCGCAACCTAACCGTACTACCCTAACTCTTACAACCCTCTGCTAAATCATGTCCCTGAGCACCACATCCAAAAGGTTTTTAAGCACATTCAGAGATGGTGACTCAACCACCTCCCTGGGAAACCTATTCCAGTGCTTAACAAACCTTTCTGTAAAGAAGTTTTTCCTGATATCCAACCTAAACCTCCCCTGGGGCTACTTGAGGCTATTTCCCCTTGTCCTGTCACCAGTGAGAAGAGACCAGACCCACTGTCTCTGCAATCACCTTTCAGATATTTGAAGAGAATAATACAGTCTCCCCTCAGCCTCCTCTTCTCCAGACTATACAGCCCCAGTTCCTTCAGTCATTCCTTGTAGGGCATATTCTCCAAGCCCCTAGGAAGGCTTGTTGCTTATTAAAGGAAATGTTTCTAAAAAGCAAGCTAACAATTGCTATTGCTATTCTATTTTAATTTCACATTAAAATTTAAAATAATTTGAAAAATCTGTGATCCTACATCATGATTATTCTGAACAGACAATCTTCAATATTATTCATTAGGAACTGGTGATACATTAAGCATCTTCTAGCTAAGTACATTCTTTGTAGAGATGGTTTACAATAAAGATCAGGAGCATGGAGACTGTTTAAAACATTTAGAGCTGTTCTATTTTTATTTTATTTTTATTTTTATTTTTATTTTTATTTTTATTTTTATTTTTATTTTTATTTTTATTTTTATTTTTATTTTTATTTTTTAAATTAACAGTATCAAAGTTATCTTAAGAAAACCAAGGTGATCCTTCCCATTTACCCTGCTTTGATAAGTAACATCTCAAATACTGGAAGTTCAGTTCTGGTCTTCTCAGTTTAAAAAAGACAGGAATCCCCTACAAAGAGTCTAGCAGAGGGTTACAAAGATCATAAAGGACCTGAAGCATCTCCTGTATATGGAAAGCCAGAGACACTCGGGACTTTTCAGACTGGAGAAGAGAAGACTGATGGGATCTCATAACTATTTATAAATATCTAAAGTGTGGGAATCAAGTCAAAGGAGGTGGACTCTTTTCAGTGGTGTGCAGCAATAGAACAAGGAACACAGAAAATTTTGTGCTAACACAAGAAATAAATTCTTCACTGTGAGAATGAGGGAGCACTGGAGTGGGCTGTCCAAAGAGGATGTGGAGTCTCTTTTTTTGGAGATATTCAAGGCCCATCTGGATGCCTACCTGTGCTACTTACTGTAGGGAACCCTCTTTAGCAATGGGATTGGACTTGATGATCTCTAGAGGTCCCTTCAAACTTCTACAATTCTGTTATTCTGTGATTCTGTACACCTCATTAGATTCTCACTGGCCCAATACTCTTGCTTGTTCAAGTTCCTCCGGATGAAAACTTTTTCTTCTGTTGTATCAACTGCCCCCAGCAAATTTTCTGAGGCCACACTTGATCCCACTGTCTGTGTAACTGATAAAGATTTTGAACTGGTCCCAAGACTGATCTCTGGGGGCACGACTCACCATAAGCCACCACCCAAACATAAAGCCATTGACCATAAGCCTCTGGCTGTGACTATCCAAACAATTCTTTATTCAGTGAATATCCTGGCCTTCAAATCTTTCTTATTTAGAGATAAGAATGTGCTGTGGGATCATATAAAAGACCATGCACAAGTCAAGGTAGATGACATCAGTTGCCCTTCCTTGGTCCACTGAAGGCCTCACTCCATCACAGAAAGTCACCAAATTGATCAGGCACAATCAGCCCTTCAGGAAGATGTCCTGGTTTGTGTGTGCCTTATCATAGCTTCCAGGAGGATATACTTCATGAGCTTCCTAGCTACAGAGATGAGGCTCACTGGCTTGTAGTTTCCCTGATTTTTCTTTCTTTCTTAAAAATGGGAGTGATATTCTCCCTTTTCCAGTTACCACGACGGACATCACCTGACAGCCACAACTTTTTAGATATAATGGAGAGTGACTTGGCAAATACATCAGTCCATTTCTTCAGGACCCTAAGATGCATGTCATCCAGCGTACACACACATAAATTTAGCCTCATGAGATGGTCTTCGGCTTGCTCTTCTCTTACGGTGGGAGAGATTTCGCTTGCCCAGCATCCAGCAGTTCAGGGATGTGACAGAGAAGACCAAGGCAAAGAACTCATTTAGCACCTCAGCCTTCTCCGTGTCTGTAGAAGCCAGTTCCTCCTTATTTATTTGAGTACTGATCAGGAAATCAAGCAGCTAAGGCTCGTGTTCCAACATTGATACTTTGCAAAACAACTGAATTTTCCTTCTGCTGAATTTGGGGGGAAGATTCAAACACTGAAATTCTCCATGGCAATGTGTTTGTAAGTAGTCATTTTTCAAATCCTAATCACACAATGAAGACCTGTTATGACTTCTCTGTATACTTTCAGCAGAAAATCCAGTTTAGTTTCATGCAAACAAACCAAAATAATTCTGCAAACTGAATCAGTACATAGGAAGTAGGGATAGTCAGAGATGCATTAGAAAACAGAATTTCCCTCTGAACAAAAGCCTGAGATAAAGGAAGTCAAAGGGATTCAGATATATTGCTAGTATTTATAGCTTGAATGAAAAGCTTATAGAAGCTTAATTTCATAGTAGGATAGGTAAGGTAGAATAGCTTAAGGCACTCAGAATAAATGAGAACAGAAATCACTTTCCCATTCCTAAGGTCTCAGAATGAAAAAGATTAGATGATGTTTTGTGTAGTGTGGTAGAAATAATTCTCTTCAGACTCCTGTTTCACTGTCAGTGTTTTGTTAAATTAAATCAGTTTTGAGAGTGTATCCTATATCAGTTGATCCTTCACCTCTTGTACAGTTCCTGTTTCTGAATCCACAAACACTTCTGACTGTACAAACTCTCTGTTTTATCTTGACAGTGAATTTTATTTCTGGAAAGTTCAAATAGTAGCACTGTTAAATTAGTGAGCAAACTACAGTGATACAGAACATATATATATGTATTTTATTTTGTTTATTTTTAACAATAAATTTCTATTTTATGTGACAGTGTAAAATGTGTCTGTATAAATGTGGCCATTTAGTTATCAGTGCCATAACATATTTACTACTCTAAATTCAAGTGGTAGTTGAAGTGAAAAATATTAGGTATAAATTACAATTAAATAAAAGAAAAAAATAAATTTGGTCTTTTCTTTTTCATTTTATAGACTCGTGTGTATTATGTAAAAGAAACGGAAATATTCTGCATTCATATTGCCTTGTTCCTAGTCCCTCTTTTCTCTCTACGTTTTAATCTTGTGTTGAAATGTTGAAATACTTTAGGAAGAGTTATTATTCATTAAAGTGACATCTTAAAATCCACTTTTTAGTACTAGCATATATAAGGCAGATATCTAATGGAAAATAAATTAAAAAAATAAAAAAATAAAAAAAACACCAAAAAACCCGTACGTCAATTTGGCAGAAACATAAATTTTACATGTTAAAAGTCCTAAGAAAAGGAAAATTGCCATGAGACAAGTTATTTTTCATGAGCTGGAGATTAGTTTAACCTGAAGAGAAACCAAATGTTATTATGTTTTTAAAGTCACCTAAGAAAAATAAACATTTTAGAATTTTGCCAAATCCTTAAATACCAATAAATATTGCTAGCTAAAGAAAAGGAACAAGATTTTCCATTGTAGGAACTTGCACCATCAAGTGCTAGAAACACAATCCTTCATTTACGGTCGATAAATGTCTACATAACAAACAACAAGCTCTCTAAGGGTAAAAGATTTTTTTCCTGAGGAACTTATACACAACAAATTGGGTCTGAAGATGAAGATGTAGAGTCCAATTACTCTGAGAGGGAAATATAAATAAATTCTGTGAATCTGTCAGTTTCGAAGAAGTCTTTGAGAATGGGGTCAATGTAAGTATGACTGGTGTAAAATCACAGTGATTTTTATATGATACAAATCTTAAAATAAGATGTAATCTTAAATGCTACTTTTCCTATATTTCTTTCTTTCTTTTTTTTTTTTTTTGTTCCATTTTTACTTTTGCTGATTAGCAGAGCTTGTGTCTATTATGTTGGCAATAAAGCCAAGAATTACTTAATTACTTTGGGTTACTGACAAGTAAATGTAGCAGTTATTATGAATATACTTACTTTTGTATGAATACTGTGTTTACATTTCTTTTGGCAGAAAATTAAAAGAATGTCACTCTAAAATGTGCTTTTCTCACAAGGAAAATATTTACAATCTTATCTCCCAAGGAACAAAAGTTTCCAGTATTTTATATGTTGCTATATATGTAGTATAGTTAGGACTGATTCAGCTGTCTGGAAAGGAAAAACAATCAAACAAACAAACAAACAAACAAACACTTTTTTAACTGGGAGGAGAAAATTACATTATTATATACCTTTGCACCTTTTTTTCTAGTTTCTAAGTATACTATTCTCAAGTAAAATTATTTATATCATTATCTGATTAGCACATACTGCTCTTTAAAATAAAAATAAAAATCTCCTTATATGTCTTCTGTTTTCACAGAGGTAATACTGAATCCACTTCCTCACTAAAATACATAACCTCTTTTTTATGGAATAAAATTTTGAAACACCTATCTGTAGTTGCTTTTAATGGACTATATCTTTTTGTTATTCAAAGCATGAAATCTGAATGGTGTTTTATGAACTGAACTTTAAAGTACATAGAATCGTAAGAATGATTCTTTTACTTCTGCAAGAAATATAAATGATTATATGAATGAAAATATGAGTAATCACAGTTGCTTTGAAACTATTATTTTGATTTTATTTTTCTTTGTCAGGGAGAAAAACAACACACTAAGTTCAAATCATAGTCATACACAAAAGGACATTATATTAATGTTTCATGTAGTGATGTTTAATATAACTACGAACATTGAGTACTATAATTTTTATCAATCTGTTCAACTAAACAAAACTACTAAATATGTTTATTTCAAGAAGTTTAATTTTGCTATTTTTGATTGTTTGCAATGTTTTTTTTTTCTTTTTCCTTTTTTCCCCCTCTTTTCTGAGAGTATCAAGCAAGTTTTCTGCAAGCACATTTCTATACTTTGTCATATTTCAAAATCTTAGTGTTAATTTTCATCAGGGAGTCAGATTTCTATAGCTTTTGCATTTGTTTTGCAGAGGAATTCCCAAGGTAAAACTTTCTCTATACTGCATGGAGCTCAATCTTAATCTGACATCCTGTTAATTACTACCAATTAGCAAATTTCCTACACTGCAATATATACTTTAAGGCACTCTTTCCATATATATGCACATGTATACTGAAAAATATTATACAAACCTAAAGCAGAGAAGCAATGACATTAGGAAACAATGAATATTAAGGAGATCCTCTGAGATTCTGAATAGATTATTTTGCCCCAGTTTAATTTAGAACCAGGATATAGGTGAAAATATATCTGAAACTAAGATAACTGCTGCCATCTAAATCTGACCTGCTCTGGGTCTTTGGACGATGCTTAGGTGACTCACCTCAAGTTATGTCTGTGGCATGTTTTTTTTTTTTTTTCTTTCATGTCTGAAGAAGGCTATAATCTCAATTCAAGAAGACAGTTTCCAGAACACAATAGATTTCCATCTTCTGAGTATCTATCTGAATATCAAAAAATAGTTTAAGTTTTTGGCAGTGATCATAAAAAACATTCTTACTAAAAAATTTCTTTTTGGACAAAACCTCAGTTTTCTTGAACTGTGAATGAGAGAAAAGCAATTCTGACCACTACGAAGAGCCAGGAT
The DNA here is from genome assembly GCA_003435085.1 of Syrmaticus mikado. Taxonomy (NCBI): domain Eukaryota; kingdom Metazoa; phylum Chordata; class Aves; order Galliformes; family Phasianidae; genus Syrmaticus; species Syrmaticus mikado. The sequence goes on from QGNR01000033.1 coordinate 11,477,267, forward strand.
TATGAAAAATGAAATAGTTTTTAAAAATACTGATAAACTGATGTTAAAGTTCTTAAAGTAATTGTCTTCTCTGTAGTTTGATCCTTCATGATCTGTGGCAAAATTCCATGCTTTAATGCAAAAGCTTAAGGCTGAAGATCCTGTATACCACGTGCCCTTATTTGAGAAATACACAACTGAGAATTCCGTTTTAAAAAATCTACACAGAACTTCAACACTTGACTAGATGTGATTTTTTTTTTTTTTTCTTGCTCTTGGAGTTTCTGTCTGAATTTTCTTTAGTCTATACATTTTCCACTTGCATAATGATTTTGAGTGTGACTTCCTGGCTGTTTCTTATGTGAAATGAGAAATGAGCAGTAGGTGATTAAGTACAGATTTTTGCTATAATAGGTTTCCAGAATTATTATTTTTTATTAGACCAGAGAAAGTTTATTAGTCATCTTAGATACTCACACTTGAAAATTTCCTTTCTACATTTCAATTTGTAAGTGCTACCACCATTCCACTGGTAATCTCATTAGTTAAGTTTCTTTCCATCTTTGATTTCCTATGTGTTTGACATAAAACAAATTTAAATAAAATAAAATGGAAAAAAAACCAAAAACCTATATAAATGATTTTGCATTTAAAGACAAAAAATCAGTGTTAAAAAATTCATATTGGTGTTGGTGTTGAAGCAGTAAAAGCATTCAGCACTAAAAAAGCATAGGTCGGAAAGCTAGATATATATATATAAATATAGCTTTGAAGAGAAGCTGGAGGTAATCTTCTGTTCCCACATGAATCTATGCTTTTTTTTTTCTTCTTTTTTTTTTTTTTTTTCTTCTTTTAATAGAGTAATCATGAAGACAATTCACAACATTTTAGTTATTTGCTCCTAAAAAGGATGAATATCATAAATGTATTTGGAAGAAATTTTGGAAGACTTGGAATCAGTGAACCTAATTGCAATTTGTTTTTTAGCAGACCCAAAATAGAAAAGTTTTTTTTCACACAGAAGGAAAAATGAAAGATAATATTAAGTGAGATGTGAAAATGAAACCTATTGCTATGTTTGTATGTAAAGTGAAATATTTGCACAATGAAAGGATAATATAGAAGGTACGCCCAAATCACACAAATTCTGCCACAGAATTTTGCTTCTGTTTCTTCCTTCCTTCCTTCCTTCCTTCCTTCCTTCCTTCCTTCCTTCTTTCCTTCCTTCCTTCCTTCCTTCCTTCCTTCCTTCCTTCCTTCCTTCCTTCCTTCCNAAAAAAAAAAAAAAAAAAAAAAAAAAAGTAAAACTTGTAAGTTGAGGTTAAAGAAATTTACTAAACAGAAAAAGGAAGAGGAAATAGAGACGATAGTAATGACAATTATAAATATGTAATAAAAAATTACATAATTACAAAGCAAATGATGCACAACACAATTGCTCACCACCCCCTGACCAATGCCCAGCTAGTTCCCAAGCACCAGCTGACAACCCAGCCAGCTTTTTCAAGTTTTTTCAAGTTTTTTCTCTGATTATGTTATATGATATGAAATAACATTTTCTTCAGTTTAAGTCAGCTGTCCTTGTTCTGTCCCCTCCCAGCAACTTGTGCCCCCTCATCATCCCTCACTGCCAGGATAGTACAAAAAGATGAAAAGCAGAAATGCCCTTGGCTCAGTACAGCACTGCTCAGCAACAACTAGAATATTGGTATATTGTCACATTATTTTTCTCCTAAAGTCAAAATATAGCACCATACCAGACACTACAAAGGAAAAATCAACTCTGTCACAGTTGAAACCAGGACAAGCATGCTTTAATAATCCAGTCCCAGACCACTAAGTAAATATCATACTTGCTTTCTCAGCATGTTGCATATAATGTTCCATATTAAAATACTTGTATTTTCTCCTCACATTATTTTCATATTTATACCTAGCTCTAAAACTACTAGTCTGTTGTAATCCAACATAGCAATTATTTTAATAACTTGCTGGTAAGTTTGAATTACATGTAAATGCAGTGTAGCTACTTCTTACATATTTTAGAATATAAGTATTAATAAAAATAGTTACAAAATGTATTATGACTTACATTGTCTATCTATTTATCTATATCTATCTATCTATCTACTTATTTATAAAAAGAGAACAGCTAATCTAGTTATAATCCTTTCTTGAAATTAAATTTTGTCACTATGTGACAGGATAAGGTTAGGAATTAAAATAATCTTCATATTGGCAAACCAAGTAATTACTTCAGTCTTCTGATCCATCTTAATGTTCACACTTATTAAGAACTATTTAAATGTAAAGACTATGCTTCGTTTGGTTAGGATTAATTCACCAAAGATAATACAAAGTACAGCAGCAGTGTATTGATATTGCTAAGCTTATACGATACAATTCAGGAAACTATTTAAAAGTAGACTTTTTGATAAAAAAAAATTATCTTGCAGATAAATGAAGTTAGCAATAAATACTAAAAAGATGAAACATGCATAAATGTTTGGAGTATGTTAATATAGTTATTTGAATTTAGTTATTGGCAATGCTTGGTAATACAAAGACTCTGAAGAAGATTATATGCTCTTTGGTATTTTTAAGAGAGAAAAATTCTTCCAGTTTACATATGTGGTGAGGAAGAACATTTTCTACATAATAATGGCTACTTCACTGGTGGCATTTTTCTTGCTACATTAGAAATATCTTCTCTCAAAAAGACTTTTTTTTTTTAAGTATTTAATTGTCACAGAGCATGCTGACATTTGTTTCTTAGAGGACATTTGAAAATATCATAGAATCATAAAAGTTGGAAGGAACCCAAATGGATGTCTGAGTCCAACTAAAATTTTAAATTATATATCTGTGAGTACTGTCCAAATGCTTCTTGAACTCCGGCAGGTTTCGTACTGTAAACACAGCCTTAGGAAGTTTGTTAACCACCCTCTAATTGAAGAGTATTTTCCTAATATCTAACCTGATTCAACTTCTACACAGTTTAATGCCGTTCCCTCAGGTCCTGTAGCTGTCACCAGGGAGAAAGAACAGTGCTTGCCCCTCCACTCCCCCCCTGTGGAAGCTGTAGGCCACCATGAAGCCTCAACTCAGTCTTCTCTTCTCTTCTCTTCTCTTCTCTTCTCTTCTCTTCTCTTCTCTTCTCTTCTCTTCTCTTCTCTTCTCTTCTCTTCTCTTCTCTTCTCTTCTCTTCTCTTCTCTTCTCTTCTCTTCTCTTCTCTCCTCTCCTC
>QGNR01000033.1:11482325-11510114 GCA_003435085.1 Syrmaticus mikado
AAAGAAAAGTGAACAGTATTAGACTTTGCTTAATGCCATGCATTGTTTCTAGTGCTAAATATCCTCAAAGATATGTACTTCTCTAAAATAAAAAAAAAAAAAAAAAAAAAAAAAAAAACCTCTAACTTTCTCAGACAGAATGTAATAGCTGCTTTTGGTAGCTAATGGGCTATATTTAGATCAGCTAACTGGTAAATTAACTAGTCAATTGCTAATTTCTTTTTTACCTCCAAAACTCTTATCCATGATCACACAAACACTCATGAGCTTATGCCATCATGTGAGAGTTGATTCAGGAATCTTTAGACTGTTTAAGTAGAAAAATAGTTAATGTTTCAAATATATTTCTTTATATTTTTATTTATTGATTGATTTGTTTATTCGCATCATGCAAACAGACTCAGAAAGAAACCAAGAAGTCTCTAGTCCAGCCTCCTGCTCCACGCAGAGTCAGCTGTGAGATCATACCAGCTTATTCAAGGCTGAATCCAGTCAGGCTTGTAAACCTCCAGGGAGACTAACCTCTTCTTCACATTCTTCGCAGGAAGTTTCTTTTCCCGATCTCTCTAGTTTCAGTTTATGTCTTTTGCTTGTCATCCTACCACGAAGCACTGTTGTGAAGAGTCGGGCTTTATTTTTTTGCTGTTTTTCAGGGAACATTACTGGCTCGTGATCTACTCACTGTTTACCAAGACCCTTGATCATTTTTCAGCAGAGATGCTACTCTAGACATTTTGTCTTCAGGCTGTATTACTGCAAGGAATTCTTTCTCCCAGGTGATGGACTTAGCTCTTGTCCTTTCATAAAATTCTTGTTGGTCCATTTTTCCAAAATTTGAGCATGTTTTGGATCATAGAATCATAGAATTACTCAGGTTGGAAGGGACCTCAAGGATCATCAAGTCCAACTGCAGCCTAACCATAGTACCCTAACTCTAACAACCCTCTGCTAAATCATATCTCTGAGCACCACATCCAAACAGCTATTAAGCACATCCAGGGATGGTGACTCAACTACCTCCCTAGGGAGCCTATTCCAATTAAACACCCTTTCTGTAAAGAAGTGTTTCCTAACATCAAGCCTAAACTTACCTTGGCGCAACTTGAGGCCACTTCCCCTTGTCTTGTCACCTGTCACCAGTGAGAAGAGACCTACCCCGCTTTCACTGTAAGCACACTGGAAGAAAGTAATAAGGTCTCCTCTCAGCCGCCTCTTCCCCAGGCTAAACAGCCCCAGCTCCCTTAGCCTCTCCTCATAGGGCTGATTTTCCAAGCCCTTCACTAGCCTCGTTGCCCTTCTCTGGACCTGCTCCAGTACCTCCACATCCTTTTTGTACTGAGGTGCCCAAAACTGAACACAGTACTCAAGGTGAGGCCTCATCAATGCCGAGTACAGGGGCAGGATGACTTCCCTAGACCTACTCTCCACACCATTCCTGATACAGGCCAGGATGTCATTGGCTTTCTTGGCCACCAGGGCACATTGCTGGCTCATGTTCAGCCGACTGTCCATCAGAACACCAAGGTCCCTTTCCATCAGGCAGCTTTCCAGCCACACCTCCTCAAGCCTGGGGTTGTTGTGACCTAAATGCAGGACCCAACACTTGGCCCTATTGAAACTCATGTCGTTAACCTTGGCCCATTGATCCAGTCTGTCCAGGTCCCTCTGCAGTGCCCTTCTCCCCTCTGGCAGATCAACACTCCCTCACCCAGCTTGGTGTTGTCTGCAAACTTACTGAGGGTGCACTTAATCCCCTCATATCATCAATGAAAATGTTAAACAGAAGCAGTCCCAGTACTGAGCCTTCGGGGACACCACTCATGACCAGCCGCCAACTAGATTCAACTCCATTGACCACGACTCCTTGGGCCTGGCCATCCAGCCAGTGCTTCACCCAGCGGAGTGTACACCCATCCAGACCATGATGTCAGCCTTGCCCAGCAAACTCATTTCAGCAGGTCCTAGATAGCAGCATTAAATAGGACAGGCATCAGGATAATTAATTTAAGAACTGTTAGTATTTCATTTTCATTCTTATTTCAAGTTTAATACTTCATGGAAATTGCATTTATTTTACTTTAGTTTTTTTGGGGGGCAATTTAAAGGTACCTTCATGAAAAATGAAACTGGAAAACACACTGTACATAAATGTACAACATTTACATACATTTATATATTTATTATTATGTTGTACATAAATGAACAACAATAAGTTTATGTATTTCTTATTTAAATGTATAAACTTCCTTGCATTGTCACATTTTAACCACAGAAAAAGATAGCTGAATATGGTTGGCAACAAATTTCTACAGGTATGAAATATATGTGTGTATATATATATATATGAATAGTTGTATTTCCTCTTAGGATTCACAGTCATTATTTTCATGAACAAAACAAAATAAAACAAAGACATATTTGTTTCTGCTTTTTAACTTTCATTTATTTATTTATTTTAATTCCTTACAGCATTTCCTGTTTTATTAAATGTAGTTAGAATTCTGAGGAGATTATTTTTGTGGTTCATAGACTAGTATAAATGTGCTTACCCATGTTTCTTAAGCATTCTTCTTATTATTTGTAATATGAATTAGAAAGAAATATATTACCTATATACTTCTGCTTAACAAAATCCTGAACAATTCAAGTTAGATACGATATATAAAAATATTATTACATATGCAAATATGTGTATATATATATGGATACACGCTAAACCTACACCACAGAATTTTGAGTTCATATGAGATGCAATATATTCTTATATTCACTTTCTGCATAAATTTGTAACACCCTGTAATGTTATGTTGGTTTGTTTGTTTGTATGTGTAACTTATTCGTTCCACTAACAACAAAAATCAAACAGATTTCTTCCATTTTACCTCCATAGGTAAAGTATATTCAAATACTCATGATTAAACAGAAAATTTCAGGAAGTAAATTTATATATAGTTTCTGTAGGACAGAATGCTTTTAGTTCACAGGCCTAGGTTCACATCCTGGTAGGTAGCAACTGTATCCTTCAATAATTTCTAAGCACACAGATACCTTCGTCTCCATGCTTTCTACGGGGAAGAAATTCAACTTTGTGGTTCAGATGAAAACAATAATGTTATTGGATAATGATAGGACTTATCAGTAAATACATTAAGTTGTGAAGATCCATCAAAATTTATATATATATTTCCCATCTGGATTGCAAATTACTTAGCATCTTATTTAGCCTGGGCTTCCTATGAGAAAATACATTATACCATGGTGCCTATGAAAAAATATTCTAATCTGCCTGGCTTCAAGTTTTCTTGCAGTTGGAAACTTATTACAAAAACGTAGATCACAGAGTTCTAAAAACATATTTAATTTATGTCTCAGAACTACAAAATGGTTGAAAGTGACTTCTGGAGATCATCTTGTTCTAACTCCCTTCTCAAGCAGGAATGCCTAGAGTAAGTTGCTTAGGGCCACTTCCAGGCAACTTTTGAAGATCTGCAAGGAGGGAGACTCCATAGCCTATCTGGGAAACCTGTACAAGTCCTGTGTCACCTGAACAGTAAAGTACTTCCTGACGTTTAGACATTACCTCTGTATTTCAGGTTGTGCCCATCACTAGTCAGTGGACACCACTAGAAATAGCATGGATCTGTCATCTAGGCACCCTCTCTTTAAGTATTTATGTACACTAATTAGCTCACTCTTGAGCCTTCTCCTCTTTATGCTGAACAGTCCCAATTCTTCAGCCTATCCTCATATGTGCTTCAGTCTTTTGATCATGGTAGTAGCCATAAATCAGACTCTTTCCAGTATGTCCATGTCTATCTTGTAATGGCAGTCCCATGGCTGGACTCAGTACCACAGTCGTGGCTTCAGCAATGCTGAGTAGAAGAGAAGGATCACTTCTTTAGATTTGCGGATAATACTTTACTTAATGCAGCCAAAATCACTCACCCTTCTTAGTAGCAAGGACACACCTTTTCTGCAAAGATGGCAGAAATTTGGAATAGTAAAATTCAAATAAATTGAAGAACTTGAGCTATTAAAAATGATATTTCAAGTAGAGAAATCAACTGCTTTATTAATAATTTCCTGCAAGAAATGAGTAGCATTCTGCTAATTCCAGCCAAATGTCCATCTAAATCAATTGTGAATGTCTCAAGAAAAATGTAAGGACACGGAAAATACAAAGCTACATATCCCTAAATACTTTTCCCACTTTCTATAACATGCTGTTTAGAGATTTCTTAAACTATATATATATCTTTTTACTTAAACCATCTCAGTGAATTCCTGATGACATTCTAGGCTGCTTCTATATGTCCATATGGAATTTTAGTTTCCAGTGTCTAAGAAACTTTGTATTGTTGTCAACAGTTTACCGTTTGGTTCAGCCCAGTTCCATGACTAGTGGGGCGGAGGGATTTGTGAATCTGCACCTCCGGAAAGGGGAAACAGGGGACTCCAAATAATTAAATGCAGTGGCAATGATCTGAGGATAAACAAATTAATTTACTAAATATGGTATCAGAATGCAAGATAACACACTATAATGCAATAAAGTTAGAATTGAAGCTAAAAAATCAAATATAATGAGAGAGTGTCCGAAAGGTGGAAAGGCCTCACCATAATGCTGAGATGAGATGCACAGTTGGGTCAAGCAGCAGGAATGAGAGAGAGACAAAAGAAAAAAAAGGAAGGTCTTGTGACCTTGCCAGGGATTATATCTCCTCTCTGAATGCAAAGTCCTCTGGGGTATGTAATTCTTTTTCTCTTCTGGGACAGGGACCTGGAACTAGAGCATTAACTCTTTAATTTCCAGTGCACTATGTGATGTTATGATGTGGAATACCGATAACCAAAAATCATAAAAGCGTACAATTGTATAGACAAGTATCTCCATTTGTTTGTTGTGAAAATTTCATTTGATGGTTTCCTCCAAAACTTCATTCTATTTCCTAGGAGCTATTATTCAATAATTATTCTCACCTGAATTTCTCACTGTGATCCACTTTAATAACCTCCTTAAAAAAGATAAAAATAATAATTAAAAAAAAAAAAATCAGGAAATAAAATAAAAGAAGAAACCAAAACTGAAATGAAATTGGACATTCTAAGGAAAATATTTTCTCTTGGGAATATTTCATCTGAAATATGATTTTGGTCACTGATTTAATTGTTCTTAATGCAATGTTCATAGCAAAAAAGTTATAAACACACAAAAGTATACACAACAATTATATATATATATATTTGGTGAATAGTAAAAATTAACTTGGAGCAAAGAATTATAAAACTGTAGGATGACTTTGAAATAGCAACTTTAAGAGAAAGGGATAGACTCCCCAGATTTTAATTTGAGTCAGATTTTTGGTAGCATTTTTTTCTGCAATAAAATTTAGAAAACAAAGCATGCTTTAAAGTAATCTTAACTATGTCTTCACCTAGCTGCTATTAAATAACACTGTATGTAGTTTTAAAATTAAAGGTAATATTTGTAATTATTGTGACAGCATGTGTCTTCCAATCAGTTCCATTTCAATGAGAAAATATTTTAAATTGCAGAGATATACAAGGATTTCTCAATGACATAACAAATGTCAAATGCTCAGCAAACATCCATTTCTACTCTCAAAGTTTCTGGAATCAATAATGCTCAAAAACAACTTTAAACAGAACATTTGTTTTTGAGGGAAATCAATTTTTTACAAGGGTAGATACTGATAGGAATGGTTTTAAACTAAAGGAAGGGAGATTTAAATTAGGAGGAAGTTTTTTAATGAGACTGGTGAGGTGCTGAAACAGCTTGTTCAGAGAGGTTGCAGATGCCCCATCCCTGGAAGTGTTTAAGGCCAGGATGGCAACCTGATCTAGTACTTGATCTAGCAGCTGCCTGTTCTAGGGGAACTGGATTGTGATTATCCTTGAGGCCTTATCCCACCCAAGCCACTCTACAATTCTATAGTTTGTCACACTAAAGTGACTAAGAATAATTACATTTTCAAGAGTAAGGAAGATAGGCTTCATTTTCACTTATGTAGACTGCAGAATGTATTTGTAATTACCTGCATGAGGTTACAAGGGACGGTCTACCCTGACTGACTGCAGTAACAAGCTACTCAGATGCTGTAGGGATACCTTTACTTCTATATTACTTTTTTTCTTCATGTCTGCTCTAGTTTGGCTGAAAAAGTCATGAGAAAGTGAATTTTAGGTTAGGTAGACATCCAAATCATTATTTATCACCTAAAAGTTATAATGTTTTATTGTTGCTGAATTATAAGATATTCTTGTTCATGATAAACTACTGGTATTGAAGTACGTTGAGCAGAATGAAGCACTGGGTAGAAAAAGAATTTTTTTCTCCTCTCAGATGCTGAGTTTTGCTATTTCAAACCATCATGAATACATGGGCTCTATAGACAAGGTAACTTCTGTATAAATAATTTTGTTGTAGAAGGACAGTGAAAAAATAAAAATTTCTGTTGCATGGTAAATTGGGAGAAGGCATTACTAATCTAAGAACAACAACACAAAAGAGTCCCAGTTTCTTATCAGGAAATTTAATTACACTAACAAAAATGAGAAGCTGAGGAGTCTGTATCACTATTTCTTTCTTTCTTTTTGGAGTTAACTTTTCATGGATCTCTACACAAATTTGAAGAAATAACTAGGAGTAAAAGGAAATATCAAGTATTCATTACCAGAGCACATATGTTAAAAATAATGAAATTACTCTGCTTACCCAGCAGATTGTCACAGTATGTACTCTCCTTAGGATGTCTGGTTGAAGATTACATTCCTGGCATAAGGCAAAAATGGAATAATCAGGTGATGCAGGCTAGACACAGGTATTTATTCTTATAATAAATGTCTTTCAAAAAATTGTGAAGCTTTCATAATGCATACATAGTGACGGTTATTTAAGACATGCTTTTAAAATCTTCTTCAAATTCATATTAACTAAAATGGCTGGCTATATGAAATAGTGAAAGCAGTGCATAAAACAGTAAGAGAGAGAAAGAATGGGGAAAAAATGAAAGAAAGAGAAGAGAAGGAGAAGAGATAGAGGAATGTAAAGAAAAACAGAAGAAAGTGAGTGGAATAAATGAAAGAATCGAAGAAAGATCTTACAAATGAATGAACAAAAGGATGTTTGTTTATTTCCACTTTTTTTTTCTTTCTNTTTCTTCCTTCCCCCCCTTCTCTCTATTTTTTTTCCTTTATTATTTTTATTTTTTCTTCCTTTTTTTCTTTTTTTTTTTTACGATTTTCTTTTCTTCCTGTTTTACATTCTTTGCTTTTCTTAATGCTTTTTTTTTGCCTTTTTCCCCCTTTTATTCTTTTTTTCTGATTAATAATGCTTTGTTAAAAGTTTAATACAAATATACAACAACTAAGCATTTTACCCTCCTTAAATTATGACGTATACGTTCACAGAACCCTGAAAAGCGAGTAACACAAGTCCCTTCTAAAAGAAATTGTATTACTAAATGTCATAGTTTTCCCTTTAGTTCTTCACAGTCATTGTATGCTTATTTTTCAGAACTTATTGGGGGTTTAATTTGCTTCACACCATTCCTTCACTATTTTTTTTTTCTTTTTTAATATGGAGAAGAAAATTATTCCACACTGCAATAAAGTGTAAGCCATCCCCTACAAATAAATATCTAGCTCAGTGGTGAGTCCAAATGTCCATTTATATTCTTATTCTCTGACTGAATGAAGTAAGCATGGATTAATTCTATGGCAGAGCAAAAGAAAGAAGAAACAAGGTACTCAAAGCTTCCCAAGCTATTAGCAGATGATGCTTAATATTTATTTCTAAGAATAGTATGTAACCATGTTTAAAATGTTACCTCTATCAACACACATCTTTAATGGAAGCTGCTGATGTTTTGAACGTGATAAACTGTGATTTATCTATCTCTGGGGAATTGTGATTTTTTTTTTTTTTAATTTATTTTTTGTGTGTGTGTCTTAAATAAAATAATAGATTTTATCTATCCTAATTATTTCTTCACTACATATATACATTCTATTTTGCTTAAAAGATATGGATTCACAAGAAAGTCATATTTACTGTTTGCCTTTTCGTGTCAGTTAAAAGTTCCTGAAAATAAGAAAATAGTATTCCAGTAATTGAAATAAAGAAACATTTTCAAGAAATTTATCAGTTTCACTACAAATGCTTTTCACTACAAAACCTTTCAGTGAGAAAAGGTTCCACAAATTTTCTTCCTGAAAAATCCTGATTGTATTGTGCAAGTATTTTGAAATCCACAAAACTTGTTTATTGTAAAACTGGAAGAAAACATTCAACACGACAGGAAACAGTAGGAAGAGAAGAAATTTGCTAACAAAGCCTATAATCTATTTTATTATTAAATAAATCTGATTTTTTTTTTTATTGCTCTTGTTTGTGCTCAAATAAGGTATAGCATTAGGAGAATGAAAGTATTTATGATTCTGCAGTGCATAATTATTATCTTTTTTGTAATTCTAAAGGTTTTTTTTTTGTTGTTTGTTTGTTTGTTTGTTTGTTTTTTCCATGTAACTCTGGGAAGATTATGCTCATGAACACATGAGGAAAATGAACATCCATAATTCTATGATTCCAGATGAGATGTATCCCAGAGTCCTGAGGGATTTGGCTGATGCAGTCACCGAGGCACTCACAACAGTATTTGAAAAAGCATGGTGGTCAGATGAAATCCCTGGTGACTGAAAAAAGGCAATGTTGCATCATTTTGAAGAAGGGTAGAAAGGATATGGTTTTTGTGGTCTTTGAATCTGTTGTTGTTTCCATGGAAATAAATAGGAGGCATAAGAAGAATCTACATGCAGCCTTCTTCACTCACTGCATCTCAGGCAAGCCAAAATTTTGGACACTCCTCTGTTGAGATATTGTGATGCATAGAAATATCTCAGAACATAAACAGGTACATGTAGTGTGAAGCAGCCTGGAACTGCACTGTTGATGACTATTTCTCTCTGATAGTTATTAAAAACAAAAAACACAAAAAACAACAAAAAAGACCCAAAACATATTTAGCTCAAGTCTGGAGGAAGATGCCCATCTATGTATCATCTATTTCCTAGAAGTAATCAGTTTTATTCTCTAAATTTTTATTTATAAATAAGTGCTTATTTATAAATAGATTTGTGTTTCTGTTCAATATAGCTACTGTTAGACAATTAAATGGTCTATACAAAATAGGTATCTATTCTCTCTACAATAGCGAACAAAACCCTCTGAAGTTCTTGCGTGAAGGAATTTATCTAACCAAATGAAGACATTTATACTAGTTACCCCTATTTTCCTTGAGAGATTTTCACAGTATTATTCATCTTTTTTGTGAAAAAAAGTCTAATATAATCTAGATATAATAACCTAAATAGAATAATTCTAAAGAGACATGTATTTCTTACAAAATACAGAGACAGGGGAAATCAGACGATGTGTATACATCGGCATTTAGTCAGATACATCTCATTCATACTTTTGATTTTCCTTTTTTTTCAATGATTTGACAAGAACAATAGTAGTCATGTGACAAATAAGAGCCTAAAATAAACTTTTTTTTTTTTTTTTTTCCTTCCCCACAGAGTTAAGTACTCTATCAGATTCTTAAGAAAGCTGTCCCCTCAAATTGAATGTTGTATTTTATAGGGCTTATTAACTTTCTCAATGTACCATATTCACAACAGCCTATGACCAGCTCACATTATTTTAATTTAACCCGTCAATCAATTATTTTACTATATGGTTTAAAGGATGCAGTTTAAAAAAGAAGGCTTACATAATATTCTAGTGTCAAGCCATTAAGAAATAAATTCCCTGAATTTGAAATATAATCATTATAATAAGTTGTATATAGTGTAATTTTTAATATTAATTCTGAATCTTCTAAAATAATGATGTTCATTGTGGGAATACATGAAAAACTGTTCAGAGCAGAAACTGTGCAGCAAGATAAACAGCATGAGAATCAAGGACACCTCTAGAAGAAGAAAGAATGTCTCACAGCTCTGATTGGATAGCACCTGTGTGAACAGTTGAAGAGTGTTTTGTAAAATGCTCTGTTGATATGTAAAGGTGGATGGGAAAGTTGTAGGGGTGGATGGGAAAGCTAGAAAAAGAAAACTTGTGAATGCATATAAGTGATGTGAGAACTTGTAATAAACAATTTGGATCATTCACATCTGAGTCTGTGCATCAGACACTGCAGTTCATGGCATCAAGCATTTCTGCAATAATCTGACCATTCAAATAATAGGTAACATATTGATTATAATTTCAGATATCACAAGCCTCATTTGTTGTAATAAATTTGTTAAAACTCGAAAGGACTAAATTACAGTCTCCTGTGCAATATCCTCACAGAAGACAATATAACTTTTTTTGTGTGTGCAAATTTAGAAAATTGCTGTTTTTTATTAGATTATTCTATTTCTAGTAATGCAACTAATATTATACTATAGGCATAAACTCAGCAGTCTCCCAGATGTATATTTTTATATATATAAATATATCTGTTTGACTGCAATTTATATAATCTATGAAACAATTTGCATCTGGAAGTAAATACCACCCATAAATACTGACCTCATACTCCAAGGTGCAATAACATCTGGATTTTGAAGCCCAAAAAAACAGAAGTTCCCTGATGTTCTACATTTTAATGAAATTTAGATTGTACTCACTGCAAACTAAAGATTTTGTTATTTTAATTGCCAAGAACGCAGTACTTTGTGTGTTAAAAATCATTCTGCCTAAGGCTATCTGATAACTTAATGAACTTAGACGAATCTGAATAGGGAGGTTTTTCCTTATGCTCTGACGCAGTAAAATAAAGATCCCTGGCTGTCGTACACATTGCTTCAGATGTCTCCTACTTTTGATTGTGTTAGCTATGTTGAACACATCCATCCATATACTGAACAATTACTGACTGTTCCATTTAGTCTGAGTTAGCACATAACACATATTCTTTAAAAGAACGATATCTAACTCAACATAAAGGCAAATTATTTTTACTAAATTGAAAGTGTATGGTTTTTTTCTTTTCTACATCATTTGATAATTATGACCTGCAATTTAAGACACCATATTCATATGATACGAGTCATTCATATAATTATATTTTTACTTCTTTCAGGAACTTGAAAGGAAATATTAGAGTTTAGACACTATACTAAACCTGAAGATCTACTATATTATGAGAAATCTCAGCTACTTCTTTAGTGCACATTTTGTAAATGATTATGAATCTATTCATTACTGATCAATGACTTGATTCATATTTTATCGTGCATTTTCCATTTCCTTTTATAATCTTCATTCCTTCGAATAAAGATTCTTGCTTCTCTTCTTGAATGTACATAGGCCAAAGAGTACATCTTTTCATGAACACATCTTGGCAATATTCAGGATGAAATGCAAATGAACAGGAGGCCTGAAGATCCAATACAAATGAAAGGCAACTGAAAAGGACTAGGGCTCATCAGTCCTAAGATAGTAAACAGAAAAGCAATTGACAAACAGAAAATATACTCTGAAATAGCAAATACCCAGACTGTTTTCAATCTCTTGTTCCTGTCCATGTAATAAACTCATTCATTCTAGAGATGGGATTTTTTAAAAAAGCCAAATAATCCAGAGAGATGATCCTTACCAGGAATTTCTTGAATCATTACAAAATATCAGTCATAGTTTCTGTTAATATCATTTCTGGAGAATAACATTCATTTTGTAACAGAGAAAGGGACACCATTGCCTGCCTTGCTACATATAATGAATGTCAGAAATATTGAGTAGTCTCCTCTCTATCTATTACTTTTTGTAAGAACTCCTCAGTACTTCTCTAGAATGATATGATATTGTGCTCCATTTCCAAATAGTTGATTTAGTCATGTCCAGTCCCAAGTCCATCAAAATGAATTTGTTTTAAACAAGTACTTTCCTCTAATATGAATAATCAGGTCAGGTAATTTCTATTATTTAAGGCCAATTGCTAGCTTAAATATGTTTTCTCTCCAAGAATCTCTCCTACTATCTCTTCAGCTGATGTAATTAGGACTGACACACACTTGCCATTCAGCATGTCATAAATTTCCTTAGTTTTCAAATCTGCAGTTGGGACAATAAAAAATTGTAATCTCCATTGATAAGTTTAGACAATCAAATTAAATAGAATATATATATATATATATATATTTAATTAAAAAGGCTGTCATTTTTATTTGTTACTATGAAATGATTATTTAACCAAACTCACTGGTAGTTCTAATCCATTCTTTCTCACTGCTTTAGAAGCTAAATTCATATACCAAAATTTTCAACGATGTTACATTTTTGCAGCACAAGAACAATGACATTTTTCAAATTACGTTAACTGATTATATTCACTACAGTGTTTTATTACTTGCTAAATAAATAAATAAATAAAATTGCTTGACTAATTGCTTTCTGAAATTAGTGTACACATGAAACTACCAAATTTTTATTATTCAGAGATTTTTGTCATTCTGGATCAAGAACGAGGTCTGACACTTTGGATATCAGTAGATTCAAAATTACAGAAATAACTGACAATTTATCTTCAGATCCAAAAGCAAGAAAGTTATTATTAGACAGAGAACAGATTTACAGACCTATTCATTATTGAAAGTCCATACTCTTCTTAGATATGATAATATTTACTCTATAAGGGAAGACTGGTCTTTTATTAAAACTGCTTTTTGTTCAAACTCTCAAGAAAACATTATTGCTTTTGTTTCCTTCAGTTTTTCCTGCACCACTGAAATAAATAGATAAAAAGTACTAGAGTTAAGAAGGAAATTATTTTCACAGCAAAGAAAATTATGGCAGACAAATACTGAATAGTGCTATGTTTTTAAGTGTTAATACCCATGAAATGCAGCAAGTGAAACAGTGGCCTATCTACCACTTAATTTATGATTTAATTGTTCATTATACAAATTTATTTTGAATGTATTTTTATTTATTTATTTATTATGTATTTTTAATCCCAGTTTTTAAGTTGTTTGTATACTTGTACTAGAAAAACATGAAAACCCTAAAAGCAGAAAGAAACTGGAAAACTTTTGATATAGTGACTGAGAGAAAAGACGGTAGAACTAATTATGCCAGAAGTTTCCTTTTGCTTTCTGACATACCTAGTGTAAAGGAAAAGGTGATTCTGTGGCCTTATGGAGGATAAGATTGATAGCTGAGCCTGAGAGTGATGACCTCTCAATTTCTAATTGCTTTTAAAGCTTTTCAAAATGTCTATCAGTTTGTTCTCCTCCTCTGTAATTATAATACTGTTGTTTGTCAATTTCTGGAAACTTATATGTTCCCGGAAGAACTTTTTCAGTGTAAAAACTACAATAAAGAGGATTATATTTACTTTGTGTACAACATTTTGGAGGCTCAGGAAGTGTAGAGATAATAAGTTAAACAATAATAAAGATATTTGTACTTGTATCGTTCAGCTAGTTTAGATGGAAGGTTGAAAGGACTAAGACACAAAGGTAAATTTAAGGAATAAAAGGGATGTGTCTGACATTAATACACAGTCATAACAGGACTAATAATATTAAGAGAAAAAAAAAAAAAAAAAAAAAAACAAAAAACAAAAACATTTTCATTCCTTCTCATGGAGGCTGGCTGATTGAATCTATTAGTGTAAGTTTATGTAATGGCTTAAGTAGGAATTTGTCCAGACTGTTTTTTTTGTGTTTCATGAAGATCTTGTTGAGCTTTATCTTTTATGCTGATATCACTGTTTCCTGGAAATTGTCAAATTATCCTGAAATAATAATCAAATCCTATGTCAACAATCTGTAGTCAACTGAATGAGTATATAGCATTTTAGAGAAGTACTATTAAGAACTGAGAAGTCATAGTCTGCTGCAAATATTCACCTATAAAGCAGCAATTTCTGAACAAGAACAATGAACTTTCTATGCAAAAGAAGAGCTAAAGAAAAATGCAGATTTCTAGATGACAGCTATGGGGAAGGAAAAAAGATTTCTGAATAAAATGATTGCTTTTTGTCAGCAAAAATGTCAGCAGACGGTGAGATTCAGAATAGGGTTACATGAGCCAAAAAATTGATCCCATGCTCTGAAAAAGACATATCCTACTCTTCCACAAAGCTCCTACTCAGATCTCCTTTATCCTTCTCCATGGCTCTGGCACTTCCTTGTCCACACCTTTATCCAGAGTTCACAATGTTTGTAGCACTCTGGGGAAAATAGCAAGACATATAATTTATGGACTCAGGAATTTTGCTGCCAGGTAGCATAACTAAGACATAACAAAGACATAAGAAAGCTTAAGTGTACTACTGATAAACCCATCCCTTTAATGTTCTATTCAAAAAACAGTAACATCAGAGATAAAAATGTTGTTTTGCTTAGTTTACTACATAAGATTATTGAGGCAATGAGGCATGAGAAATGGCAGTATTTGAAATATCCTCTCAAACGGAATCATACCAAGTCTTGTGATTCATCAATCAGAAACATAAGTTTTCAAACTTTTCACAAATAATTATGATATGCTTAAGTTGAATAAGAACTTAGTTGTTGACAGGATAGCCCCACTAACTTTTCTTTGCCAGCAGACATCAAGGACCTGTGTTGAGCCATACATTACAGACAATGGTAAAAATTTGGTCTATTGACTACAGAAGTTATACATATACACACTGAGATAGAAATCTCAACAGAGTAAAGTATTGTGTCATGGTCTTGCTTTGTACCATACTGCAAAAGTTTCTGACGCTACTGGAAAGGCTGCCTTAAACAGCATCTGTGGGCATAGGAGGAGGAATCTAATTTTTATCCCTGAGCTACACTGAAAGTTAGCTTTTATCTGCTGTGTTTTTAAGATTTGACTTAATCTTATATGATTACATCTATCTATTTTAATTACTGCTAGGCTAAATTTCAGCTTCGGTTCTCATTCTGGATTTCCCGGTTTCTGAGGGATATGGATCTGATGGAGAAAGTTCAATGAAAGACTGTGAAGACATTTCAGAGACTGGAGCATAGTCCCTAGGAAGGCAGATGGAAAGAGCCTTTTCAGTCAGGAGAAGAGTAGGCTCAGGAGGTATCTTATCAATGTCTATAAATACTTGAAAGGGGGTGCAGAGAGGATGGGGCCAAGATCTGTTCAGTGGTGCCCAGTGACAGAACAAAAGACAGTGGCCACAAACTGAAGCGCAAGAGGTTCCATCTGGACATCAAGAAACACTTATTTACTGCGTGGATGCCAAAGCACTGGCACAGGTTCCTCAGAGAAGTTGTAGAGTCTCCTTCATTAGAGACAGTCAAAAACTGGATACAGATTACTCTGGAGCATATGATCTAGGTGGCCCTACTTGAGGATGGCAGTTGGACCAGATGACAGCCAAAGGTCTCTTCCAACCTCAGTCATTCTGAGATTCTATTATTGAACTACATCTCCATAGCAAGATGTAATAACTAACTCATGTTTTATAAAAAGGATATTGAAAGAAGTCACTTCTGCTGTTAATAACGGACATATTTTACAGATAAGATATATGATGAAAGCTAATACTGTAATAAAACATGGGAGTATATTGTCATTAGTGTTATTATTACTATTGTTGGAGTCCACATTTTTCAACTTTTTTTAAGACTACGTTACACTAGAAAATTAGTTTTGCATTGGTTTTCTCTTTGTTCTCTTGTAACTGAAACGCTGTGTTGATTAACTGATCAAAATATCAAAATAAAACTAAGATTTTTTTCTGTTTTGTTTTATACCAAGGGAATTTGGACTGGTGTAAAATAGATTATGTTATGCAAATGAACTGCTGTGCTAATAATCCTACCTAATTAAGTTTGTAACTATGAAGTATAATTATTTAAACAAATAAGCCTACACCAGTTTTATTGAGTGCTGAATATAAAACATTGCTGACAAAAAAATTTGAATTTAACATCTGAATATTTATAGAACTTGCTAAGCTGTAGTATAGATTTTTTCAGTTATTTATTTCACACAGTAGAAATTTCTTTGTTGATCATAAGGAAAGGTGAGTTCCTTGTAAAAGTCTTATTTATCTTACATCCATGGCGGAAATAAATTTTATTTAAATTATATAGGTAAATAAAGAGTTAAAGATCTACAAAGTTCTCTTGATTCCTCCTTCATGAGATCACCTAAATAAATGGATACTTATGGAGTAAATCTTGAAATATTTTTTTATAGACTCTAACACAGATAAATTCAAATAATCTGCATTGTTTCTAATTTTATAGTAGTCTGAAACGAATTTTTCTTTACAAACTGCATAAATATATGAAGAAAAGCCACATTAATTAAGATATTCCTTTGTTGACTTCTGTTTACAGTAGCAGACTTTTTATAGACTGCTTCTTCATTTACTGTCTGGGATGTTTCTTAGTTACATTGGACCCTGCAATGCTGAGATTATTTGGCTGTGTAGAAATCTACATCAGACTTCAAAAAACAACCATTTGAATTCCCTTTTTATTGAAAATAAGAGAAGCGGAAGATAAGGAATTTTACCCAGATAGATCTCAACACCACGTACTTGGACTGAGAGTCACTCTTGTAGTAGACTAGGCATAATTATATTTAGAATTAAATGAGACTCTAAGTTAAATGCTGCTTATCTGCCCTTGCTGGTCATGAATTTTAGTGAGAGATCATTCAGTGTAAAGCGATACATTTACCAGACTCTGTATCTTCAGCTTCAGTTGATGTCAAATGAACAGTTTAACTCACCTTGTAGAATTTCTGCAACAACAATGAAAACATACAAAACAAAACAAAAAGGAGTTTAAAGATTTGTCAGCATCTACAGATTTCTCTTCAGAGAAACAATATCATTTTAGAAGAATTCAAAGAATGCCTATCTGAACATTGAGTGAAACATCATGCAAATAATAGAGGGTCTTAAACTTTCAGAAAAAATATCATTTGTACTATCAGATGAGCTTCTCCTAGCATAAATCGAAGTGAAAACATTTTACTACTTGGCTATATATTTGGACAAATATTCTCAATATCTAAATGATGCTATGTTTTAAACTTTGTTTAAATTGACCTTTAAAATGGACCTGTGAATTGTGAATTTCATTACTGTGAGACCCAGCTACAGAAACTCCTGAAGACTTTTCAAAATTCTAAGTATAAATATTTGTCCCATTAGAATCAAAATAACATTCAACTTTAAATTTTGATTTTAATTTTTTTATTTTAATTCAGTCATGATATTCTGGGTGTTTGCTATTTTACTGGCATCACTGTAATCATAATACATTATTGGAAATATCACTAAAATAAGTAGTAATTTAAGTATTTTGTATATTTATCAAGAAAAATAATCATTAAAAATGTGTTGAATTACAAACCAACTTTTGCGTAAGGAATTACATTCTACCTTTACAGTACAGAAATTTTGTTTCCAGAAGACAACTTAGTCGTCCTGCAAAGATGGTTTAGATATACCTCTTATTTTGTCTTGAAGAGAAAAGCTTGAAAGAATAGGAAAAATGTGCAAAAAATAATTATTCACTATTGAGAATTAAAAATAACTAGATTCTTTAATGATAGCGATTACTGACTTGTTCATTTTAATTAGAAATTGATTATTTAATTAATTTTACGTTAACATCGTTATAGATTTTGGTTATTTTCAATCCATAACAAACACTTGGCTATTTCAAAGTTGCAGGATTTTCTTTTGCTTTAAAGTCTTTATTACACATCTTCAAAGATTTATTTGCCATAAGAACTTAAACTTCAATCTTCAAGGATTTTTATTGCTGACTCGTTCGTTGTGGGAAAAGGAAGAACTTCAAAATAAAAATAAACTGTGGATAGTAAGTGTTGCTGAAAAATGTTAATGTACTAATTAGCTATCCATAGAAATATCTTTTTCATATATGGATGCATAAACAAAACAAAACAAAAAAAAAATATTTTAATGCACTCAGTAGGTCTGGATACCAGGTTACTTAAATTATAACCTAGGCCAGGATCTTGAGTCTTACTTTAACTGTCAATCTTGGGCTCATAAGCAAAGGGTAGGTGTTTTGGATGAGACTGATCAGAACAATTAAGGCCTGTCAGTGCACTCATTTCTTTCCAGCCACACACAGCACAGAACAAACAAACAGGTTTTATAACTGGTTTTGCTAAATGTCATGACACCTCTATAAAGCTGACTATAACAATTAAAAATGAAAGCAGTCAGAAATCGCCAGAGGGGATAGATTTTATATCCAAGGTAATATCCGATGCCTCACAAAATAGGGCATGCTCAGCAGAATGTACAAAATTACTTTGCAACTTTAATGATACAGCCAGTAACACTAAACTTTGGTGCTGAATTGCTTTGTTCTTTTTTTCAGTGGTTGGTGCTTTTTCCTCCTGGAGCAAACAACCTCAACCACTATGTTTTATATATCACTGTATGATGATCAAGAGAAAAACAAAATGAGAAGAATTTGAAAATGCTGTAGTGGAAGGAAGAATGCAAATAAAATTATCTGTTTGTTTCTTCTAATATTTTCTATCCCTACCTCCATTCATGCTTAGTATTTCAGCAGTGTAAGGGATGTAGAGAATTACACTAACGATGTATCTGAAGAAATGTGATGCTAAGGTGTTTTATATTTAATTTAAAAATTTTTGTCTCTATGCTTAGTACATTTTGATGAAGACGAATTCAATAAACATCTATGATGCACCCTACTACATCACTGAATAGAGGCCATAATCCTTAGAGGATTTTATTTTATTTTTTAATCAAGATATAGCTCAGGCAGACAGTGCTTTTATGCATATTAATAAAATGGATATGCAAACTGTTTTAATCTGACTGCATTCTTTTTTCAAAGTCCCTATCAGCAAAAGATAAGGTGTAACTGAGCTGCCCAGAGCATTTGAGCAGACAGAAGCTCAATGGCAGGTGAAAATATTCCACATTCAGCAGGCTCATGCAGTGACTAGTGTTGGCTTGTCATGCTCTTTCAAATAGACACGCATCTGAATATTTTTGCTACTGAAGGATTTTGTTACAGGTTTATGAATAGTGCTACAATGAACATGTCTGTGCAGAAACATAAAATAAATAAATTAATAATAATCTGGCGATGAGACTCCAAATGTTCTTCCTTATCGCAGCTTTTATTACTGGGCATGGCATCACATCATACAGAATATCACTTTGGTCATTTTAGGTCTGCTGTTCTAGTTCTGTCTTCTTCCAGTTTCTTGTACCTACTTACTGGAAAGGCAGCATTAAAAGCATAAAAATTTTCGATTCTTTGTAAGCACTGCTCAGCAATAACTGAAATACCAATGTATCATCAACATTATTCTCATTCTAAATCTAAAGTGTAACCATGCTAGCTATTGTAAAGAACACTAAATAAAATAAAATAAAATAAAATAAAACAAGGACAAGGGAAGAAGTAAAAGTCAAGTGATTAGTACCAATTAGTACCATAGAACCAACAAACTAAAAGACAATTATAGAATTCTGCTCAAAGATGACTGCATGAGCCAGGACTAGCCTCTGAGAAACTACTGATAATGATAAAATTCTTACTTCTTAATATCCAAGGCACTTTTCATCACTTATCAACAACACTAGCTATGAAGTTTACTAGAGGCTAATAAATTGTGACATCCACCTACCAGAAAGGAAAGAATGACCTAGGGAACTACAGCATGTCAGTCTGAGCTCAGTGCCAGGGAAGGTTATGGAACAAATCTTTTTAATGCTATCACAGTGCACATGCAGAACAGCCAGGTGATCATGCCCAGACAGCAACAGTTTGTGAAAGGCAGGTCATAGAATCATAGAATGTATCTTAGTATCTTAGTGGTTCCAACCTTTTCTGGATTTTCTAGTAGGTCAGGTTGGTAAGTGGATAATGGTTATCGAGGGTGATTTGGTACAGGGAGTTGTGGTGTAGGTCAGAAAGGAACTTGTGGGGGTCAGGACGAACTGATTGGACTAGATACCATTCCTGATTAGTAGATGAGG
The DNA here is from genome assembly GCA_003435085.1 of Syrmaticus mikado. Classification (NCBI taxonomy): domain Eukaryota; kingdom Metazoa; phylum Chordata; class Aves; order Galliformes; family Phasianidae; genus Syrmaticus; species Syrmaticus mikado. Next base: position 11,502,383 of record QGNR01000033.1, read on the forward strand.
GAAAATCTCTTGATGTTGTCTCCCTAGACATCAGTAAAACTTTTTACACTGCTTCCCACAGTGTTCTCCTGGAAATAGCGGCTACTTGTGACTTGAATGGGTGAATACTTTGCTGAGTAAAAAGATCGGCTGGGTGGCTGAGCCTAAAGAGTTATGGTGAATAGAGAAAAATACATTTGGAGATCTTATTCCTCTCTACAATTACGTGAAAGGAGGTTGTAGCAAAGCAGGGTGGGGGTCAGTCCCCTCTCCCAAGCAACAAGCAATAGCAAAAGAGGAAATGGCCTCAAGTTGTGCCAGATAAATTTTAGGTTGGATATTAGGAAAAAACTGTTAACTTGGAGGGTTATGAAGCATTGGGACAGGCTGCCCAGGGAATTGGGTAATTATATCTGTTGGTATTTAAAAGATACGTAGATATGGAACTTAAGAATATGGTTTAGTAATAGACATGGCAGTGTTACATTAAAGATTGAACCTGATGACCTTCGTGCTCTTTTCTAACCTACTTGCTTCTATGGTTCTACCTACATACACACATATTGCAGTTGCTGAATTTAAAAGCCTGTCACAAGTCCTTTGACTATCTATCTACCTCTGCAAGGTACACGTATTATTATTATAATTACTATTAGAGGTGATAAAGGAGAATAAAGCAAAGAAAGGAGCAAAGAATTCTTTTAACTCTGTGCTTCGTGCATTCCTTAGTCAGCACCTGTCATTCATGCAATCATTTAAATAAGGATGCTTTAAAGGGTTCTAATGAAAATAAAAGGGTAAGGGTTTATTTTCATGTGAGATTTTTGTTGAGGTATTTTGTTAAATAGTTGGAAAAGGTGGAGATAATTTGATACATGCTACTGCTAAATATTGATGCTGTTACTCGTGGGCATGTGTCTAAAAGCTGTATGTACATTCAGAAACAGTAAAAAAAATGACATTGATTTAAAGAAATGAGTTAATGTGGTGCCTAGATACTTACGATTGCTAAAGCTGAGAGTGACAAGATCCTAATTCTCAGTGAGAAACACACAGATAACAATTGTCATAAATTCAAACCTTAATTTGATAGAAAATAAAATACAGGAATATGAATGTACAAACATACATATTTTGTTGTTTGCTTAAAAAGATATTTACTAGTAAAGCTAGATTTCTACTACGTAAAAAATATTTACAGTTATTTACAGCAATTCTGACTCATCTGATAAGAGCTATATCCCCAGGAATTCATCTGACAAAGACATGTCCTGAATCTGGAAGGTGATAAAATTACAGCTCAAAGAAACAAACAGATAAAAGGAGACATTTTTGAGTGCTCTGATGAGGGAAGGTAAAGAGAAGGGTGAGACTGTTTTTCTCATATGAATACAATGAGGACTGCATCTACTCTTAAAGTCTCAGTTCTACAGCTCACAAGCAGTAGCTGCTGGTTTGCAATTCATGTTTTAAGTCAAAAACTAATTGCAACACTGACATTTTATTTCAGAGATATAAATACACAGTAACATGTATTTAAAGGAAGAAAACATTGCCACTTCCATGTTTTTGCTATAAAGTAGTTTTTGAGAGACTTAGGAATTCTAGAGTGAAATAAACAACAAAGAAACAGTGAAGATAACTAATGCATACCACAACCACCTAATTCTTCTTCTCACCATTTGCTTAATTTTGAGACTTTGACTGATGACACCTTGTCATGTATATAGAAATGTCTAATAGGTATTATATCAGCTGAAATAAAAATAATTTCATGATTAAACATGGAGAACATTACAAGATTGCTCAAAATATTCAGAAAAATAATGGTCTACATAATTAATTTATAAATGCTATGTTGGAGATATTTCAGAATCTTATGACATATGACAGAGATACTCAACAAATGTAGGAAGGTTTCCATTTTTCATAAAAATGGTCCTGTATCTTGATCCAGAATTCCAGCTTGGAATATGTCTTCACAAACATAATTCTGAGGGATGGCATCATAAAAATACTGTATAAATCTTTATGACTTTTTATGTAACTACATGGTAAAAGCTTATTCAAAGCAAGTTCTTATTCAAATTAATAGTGCTAGAAATGTAAATAATTTTTCTTCTTCTAGGTAACTTCATTTCAATCAGTTCTTTAAAAGTCATGAAAACAAGCCTGTCATTAACACAAGCTTACAGATTTGGACTTCAGTGTACTTCTGCCAAGAGGGGAAGTATATCTGTCTCTGAGAGTAAAAATCTACAGCAATATCTGACAACTAACACTTAAGAATGCAGATTTTCTTCATGACTTTCCATAGGAACAATGACTGGCCATCTGCCATTTAATTCTAACTGCTATAATTATCTGTAACAATGTTAGATAAAATAAAATACTAGACATTATTTTCTCTTTGAGTGCTATATTGAGTACTATATATATATATATAATATATATACTACATATATAGAATATATACAATATATACTATATTGTACCTTAAAACAAAACAAAACAAAAAAACAAAGCAAAATAATCAGCTTGGTTGTTTTTCCCACGTAAAGTTTTGGAATTAAAAAAAAATCCAAAAAATTGTTTATTATTATTATTATTATTATTCATGCTAGTGAATGCAGAGGAGGATGAGAAGTGGGTTAAATTCAAAGTCAAAGAGTTCTTATGAAGCAGAGTTAATTATTTATGGTCAGTTCTATAGAAACAGCAATAAAATCTAATTTAAACTTTAAAGAAGATTTGCAGCTGAATCTTCCTAAGCACTTACAAAATAAAAACTTTTTAATTAAAAAAGTCTTTTAATTATAGAAATCATTAAGTCATACAAGAGTATAAAAAGGAGATGATGTTATTCATTTCAGTCTTTTAAATAAGGTGTGTAGAACTGCATCAAGATCTGTGTGGGATTTTCCATTTCTCTATGCAGCATGTTCTGATTCTCACTATCTCTTAGCACATGCACATGTGTCCAAATCGAGTATTGCTAGGTACTGTTTCTTTAGACTAGTAGGTACAGTTAGTGAAAGAGAGAAGACAGGGTTTGCCCTGGCTTACATATCTGGATGGATTACTTGGTGACTGGTGGATTACCCTGTTCTTTTGGCTGATCCTTAGCTGGCAAACCTGAACTGTGTTTTTTTCTTAAAACCTAGAGTAAAAGGATGAAATGGGTATGTGTGAGACTTCATAGAATCATAGAATCACAAGGTTGGAAAAGACTCACAGGATCACCCAGTTCAACCATCCACTCATCAGCAATAGCACTCACTAAACCATGTCCCTCAACACAATGCCCAAACGTTCCTTGAACACCTCCAGGGTCAGAGACTCCACCATCTCCCTGGGCAGCCCATTCCAGTGCCTGACCACTCTTTCAGAAAAGTAGCATTTCCTAACGTCCACCCTGGATCTCCCCTGACGCAGCCTTGAAGCCATTCCCTCTAGTCCTGTCACCAGTAACATGAGAGAAGAGGCCGACTCCCAGCTCACTACAACCTTCCTTCAGGTAGTTCTAGAGAGCAATAAGGTCTCTTCTGAGCCTCCTCCAGACTGAACAATCCCAGCTCCTTCAGCCGCTCCTCACAAGGCCTGTGCGCCAGACCCCGCAGCAGCTTTGTTGCCCTTCTTTGAACACGTTCTGGGGCCCCAGTGTCTTTCTTGCAGTGAGGGGCCCAAGACTGAACACAATACTCGAGGTGCAGCCTCACCAGAGCTGTGTACAGGTGGATGACTACTTCCCTGTTCCTGCTGGCAACACTGTTTCTGATGCAGGCCAGGATGCCTTTGGCCTCCTTGGCCACCTGGGTGCACTGCTGGCCCATGTTCAGCTGAGCATCAGTCAACACCCCCAGGTCCCTTTCCTCTTCACAATCATCCAGCCACTTGTCCCCAAGCCTATAGCGCTGCATGGGGTTACTGTGGCCGAAGTGCAGAACCCAGCACTTGGCCTTGTTGAACCTCATCCCATTCACCTCAGCTCAGCAATCCAGCTTATCTAAATCCCTCTGAAGGGCCTCGCTACCCTCAGGCAGATCCACACCACCTCCCAACTTGGTGTCATCTGCAAACTTACTGAGGGTACACTCTATCCCCTCGTCTACGTCATCAATAAAGATATTCCACAAGATAGGCCCCAGTACCGACCCCTAGGGGACACCACTTGAAACAGGTCGCCAGCTGGACTTAACTCCATTAACCACTACCCATTGGGCTCAGCCCTCTAGCCAGTTTCTTACCCAAAGGAGTGTATACCTGTCCAGACCACAGGCAGCCAGTTTCCCCAGAAGAAGGCTGTGAGAGACCATGTCAGAGGCTTTGCTGAAGTCTAGGTAGACTACATCAGTAGCCTTTCCCCTTTCCCTTGTCTGCTGGGCTGGTCACCCAGTCATGGAAGGAGATGAGCTCGGTCAAGCATGACTTGCCTTTCATGAACCCGTGCTGGCTGGGCCTGATCCCCTGGACACCACACACATGCCGTGTGATATCACCCAAGATGATTTGCTCCATTACTTTCCCCAGTACCGAGGTCAGGCTAACAGGCCTACAGTTCCCTGGATCCTCCTATGGCCCTTCTTGTAGATGGGAGTCACATCAGCAAGCCTCCAATCCTCTGGGACCTCTCCAGTTGACCGGAGCGCTGATAGATGGCCGAGAGCTGTCCCCTAGGGGTCGGTACTGGGGCCTATCTTGTGGAATATCTTTGATGACGTAGATGAGGGGATAGAGTGTACCCTCATTAAGTTTGCAGATGACACGAAGTTGGGAGGTGGTGTGGATCTGCCTGAGGATTTCTTTATTGTGAGGGAGACACAGCACTGGAAGAAGCTGCCCAGAGGGGCTGTAGAGTATCCTTCTCTGGAGAAATTCAAGACCTGCCTGGACACTTTCCTGTGTCAGTTACACTAAGGAACCTTCTTTAGGAGGAGGGTTGGACTTGATACTTACAGGCCCCTTGCAACTCCTAGAATTCTGTGATTGCAATGTCAATCATATTTTTTATGAGAAAAAGAAGTGATAAGAATTTTCTTAGCATATTTCTTTTTCCTCTTACAATTGATTTGCTAAGAAGCAAATCAAAGCTAATTTCTGATAAAATGATGGAATGTATATGATTTTTCATATTTAGGTAATATTACATCAAAATTACAGCTGCCAAAAGTATCCAGAAACTACATTCAAGAAAAGTTTACTACACAGTGTCAGGAGGCATTGTGATAAACAGTCTCTACTGATGTAAGCAGCTGTGAATATATATGGAGTACATATGAATAATGCATGTAGAATTAATAACATTTTGATATATTTTACAGGGTACAATTAAACAGAGCTAAATCAGAACAAGTTCACTAAAAACCCTGGCTATCTATGATTCATAGAGACCATCACTAATGAAACATTGCTAAAATCACATTTTAATTAGGTTAAATATGCACTTTAATTATGTTTTCTCCTACTAAAACAATATGTCATTATAATTGTTTCATACTCGTACAAGTGCCTTAGTAACACCTCCTGGTTAAGAAAATAACATGTCATGAAGGAGCATTATTTAGAGATATCTTCACACCTATGGTGAAGATTCTAAATGTGCTCATTGTTAAAGGTACAATAGTTAAAAACAGTCCAGTAATAAGAAATAATAATTTAAAAAATAGAAAAATCAAACAGATGCCCAACTTAGAGTCAGCGAATGGAGATGGCTGTATTACTAAGATGAGGCCCCAAAGGATAGACACTGAGTAAAAACCTTAGATATAGTATATTTCCTACCATTTTATAAAACTTTGAGGTGAATCAGTCAAGAAGAGGCCAGAATACCGTCATCACATCACTGAAATATGTATAATGTTAATAATAATTGACATAAATAAAATTAAACAAACATAATTATTTGTAAAGACAGAAAGAACTGATTTGTCCAGTTTATTTCCAATGAAAATTTCTACAGGTCTTCTCCTACAATATTTTTCAAAAAATTTGAGTGGATTAATAATGTCTTCTCAAAATATTCTAGCTTATTTTTCAGCTGACTTTTTTTGCAAGCCTAGCATGTTTTCAATATAAAACTCAAAACATGGAATTGTATAAGGAGATTTAACCTCAAAAGCAAAGTATGCTTCTTTGATGAAGAGCTGCAGTGATAGCAGCAGCTGCAGTTTTCTGGAAGAGGTGGATTAGCTGAACAGTGGTGACTGCAGTAATGATTGTATGAGGAATGATAGGAATCTGGCCCAGATTTCAGTGAACAGAGGCATATGCTACCACTAAATTTCCATACAGACAGCTGGTGCTAAATGGTGCATCGGTGCAAAAAAAGACTCTGTTGACATAACCTTGAATGGGAATATCAGATAGAAAGATCTCCTTGTGTCATCTTTATGTTCAAATATTGGACACAGAAAACAACCATCATTTGATCTTAAATAAAATAAAATTATCTTAGGATTTAAGATATTTTTTTAATACAGTGTTTTTATTTAAAAAATGAAAAGTGAAAACAATGAAAATTGAATGTGCAGAGACGAAACAAGTGATACTTGTTTATAGTTCCAGATTGAAATGCTTCAAACCACGTTAAAACAAATTTAGGTTTACTGAGTTTAAATAATGTATACATTTCAAATGGTTTAGTTCATTATCAGTATGCAGAATATAGAAAATTGGGTAAGAATACACAGAATCCTGCTAACAAAGTATTTCAGCCACCAAGAAGCCCTGCTGGAAATGTAGATGAGCTGTTGCAGTCTTGTTTCACCCAAAATATATCTACCATTTCTATGCTGGTGATTGGAGAAGGTGTTTTCTTGGCTAATAAACTAGCCAAAACTCTGTTAATATGTCAAATTATAATTTTAATAAAGATGAACTACAATATCCAGAATTTCTGAATAGATATTATCCAAAAGCTGGAAAAAGAGAAATATTACAGTCAAAGTTGGAAAAGTAGTAAAGCATCACACATTTAATTTATTTTTGATAGCTTGAATTTTTATTTATTTATTTATTTATTTAAATAACCAGAAAAGTGCATCTGGTCTAGGGTTGCAATAATTTCAATTTTTTTAATGTGTGCTTTTTTTTTGTTTGTTTGTTTGTTTGTTTTTAATACAAATTTAAATTTTATCTTAGATATTACTGCAACTTGAATTATAAGAAAAGAAACAGAACAAACAAAGTCTTCCTTCCTTGATCTTTTAACCTAACTGTTTGAGGCTGGTAACACAGGGACATCAATTTACAAAAGAGAAGATAATTACTTGTAATACACATATTACAATGTTTAATGGAAGTTTAGAGAAGAGTGGATTTTTTTTCTTATTTTTTATGAAATATTTGGATAAAGATTAAATAGCAAAGCAATTACTGAGTATTTAGCAGCAAAACCTTGTGTTTTAGATAGGAGAGCTCTAGGAGAGAGAAGAAAAGGTACAGAAGTTAGTCACTAAAAGAAGATAGAAGTAACTGTATTTTTAAAGCAAAAACAAAATCTACACCTCAACAAAATAAACAAACAAACAAAAAACCCAACAACATAAAATCATACGTTTATTTCATGGTTGCAGATAAAGTTTTCAAAACAGTTTATAAATAACTGGTATATAAATATCAAATTTAAAATAAATAATAAAAATATATAAAATAAAAACAACAAATATATACTTTCTGTAGTAATCTGGGGAAAAACTTTCATGGCAGTCGTAGCATTTTTTACAGGTTTGATTTTTTTTTTTTTTTTTTTTTA
>QGNR01000033.1:11518550-11526050 GCA_003435085.1 Syrmaticus mikado
TTTTTTTTTTTTTTTTTTTCTTTCCTGATTTTAAGACTGGTAACTGACTTATTCCCTGGAACAATTTCAGTATCCCCACAAAGACAATTATACGCCTTTACAAACCCTCCAAGAAAACTGTATTACAGGTTTTACTTTAGTGAAGCTAATTCAGAAATGAACATTAAAAAAATAGAAATATGAATAGACTTAAGGATTACATAAGAAATACGGACCATCAGAATTTGAAAACATATTCAAATAGGCTTTAACATATTGGGTGCTGGATAAGAAAAAATAGAGATGAGAGAGAAAAAAAAAAACAAAAACACTATGGAATCATAGAACATATTTGAGAGAAGTAGTAAACTATCTATTTGGAAATTAAAAACATGGCAAACTGAAATAAATGAATAATCAAATAAATAGTTTCTCTCTTCAAAAAGATATTTACAATAGCCTGTACAGATAGAAGTTGCTTCAGGGAGATTTAATTTTGTTTCTGTCACATTATTTTACCACAAAAAGATTCTGTTTACCAATTTTGAAGGACTGTCAAGTTTCTCATTTTTTTTCTTATGTCTCTCATAGCACCTTTACGTCCACAATAAGAGCATCAATGATCAATTTGATATTACTCAGTGATAAAACTGCCCCAAGGCCAGATGCAGGAAGCATCATTGTCCCAATAGCCTTTTCAGGCAGTGACCTTGTGTCAGGGTTTCTCATGCATACTAAAATTCTATGTCTCACAGGTTTGTTGTGATGGTATATGTTTCTCCTGCTTCCTAAACAGTGAAAAGAAAAACCGAAAAGACAAAAAGAATTGCCACTTTTCAATTTCTTTTTATATCAAGGAAGAAGAATGTGGCAAGAAAGCTGTGGGCTCCCTTGCTGGTGTGATGAGAGGCACGGACTCCCTTGCTGGTGTAGAATGAAGGACTTTTATTGTAGGTGCTTACAACCTTTTATACCCAGAATCACAGAATCACAGAGTGGCCAGGGTTGGAAGGATCTCAAGGATCATGAATCTCCAACTCCCCTGCCACATGCAGGGCCACCAACCACCCCATTCAATGCTAGACCAGGCTGCCCAGAGCCCCATTCAATCAGGCCTTGAACACCACCAGGCACGGGGCATCCACGACCTCTCTGGGCAGCCTGTTCCAGTACCTCACCACTCTCTCTGTAAAGAATTTCCCCGACATCCATACCCGCACAACAACAACTGCTCACAGGTAGGAGCCAGGCACCTTGTGTGAGTTTAAGTCTTGCTGAAGGTACTGCTGTCTTCTTTACTCATTAGCAAGATAATGACTTTCTTTATCCCACATCTCCCCCTTCTTTATTAACAGAAAAAGAAGTGCGGATCAGAAAGATTCCTAAAAGTAGCTAAACTAAAATTAACACACTGAACAAACGATGGATTCTTTAGAGTACAAACAATAGTCCGTTATAATCAATCCCAACGATTTCAATTCTTATGATTCCTTGGTGAAGCAGCTGACAAACAAAGTGTGTCTTGTCAGTGAGAGTCCAAACCACTGATGAAAGTGCTGTGATCATGTTACAGCAAATGATGAGTTGGATGGCCAGAACCATCATACTGGTATCCATCTCGGACCTATTCTTGTTAAGACACAAATATAGCCTCCGCCCTGTGTTATCACTGTCCAACAATATAAAAAATTAAGAACAAAGCATGCTTTAACTATTCTTTTCCTGAGAGGTCATGAGTTAGGGGATGAAGGGTAAACATGGCCTGGCTGTAAAGGAAGCCAAGAATGTAACAAGCAGGAAGAGATAATAAGCTAAAGAATACAAGATATAAGGGGTCCATAACATCGCTTGGTTTTGCTAACTCAAAAGGAATTTGCAAACAGCATCACTTAATTTAACCTCTTGCTAGCTCAAGGAGAACTTATTGCTTAACCTTCTGCTAGCCCAGACACATTCTCAAAAGGGAGCCTTCTCCAGTCAGCAGGAAAGGGCCCCTAAGAAAGCAAAGGGGAGGAAAGATAGGCAGAATTAGAAACTGCTGAGGTATGCAGGGCGGGAGAAGAGCTCAAAATTGGGACAAAGGTCAGAAGGGCAGGGCGAGGAAGACGTCTGACTTCATCCTGGAACAAACACCAGAGGGGGAGAAAGACATCGAGCCTTCATCCAATAGAAGCTACTGCGCATGCACTGGGGAGGGGGACAGCATGTAAATAAATTCCTGGAAAAGTAATGAATATGTTAATGGGTCTTTGGTAACACTTCTGAATATGTATGCATTGGCTTATAAATGTATTGGGATCCTATTCTATGGTGTGCAAGCTAGGAGGAGTGGTCCCCCTTGCACCCAGCGTGTGGTGCAGCGCTGAAATAAAGATGTACCTGGTTAGAGAGTCTGATTCCGCAAATCAGTCATACCTGCACTTCCCCCCCCCCCCCAAAAAAAAAAAAAAAAAAAAAAAAAATTTTTTAAATCACCGAAATTACATATTCGGAACCAGAATTATGAAAGCCAGGCAAGTGCAGGTAAGATATAGAGTTGTAAATATGCACATTGCATTCTTTAACACCAGAAGATAGTCAGACAGACAAGTGTCCAAACACAAGCATACGTCCCAGCAGCAGCTTTCGCAGCTCCTGCTCCCACAAGCTAAAAACCATCAAACCTGGAGGTTTGATCCTCCTTCTCTTGCGGTGGTGAATGAGCCATAGGCTCAGGGTCTGCAAGCTTTGCTTCGAGTTGCTGAGCTCCAATAGCTTCTACTCCAGCCCCTTTTGTTTTGCAAATTCCTTTCTAATGGGATTCTTTAGAACAAGCAGTAGGTCTTCGCAGTCACTGTTTGTATTTTCAATTGCTAGCTTTATACAGCGAAGGGCAATCGGCTGGGGACGGTAAGACTTCTCTCAGTCTTGCACTTCTTTCAGCAAGAGAGGGCCTCTTTCAGCCCGACGCTTCTTTGTAGGACTTCTTTCGGCCCGTTTCTTTATAGGACTTTTCTCAGTCCTTTCATCTATAGGACTTTTTTCAGGCCTTTTTCGCTAGAGTTTCTTTCAGCTCTGTCTTTCACTAAAGCTTCCTTCAGCTCTTTCTTTTTCTCTAGAGCTTCTTTCAGCTCTCGCTTGCTACAGCTTCTTTCAACTCTCCTCAAATAGGGCTCTGCCTGGCGCTTCTCTCAGCTCTTGACCGCTCTACCTTACTTCTCCGTGTTCGGGCACCATTTGTGGCAAGAGAGCTGCGGGCTCCCTTGCTGGTGCGGCGAGAGAGACACTAACTCCGTTGCTGGTGCAGAATGAAGGACGTTTATTGTAGGTGCTTACAACCTTTTATACCCGCACAACTGGTCATATGTAGGAGCCTGGCTCCTCCTGTGTGTTTACTTCTGCCTCAAGTTACTGCTGAGCTTTTTTACTCATTTGCAAGATAATGATTTTCTTTATCGCACCGAAGTATATTTTGAAAAGCATCCCTTCCATAGCCAAAGCTAGCTTGTTAACCCTCTCTTTATAATCATTCCAGACTTTATATTTTGAGCACTGCATCTCCAAATCTTTCTTCATTTAATTTATAACCATTTTCCAACCTTCTCTCCCCTTTCTCTTGCCGTTGGTCAATCTCTTTTTTCTTTTGCTCTTGCTCTCTCACTATTATTTTTTACTCTGAACTTACTAGTCATGTGCTTATCACTGGGAAAAATAATAATGATAATAATAATTAAAAAAAAAAAAAAACACTGAGAAAAAATAGAATAATAAAAAAAAGTACTTTATGTTTTCCTCCCTTTCCATATTACTCTTTGATATTAATAGAATTTGACACATTGTACTACCATCTACTCAAGAAATATAAACAATGATAATTTTAATTTCTGATTTGTAAAACAAGGATAAAAATAAAACTCAATAGGTACCTAAAAGGATTTAGGTTGAGCCCATATTCCACATCAGAGAAGAGATGCCAACTTCTTGTTTTCTTAGTCATTTATTAAATCTCTTGGCTGTGAGATGGCAGACTTACATATATCATTCCCTTACACTGCTCACATATTTTTGAGACTAGGCAGGAGTTACAGCAATCAATGATTTTCAGTACTTGGGTTTTCACTTCCTAATCAGTTCAGATGCAGGAAAAGCTGGTTAAGCAGAGAGGTGGGTTTCATCAATAAATTGTCAGCAGAGGCTCCCAGACTTCGGAAATTCTGAATTCACCCACAGTTGGGATTTCCTGATGGATAAGGAATCCTCCCACCTACCTTGTTTTAAGAATTGTAAAGCTCTGTGTCTGAGTTTGGAGACTGGGCTTTTCCAGCCTTGAAAAGACTCCGGGGAGACCTCACTGTAGCCTTCCAATACACAGAGGCTTATAATCAAGAGTGAGACAGAATTTTTACATGATCTGATAGTGATAGAACAAGGGGGAATTATTATAAATTAAAAGTGGTGAGATACAGATTAGAAGTCAGGAGAAAAAAATTCACTTGGAGGGTGATGGGACAGGTTGCCCAGAGAAGCTAAGAATGTCCCATCCCTGTAGGCATTCAAGGCCAGATTTGATGGGGCTTGACAACCCTGCCCATGGCAGAGGTATTGAAACTACACTTCTTCAAGGTCCCTTTTGTGATTCTATGATTCTACAGACTTTTGTAGGAAAATTCTGTGGAGATTTTAAAAATGAAAAATCAATCTACAAGCCTTCATAGACACTAGTTAGAGGTCCCTCTTTACACTAGACTCTTCACAACCATGCTTTAAAAAATTCATCATAATACTATGCTATGATTTAGTTAGCGAGGGATTTTTGAAGGTGTTTGTGTGATTTGGGAGCATACAAAATCCGTAGAAAATTATTCATATTGAAACAGTACAGAAGACGATAAAGGCTTCTGCTTCTAAAATGAACAGTGCTTTTAGTTATTCCCCTGAACACTGATATTAAATAAAAGGGAAGAAGGATTGAACATCTTGTTGAAATAAAATCTGGTAAAATTGAAGTTCTACTCTTAAAGAGAAAGAAAAAGAAAGAACGCTATTTCATTTGATAATAACTAATTCTGCTGGAATCTTTGATACCCTGATAGTATATGACCTTTAAAACAACAACAACAAGAAAAACTATTTTCATTTCTTTTCCTTTTTTCAGTCATTCAGTTTACTGAAGTCTTCACAATTCTGTTTTGTTTATCAAACAATGTATGGCACTGCAGTATCAGATTGAGAAATGATTCTTCAGACAAAAAGCATCTCATTGGCATCATTGTGTGCATGCCTTGAATCCTATAGAATTTGGATACAGTCCGTAATTCAGACTGTAAACAAGTGACACATATTTGACTAGAAGTGACAGTATGTTGTGAAAAGCTGTAACCACAAACTATAAAGAGTTAATTATTCAAATAAGCTCTTGTTACTGGTTATTGATTTAGGATGGACTTCTACAGGACTATGAATGTATTCCTCAGTCTAAGGATTTCAGTTACACATAGGCTTTCTGACAAAAGCAAGCAAATAAAAAAAGCCTTCCCAGTGCAATTAATTTTGCCCAAATGTGTTTATCTATATGGAATACTTAAAAAAAAAATTAGCCTTTTGAGCTGCTGGAAAGAAATAGATGTTTTCATTATGTGAGTTATTATACCATGAAGCAGATATCCAAGTTGACTTTTCCCATTTAATGTTTACTTCTCTGCAATTGCTGCAAATGAATGTGTGTAAAATCCTAAGTTTTTGGAGGCATAAAACCCTGTAGTTCCATTTGTAGACATACAGAAGGTAATTAAAAAGAATGAAGAGTATTTGATCAAATCACCAAAACCAATAATTATTTCTTAATACATATCTAAGACACTTTTACATTCCACAACAGTGACAGTCTAGTTCAACAATAGAAACCTTGGAAAAGTAAGATGTTGCTACCTAAATATATTATAGCAAGAAAAAGTCAAAGTTAATTAATTGTTTTCTATTAGTCTGTAAAAATTGATATACTCTCTATTTTTTATTAATTTTAGCAGAAGTAGGATTATTGAAGTACAATACTGTTGTGGTTTAACTCCAGCAGGTGGTAGAGCACCACACAGTCATTTCTTCACTCTTCCCAATTGGATGGGGGAGATAATAATAATAATAATTAATAATAATAAAAATAAAAATAAAAACAGATAAAACTATTTACTAAGAAAAGGATCATAGTTATGACTCTATATGCGGATGTATATAACAAGTGATGCACAAGCCATTGCTCACCATCCGCTCACCAATGCCCAGCTAGCCCCCCCAAGAAGTGGAAAAGGGCCAGGTGAATTTCCACTCCCTTCAAAACTCCTTCCACATGATGTCATATGGTATGGAATAACCCACTGGCCAGTTTAAGCCAGATGTCCTAATTTTGTTCCTCCCAACTCCTTGGGCCCTTCACTGAGAATGACCTTGGTTCTGTACAACACTGCTTAGCAGCAGCTATAAACATTGGTATGTTTTCCTCCTAGAACAAAATACATAGCATTGTACCAGACACTGTGAAGAAAGCAGTTCTGTCTCAGCTGAAACTCAAACAAATTGACTTAATATTATTTATTTTGAATTTAATATTTCTAGAACATCATATCATCTAGTCCTCATAAATGTTCTGTAGTTCCTCACTATTATCATCATCTGATGAAAATAATTTATTATATTCTGAAACTGTAGTGTCTGTAGCCATTATTCCAACACAAGAATGTGATAAGAGAAATAGAGTTCAGTGTTTCCTCAGATCTCAAACATTACTATTTTAGTAATAAAAGATATTTCTAAATAGCCAAACTGCCCATCCACAGATGATATTAGGAAATCAATAATATTTTAAATAATGCATTGGTCTTAAAATCTAAAGTATAACATTCTCTGGAAACAGTTTTATTGCTTTCTTTTCCTATTGTTTTTATATTGTGGAAAACAGATATTTAAAAGTAATTAGAAAAAAGCAAAGTTTCACAGCTGTTATGAAACATGCTGGAAAATGAAACAGAGCAAATATAAGGTAAAACTGAATATTCTGAAAAAAATATTCTGGAATAACAGTGGATAATGGTAATGTACCAGGTATGCATTTGCAAAGAAGGAGCATACAAATGGCAGAAAAATGTCATATTTTGGCTCAATTTTCATGAAGAAATCTCTTTTCTATTTTGCTTTCTTTTGTTTTTGCGTGGAATTTTTTATTTTGAAAACAGTATGCTGTGGGACAGTATGCAGCAGTACATGTGAACCAGATTTCTTCTGACTTGCTATTACATATTATGTATTTTTTTGTGTTGAAGTCATAATATTCCCATAGTAATATCCTACATATATGATCTCTATTATTTCTTAAGTAAATAGAATCAAACATATTAGCTAGTAGTGATAAATTCCATCAAGTGAATGTAATATAGTTATAACAATAACTACTGTATTAAAAAAATAAATCTGATAATACTATTTCATATGAACAAGTATCATTTTTAATTAATATGCAGCGACATTCAGTTAAAACCACTTTTATTTGGA
>QGNR01000033.1:11529708-11649970 GCA_003435085.1 Syrmaticus mikado
TTTTTTTTTTTTTTTTTTTTTTTTTTCTGGCAGTACATGGTCACTTTATGTTTATGCTTAATCTCATGATTTATGCTTTGACATGCTCCTTACTTTGTTCTTATCTCACTCATGAAGCAAACATAATAGCTGATGTTTTTTTGTTTTTTTTTTTCATGTTTGCTCTTAATTTCAAATGTTTAATGAATGCTAATTAGAAAAAGGTGACTTTATAGATAAAATAAATACTTATTTTCAGATCAATAAAATATCGCAGGAAACAAAAATAATTCATTGCAAAATCTATGCAGATGCTTATAAAGCACAACAAGAAAGTTTGTAGTTTAATGTCTCTGTAATTATGATCAGTCTGCATGCTCTACAGAGCAAAACATGGAATTATAATATATATAGAAACAGCATTACTGTTATTAAGGCCAGCAAATTCAGAAATAAGGATTCATCATGTTACATGTTTCTTTTTTTTCTTCTTTCTCCTTTTTTTTTCTTTTTTTTTTTCTTTTAGAAAAAATAAATCTAAAACTAGCATCTTACATGATTATGAAATACAATATAGTGGCTTCCATAGCTTTTAAATGTCTGCTACCTCATACTTGCAGGACATTTAGGGTCCAGACATCAGATACTATTTTTCTCAAATGTAGATTTATTAACATAAGAGAGGGCGTTAGAAGGGGCTTTCTTGTTTTGAAGGATATTTCTTGAGACAGGTTTCCATTGCATCTTTTCATTTCTAATTAGTATGTTTAACAACAATATTATTTTTATTATTTTCTCTATCATCAACATTATCACTGTATATATATTGATTTGAAATATATACACGTTAACACCACTAGATGGAACTGAAAAACCTTGTAATTTCTCAGTTTTCCTGCCTATGCAGACGCATTTCAATTTCATCAGTATATAAAACATTGAAAACAGTTCAGAATTGACACTTATAAAGTTAAGTAATTTTGTGGTTTAACCTGGCAGGTGGCCAAGCACCACACAATTGTTTGTTCACTACGTCCCCCTTCTCAGTCGTGACTATATATAAATATATATATGTATATATATATATATATATCCTCATAAGGAAGATGCTCCAGACTGTTTCTAGAAATTTCCTAGCTTTCTTGAATTGGGGAGCCTAGAACTGGACACAGTACATCAGATGGGGCCTCACAAGAGTATCACTTCCCTCTACCAGCTGACTGCTCAGAATACCATTGGCCTTCTTGGCCACAAAGGTGCACTGCTGGCTCATGGTCAGTGTGTCCCATCACTAAGGACATCTAGGTCCTTCTCTGAAGAGCTCAGGAAAAGGAAGGCAAAAATGAAAAAAAAAAAAAAAAANTTAACCTGGCAGGTGGCCAAGCACCACACAATTGTTTGTTCACTACGTCCCCCTTCTCAGTCGTGACTATATATAAATATATATATGTATATATATATATATATATCCTCATAAGGAAGATGCTCCAGACTGTTTCTAGAAATTTCCTAGCTTTCTTGAATTGGGGAGCCTAGAACTGGACACAGTACATCAGATGGGGCCTCACAAGAGTATCACTTCCCTCTACCAGCTGACTGCTCAGAATACCATTGGCCTTCTTGGCCACAAAGGTGCACTGCTGGCTCATGGTCAGTGTGTCCCATCACTAAGGACATCTAGGTCCTTCTCTGAAGAGCTCAGGAAAAGGAAGGCAAAAATGAAAAAAAAAAAAAAAAAGAGAAAGGAAAATAAAAGAAAGAGAAAAGCAAGATAAAGAAAATGACAGCAATAAAAGAAAGAAAACAAACAAAATATCACCTTACCATTACAGTTTCTGAAATGGTAATAAATAAAACTCAAACTGATATTGATTGTTTTTTGAGAGATGCTTTGAAGACAAACCAAGGCATATGTTCATTTTCAATGTATCTGATGTTTAAGAAGGGCATTTAAAAATAAGATACATATGTTTCTGTTCTGTTTTGTGCTGTTCATTTTTAAGAGTTTATTTATTTAAACATCTTATGGGAATGAACACTTCTTCTTCTGAAAGATGTATTTTTGCAAAAATTCTAGTTTCATGATGTATTCAAAATTAAAAAAAAAAAAAAGAAAAAGAAAAACACAAAGTAGTTGACTATTATTTCTTTTTTTTTTTTTTTTTTTTTTANAATTTTTTTTTTTTTTTTTTTTTTTTTTTTTTTTTTTTTTTTACAGATCTGATAGTTATTTTTCTGTGACAGGATGTTATCTGTAAGATAAATCTTTCTGTGCTTAGTTCATCTGCACTTGAATCAGGTATGGAAACAAAAAAGTAATTATTTTTAAAACCTTTTAATTAGCATAATTTTTTATGGATTGTTCAACCATTTGTATTATTTTAACATAACCAGGTAAAAATTGAATTTAGACAGAATTCACCTATTCTGCATAACTAAAAACACTTCTCTCCCTCTGACTCATGGTGGAACTGTCAATCTTTCTGCTAAAATGTTCAAAGAAATATTTGTTTCCTTGTCTTGTGACTCATTCCTCTGTATCCATATTTCTTAAACAAGATATTACTTCGGTAAATGAATAAGAAATTTATAGTTTCTAGCATTGTTCTAGAATTTTCTGGAACCTTAAAGTATTTGCCTTTCAATTAGAAGTTTAGGCTTAGCAAATCAGTAACATGTAGTTAAAATATAACTGCATTTTTGCAACCTAGTTGTATTAGGAATTTTGAAATAACTGTATTAAGCACCAAACTGTCAATACATGAACATTGCATACATCTATCCTGTTCAGCTTACTCTTAAAATAGAAAAAGGCCTGTCAGAGAAATGTCAATAAATTAACTGCTACTGAGTTTCTTGATATTACTTGGAAGCAGCCAGAAGGCCAACTGTGTTCTGGGCTGCATTAAAAAAGGGATGGCCAGCAGGGAGAGGGAGGTGACTGTCTACTTGGCTCTTGTGAGGCCCCATCTGGAGTACTGCATCCAGGCCTAAGGGCCCCCAGAACTGGAAGGATGTGGAGCTCTTAGAGCAGGTCCAGAGGAGGGCCACTAAGATGATCAGAGGGCTGGAGCTCCTGTCCTATGAGGAAAGGTTGAGAGAACTGGGCTTGTTTAGCTTGGAGAAGTCAAGGCTCCGGGGAGAACTCATTGTTTCCTTCCAGTACTTGGGGGGAGCATATAAACAGGAAGCGGAATGACTGTTCATAAGAGTGGATAGTGATAGGACAAGGGGAAATGTTCTTAAGCTGAGACGGGGAAGTTTAGGTTAGATATTAGGAGGAAGTTTTTCACCCGGAGGGTGTGATACATCTAGTCCAACTGTCCTCCCATTACCATTGCTACCACAAGTCACTAAACCATATCTTGTAGAATCCAGACACCTCTTGAACCCTTCCAGGGATGGTGACTCCACCGCCTGCCTTGGCAGGCCATTCCAGTGCCTGACCACTCTCTGAGAGAAAAAGTTCTTCCTTATGTCTAACCTAAACTTCCTCTGGTGCAACTTGCAGCCATTTCCTCAGGCCCTGTTTGTTGCCTGGGAGAAGACACCAAGCCCTTCCTCATCACAACCTCCCTTCAGGAAGTTGTATAGTGCAATAGGGTCTCTCCTGAGCCTCCTCCAGACTAAACAATCCCAGCTCCCTCTGCTGCTCTTCATAGGACTTGTTCCAGACTCCTCACCAGTTTCGTTGCCCTTCTCTCGACACGCTTCAGGGCCTCAATGCCTTTTTTTTGTAGTAAGGGGCCCAAAACTGAGCACACTACTTGAGGTGTGGCCTCACCAGTGCTGAGTACGGGGGGATGATTGCCTCCCTTCTCCTGCTGGCCACACTATTTCTAATGCAGGCCAGGATGCCGTTGGCCCTCTTGGCCACCTGGGCACACTGTTGGCTCATGTTCAGCCGAGCATCGACCAACACCCCCAGGTCCCTTTTACTCTTCACAGTCATCTAGCCACTCATCCCCAATCCTGTAGCTCTGAAATTGTACAAATATGCTAGATATTTAAAATACTGTTGAGACCAGCTGAGATTTTACCTGGAGTGAATCAAATATCTTCACAGGCTAGGCAATAGTCAGTTTTTACCAGTTAAGGATAAGACATTGAAACAAAGCATGTTTCATTGGTTTCTGATACTTTAATTCAAGTTATACTGTCTTGTACAATCTAAAAAAATTTAACAGTAAAGTCACTATGCCTTATTATTATTTTCAACATTGCTGCTTCAACAATGTTGCAGTTCATACTCTGAAAATAATAAAATGGACAAGAATGCAAAACCAAAATAAATATCCAATCTTGCATACAAATTGTTATTGCTTTTTACTTATGCATAGCTGAAATTTCAATAGCCTAGTTTTTCAACCAAATTAATATCAGAGGGTGACTAGGAAACATTCTAAGTCCTCTGTTGCTGATTCTAAATATCTTAGATTATATTCCCCATCTCTTTTTATTTGTTTCCTTTTCTTCATTCCAGTTTGTATTGTAATATCCAGTTCTGAATAATCTCAAACAATACCCAATCCTTCAACAAACAGTGCTTGAAGAAAACATTTAAAGACCATTTTCTGCAAGCAGGTACTTCATGCTTTAACAGCCTCTGTTCTGTTAGTCCATCCTCTAATAGGATGACCATGGTTAGTAATGGTTTGCAAGTAAATTAGCTAAATTAGTTAATATCAGACATATTTTTTATGTAAAAATTGATGCTCTTTTGTTATAGACACTTATACACTTCAGTGTTGCCTTATATATCCAGTTTAGAGAAGTTGTACTAGAACTAAAGAATGATTCACCCATGTTCCTTAACTTTTTGTTAGATGCAGATTGTGCTTCCCAGCTTCGAAAGAGCTGTTCTATCAAATAAAGATCAGCAGAATGCTTTGACCTGGTTTCTCTTCTCATATCTTGAACTATTCTTGCACTCTTCTGTTTTAAAATGTATCATTTACTCACATTTTGATCTGGATTTGTTCTTTTGGGAATCAGTTGAAATTACAGATTCAGCATTGATTGAGGCCCAAGGAAATATTTATAAATTTATTCAAAATAGTTACAATTTAATATTCAGTTCCTGTGTAGGATAAACTAAGAACAGGATTCTCATAAAACAAAAGTATTGATTTAGTCCCCCCTCTATCGATACATTATTCACTCTGACGGGAAACACAATTTTACATAATCTTGTATGTTAATTCTCTAATCACTAACCTAATCACTCTAAAAAGAACTTAAATCCTTGGACATATAAACCATAGATGTGAAAAGACAAAATCAGTTACAAAGAAAAATGTACCTCCTCTGAGATCTAAATGAACTTAAATATGTAATTGATCAGTCAATACTAGGAAAGATATGAAAAAAGAAATAAAACATACCCATGAAACGTGTTGAAAGAGTTACATTCTATGAAATTCAGTTCTAGCAGTTTAGCTACAACTAGAGAGAAGAAGGGTCTTTTAGAGAAGAAAAGGGTCAGCAGTCTTTTTAATGTGTACAAATATCTGAATGGAGAAAATGAAGCACAGAGGCTTCTGTCTCTTTAAGGATCTTCTCTGTGGTGTGTGTTGAAAGGACAAGGGTCAATGGATAGAAAAAGAAAAACAGTTTGTTCCACCTGAGCACAAGAAATATTTATTTATTTATTTATTTACTTCACTGTGAAAGTGATCAAACACTGACACAGGATGCCCAGGAATCTTTGAAGTCTCTAACCCTGGAGTTATTCTAAATCTGACTGGACACGGAACTGGACAACCTGTTCTACCTGACCTACATTTGTGATCCTTCCAGTAGTCCCTTCAAACCTCAGTGATTTTATGTTCCTCCATGATTCAGTGACTCTGTTATTCTGTGATTAATTATTAAACAAATTCTGATCTTAACATAAATCAGACTTTAAAAAACTCATAACTGTTACTTAATAATCATCTAGTCATATATACTTGAATGCCTTTTTTGCAGTTAGATTTTTTTTTTTTAAGATTGATATTTACCATTCTCTTTTCCTGTTATTTTCATAGTGTTTATTTCAGAGATCTGAATTTCATTTTCATATTGTCTGTGATGGTGTTGATCCTTATGTCATTACGAAGAATGAAGAACAAAAAGTATGCTAACATGAACCACACAACACTATAAATATCTGCCATCCTTATATGAAAATGAAAGTCTTTCTGGATTAAATATCCTCACAAAATGTGACTGAATCATTTGTTTAGTATCCCAAAGTAACCATAAATCCATTCCTCTAATCATTAAATAACAGTGCTGAATTCTGATTTTGCCTAGAAGACAAGAAGAAAATTATTTGCTTAAGAGAACATTCAACAACTCAACATTCACATGCATGTATGATTACATACCTTAATTCTATAGAAATGTTCATAGAACCTATTCAGAATAACAGATGAGAGGCAAGTTCTTAAAACAAGTATTTGCGGAGTACAGTCCTTGTCATGGTGATGACTTATGTCTTGGAGACCAAGAAAGAAGAACTGATTCTTCAAATAAATTTGTTCTTTACTTACTTTTTCAGTTCTCAGGGCTTTGCAGTTCATTTGCACCAGAAATTCATACTGACATACATACAGTACAAGTGATTCACAGTTTGTATAAGATACACCACTATATCATTGCGAAAGCTGATATCTTCATTTGAACTTCAATTCAGAATTGGTTGATGAGTTTAACAAAATGCCAAAGCAGTAGATTAAAGTGCTCTAAGACAGATGGATGACCTTTTGTTTAATGCAGCACCCATTTTATTTCCATTACAAAATCGGAATAGCTATGACTTTATTTCTTTACTTTGGCTAAATAGTTGTTTCTTTGAAATGCTTTAGTGATTTTCAGTAGGAGTTATTTTCCCAAAAGACTACACAATTACTCTTACTGATTTTCCTTTCAGGTGATGAAAAGAACGCAGTTCTTGCTGCCCAATCTAGTCAGTATGAAAAGATGAAATCTCAAAACTTTTTATACTGAATTATGTGACATATATTTTCCTTACTTTACCTGTCCTTTTAAATTCCTATACAACTACATCTTCATCAGTTCATTTTTAGATGCAAACTATTTCTTCATTTAGAGCAAAAAATGTTCTTTAGAATTTAAGAGGCAGTATCATCCTGACCTACTGAGGGCAGGTGAATTGGGCTAGAAAATATTTTCAGGGTCCTTTTCAACCCAAACCACTCTATGATTTGATATTTGAATGAAAAAATAGGTTAAAAAAAAATCATATAAATGGACAATATACAAACAGTAATTAAAGAAAAAAACAAAACAAAACAAACAAAAAAAAAAAAACCCCACACAATCTCTCATCTATATATCTATGAGTCCAAATATATATATATATGTATATATGTTTATGTACCTCAAATCATATTTACATGAGAGTAAACATCACCCTCTCCATTTGTTTGAACTTTCTAGGATGCTCAAATACAGCAACAAAATACAAACAAAATTCAAGGAGTGATTTAGAAAACTCATAGATTATATTCTTCACCAGAATTGGAAGAAAAAAAAAAAATTAAATAGACTTAAAGTTCCATGAGACTAATTGTATTTTCCTGCTCCAAAAATTTCAATGAGTTATGGAGCTCTCTTAAAAAAGAGAGAGAGAGAGAGAGAGAGAGAGAGATAAATATGCCTAGAAGTCTAGTGTCAAATTTAATCAAGAATAAATAAATCATCTTTTTTCCACTCTTTTCCATTTTCAGCTCTAGGCTAGATTAGCTACAGTTCTTCAGTGTAGGTAATCTCTTAATTGCTATAATTAAGCTATGTCAAAAATGTTAACAGCCTAGTAAATTCTTGATAACTTTAAATGTAGAAAGAACAGTTTAACACTGCCTTTTAGGAATCAAACAAATAAAAAGTCCTACTTTGGTGACCAAGTTTTAAAAATAAACATGAAACATCGTTTAGCAATACCTGATCTAACATTCACAGAACAACAAAGAAGCACAGAATTAGTAATGCTGTAAGAGACTGCTGCAGATTATCTAGTCCAACCCATTCCTGAATGAAACAAAGTCAGGTAGGTCAGATTGTCAAGGTTTGGTGCTGAAAATTCCACAGCCTCTCTCATGAGCACCATGTGGCAGTGTCTGATCATCCTCACAGTTAACTTGATAAATAAGGCAAACAAACAAACAAGCAGAACAGCCTTCTTCATTTTCTCCCTTCAGATATTCATGCACATTGATAAGATCTTTCTGATTCTTCTTGTCTGTAGGCTAAATAGTCTTATGTCTTCAAACCTTTCCTTGTAGAAGATATTCTTCAGTGGAATCATTTCAGTGGTTCTTCATTACTCACTCTTCAGTATAGAGTCATAGAAACTATGCAACCATCAACTCATCATCACCATGACTAATAAACCACATCCCTGCTGTTTTCTTGAAAATCTCCAGGGACAATGACTCCACCATTTCCCTGTTCCATTGTACCACTACTCTTTCTGAGAGTAAAATTTTCCTACTGTTCAACCTAAACCTTCCCTGGCACAACACATGACCATTACTTCTCATCCTATCACTACTTACTGAGGAGAAGAAGCTGACCCCACCTCACTACAACCTTCTTTCAGGTAGTTGTAATGAGTAATATGGTCTTTCCCGAGCCTCATCCTCTCCAGGCTAAACAATCTCAGTTCCCTCAGCTCCTTATAGATCCTTCACTAGTTGTGTTTTTTAAAAAAAAAAAAAAAAAAAAAAAAAAAAAAAAAAAAAAAAAGGTTTTGTTTTGTTTTGTTTTGTTTGTTTTGGACATGTTTCAGGGCCTCAATTTCTTCTTTATAATGAAGGGCCCAAAACTGAATACAGTACTTGAGCTGCAGCCTCACAAATGCTGAGCAGAAGAGCAATCTCTTCCCTAGTCCTTCTGATTACACTATTTCTGATACATGCCAGGATGCCATTGGCCTTTTTGTCCACCTGGCTACGCTGCTGACATATGTTCAGCTGGCTGTAAACTAACATCCCCAGATCCTTTTTCTTCATGTAGCTTTCCAGCTACTCTGCACTAATTATGTAGTGTTACATGGGGTTGTTTTGACCAAAATGCATAACCTTGGATGTACAAACTTTCTGAGAGTGCACTCAATTCCCTCATCCAAATAATCAATAAATATATTAAACAGAGCCATGTTTCACATATTCTTATATCAGGAAACCCAGAACTAGACGTGGCACCTTAATTGTTACCAGTGCTAAGTAAAGGGAAAAGGGGAAATGTGACCTCCTTCATCTTGCTGACAACACTCCCCCTGCACTCCAGAAGGCTGGTGGATTTCTGAACTACTAGGACAGAGTGCTGGCATATGGTGAGGATACACAGGTCTTTCTCTGTAGAGATCCTTCCTAGCCATTTGGCCCCCAGCTTTTAGTGATGTGAGGGACTATTTCTCCTCAGGTGCATATTTTTAAATTAATTATTAATCAAATTATTAACAACTGTACAAGTTGGCTTGGAAGATTGTCATGGATTTATGATTTTCGGTTATTGGTATTCCACATCATAACATCATGTAGTGCACTGGGAGTTAAGGTGTTTATGCTCCAGTTCAGGTTACCTGTCCGGAAGAGAAGAACTACATTTCCCTGGGGGCTTTGCAGTCAGAGAGGATATGTAACTCCTGACAAGGTCACCTGATCAGCTCTTCTTCGTTCGCTCTTCTTCATCTGCTTGTCTTCGTCTTCCTGCTGCTCAACTGGACTACGCATCTCACCTCAGCATTATGGTGAGGCCTATCCACTTTTTGGACATTTTCTCTCTCGTATTTGATTTATTAGCGTCAATTCTAATTATATTGTATTCTGGTGTGTAATCTTGCATTCCGATACTATATTTAGTAAATTAGTTTGTTTCTCCTCCTTCCTTGTCGTAGTTTTTAATTATTTTGGGGTCCCCTGTTTCCCTTTTCCGGAGGAGCAGATTTTGTGAAATCCCTCTGCCCCACTAGTCATGGAACCAGGCCTGACCAGCCCGTAAACCATTGACAAAGATGAATCATAGAATCACAGAATTATTTGGGTTGTAAGGGACCTGTAATATCATCTAGTCCTAACTCCCCTGCTATAGGCAGGGATACCTCCCACTAGACCAGGTTACTCAAAGACCTTCCTAGCCTGGCCTTGAAGGCTTCCAGGGAGGAGGCATTCACAACCTCACTGGAAAACCTGTTCCAGTATCTTACCATTCTCACAGTAAATAACATCTAGTCTAAATCTTCCTTCTTCCAGTTTAAAACTATTTCCTCTTATCCTGTTGCTACTTACCCTTATAAAAAGTCCCTCCCCTGCTTTCCTGTAGGCTCCCTCCAGGTACTGGAAAGCTGCTATAAGGTCACCTTGGAGCCTTCTCTTCTCCAGGCTGAAAAGCCACAGTTCTCAGCCTGTGACTGGGAGGTGCTCAGCCTTCTGATAATCTTCATGTCCTTCCTCTGGACATTCTCCAACAGCTTGAGGTCCTTTTTTTGTTGCAGAATAGCACAAACTTGATCCTGAGTTTCAAAGTCAGAAAACCTTAAGAGGTCTTTATTTGCTCATTACTTATAAAATATGTATACATGTCATGGTTTTATGATTTTTGTTATTGATATTCCACATCATAATATCATGTAGTGTGGGAGTTAAAATGTTAATTGACTAAACTGGGAGTTAAAGAGTTAATGCTCCAGTTCTGTGGATTGTCGATAGTTCTAGGTATACCTTTATCAGAAGAGAAGAACTACAGATTTCAGAAGACTTCACTGTTCTTCCATTTTCTGTTTAGAGGGAAAGATAAAACTGACTGGGAGTCACAAGACTCTTTTTTCTGCTCATCTCTGCAATGTGTGCTCCCTAGCCATCTTTCCTTCAACGTTAGAGTAAGGCCTTCAGTTTTGGACACTCCCATTTCACTTGATTGATTAGCTACAGTTCCAATTGTATCAAATTATATTGTATAATCTTGAATTCTGCTATCATATTTAGTAAATTAATATTCTCCCTTAACTTGTTGCTGATGTCTTGTTTTCAGGCCCACCTTGGGGCATGGGTCCATTGGTCCGTGGGTCCCCCTGACCCACTTAGTTACAGAACCAGGCTGAGCCAGGTCAGAACCACTGATAACCGTTGACTGAGGGAATGCAATTCTGGACCTGTTACTCACAGATGTAAGTAAATTGATTGGTGACATCAGGATTGGAGGCTGCCTGGGCTGTAGTGACCATGCTATAGTTAAGTTCACACTCTGGAGGGACAAGAGACAGATGAAGACTGAAATTATAATCAGCTAAGTTAGAAACATTATTATTCTGTTGCAGCACAATAATTTTTCTCATGCATTTTATAGCATACATATAAGATTTTATAATCCTAAATTTTCACATGCTTGGAATTTAGAAGATAGAAACATATTTAGAAAGAAGTGGAAAAAGTCACAAAGGCTAGGAGAAGGGAAAAGAAGATTCTTGTTTAGATGGCTGTTCTGAAAAGTGAAATCATCCTGGGTCCTCCTCCCTAATCCATGTCTTCTCCTTTTTTTTTTTTTTTTTTTTTTTTTTTTTTTTNATGTTTTCTTTTTTTTTTTTTTTTTTTTTCTTTTTCTTTTTGTGTGTGTGTGTGTTTGTGTGTGCTTTTTTTTTCTTCTGATTTTGAGGATAACATAACTAATGCAGAGGAAAAACAAATCTTACACAACCGTAAATTAGTTTCTTTCATATTTCATTTTTGCTACATTGATATTTTAACACTCCTTTTCTCGTTCAGTTTGTTAGGTTATAATTAGCCAGATGGAAAGAGACTGCTACCAGAACATCCAGAACATAAGAATATAAAACAATTACTAGTAGGCAACTGTGCACAAGGCATAGCTAGGATTTAGTTGAGTATGCATTAGTGTACTCACCTTCCCTTACAAAGACCAGAAATGGTCAGCCACAGTTGCCAGAAATGATTTCTCATTCTTGTTGATTTGTTATCCTCCTCCATCTGTATCAACTGTGATGATACTGATGACTTGGCTTGGAAATCCTGCTGGATTCCAGATAGCACCCTTGTTTTCTTTTATTTTTCTTTTTGGGTTATAGACTTACCTACATGAGTGCTTCTTCATCTTGAAATCTTGAGCTAATGACAGTCCCTGTATCAACAGTCCTATCCCTGTCCATGATTTCACTTCTCTTATCCTTCTCCGCTCTTTCCCACAATTTTTTTCTGGGAACATTGCAATTTTCTCAGAAGTCAGATCCAAAGTTATGTTGCTGAGCTGCATTCAAGATTGGCCTTGCACCCTCTGAACTCAGGTGTCTGAGCTCCTGAAATTATAACAATTTAATTATAAAACAAGTTGCAGAGAGAGGGCTACTCTGGTGTCCAGGAAACAGAAAACATAAGATCCATCAAATGTTCCTATATATGCATATTTGTATTTATGCAGAGTAGGTAGTTATGCAAAATAGATATTTATGCTAAATAGTAATCCCTCAAGGAAAAATTGAACTTTCTTATAGACAATTTTCTCTCTTCCTTGTGCAAATAGGAAGTGGTGGTAGGACAAAATGAGGTCAATTTTCCAATTTATGAAGGATTCCTATATAAGATGTTATCACAATGCATCTATTAGATTGTGTGTTGCTGCTTTGAATTAGTTCCTAAAACTGGGATGAATCTAGGGAAGTCTAAGGCGAAGAAAACATTCTGAAAAATTTTACAGATCAGTGTCCTAATTTTCCATCCATATCAGATTCTCTCCTGCTATTATCATGTATCTGAGAAATTTATTTGAGAATTTGAAAAGATAACTAAACAGACAACAGAGTATCATAGGATCTTCTAAAGGATGATTCAGAACATTTGCCCAAATAAATAAGCATTAAATATACCTTTTTAACTATTTTCCTTCACTGGATGGAATTTGTAGTGTTTGGAAAGGAGTCAACACTGAGATGTGCAGCTTCTTTCACTTCCAGATGACCAAATTCAAATCAAAATGTAGGCATGTATTTCACTCTTTTATTATTTCATTTTAGTCTGAGATTTAACAATGGCAGTAAGTATTTTTAGTTGGCTTTCTTTAATTTTAATTTTCTTAATTTTAATAAAGAAAGAATCAAAAGGGAAGAATGTTTTCTAGACATCAGCTGGAATTGTGAAGGTTCTATATTATTACCTGAAATACAATATATTCATCTACTTGAGGATGCATTTATAATCTTACAAGACTTTTCCATTTTTTTGCCTTTGATTTACACCATTCTTACTTCTAAAAATGACAGGTGAATCAAAGACTGCATTAATAACTTTGACATTGCTTTACTTCACACACATTACATCCATGCACACACACACACACAAAGACCATAAACAACTTGTTTAAAAACATTTAAAACATTTAAAATATATTTTTTTCCCCTTTAATTTATAAAGTCCCTAGTGCATTTCAAAGTGTATCTGGATTATTGTTATCTCTGCTTTCAATTGTATTTCAAAGGCTTTCTCATAGTTTTTGTGCTTCTATTTACATTATCTTAAAAAAAATATATATATATCTACCAACCATAGAAATTAGGACTATTCCGAAGGCCCTAAACACAAAAAAAAAAAAAAAAAAAAAAAAAAAAATTTTTTTTTTTTTTTTTTTTTTTTTTTTAATCATTCTGGAATACTTTCAAAAACTTGAAACAAAAAATAAAACCTATGCTCAAGATACTACTCTCTAGATTCACTCAAAAATTGTCTTTTGATCACTTATGAAGAAAAAGGTTAATTTCTTTCAACTTCAATACAAACAAATATCACAAAGTAAAGACTAACTGAAAGACATATACAAAAACTCACAGTACCTCTGGAAATTTGGATAAACAGCTTTCTGTTCTTTCATATCCATTTGTGACATTAAAATTGAAGAAATGTCCTCATTGTTTATCTCAGAAAAAAATGAATTTTGATAGATGGTGAGGATTGCCACAGCTTCATAATTTATTCCCACTTAGAGAGATACTTTTTCCTTGCAGATGTAGCGTGATTCTTTAAGATATATATATTTTTTATTCAAATATTACAAACAATATTGAAGTGAAATATATCTAATGTAGATTGAAAAAGAACATATCCTATTGAATCCAAATGAGACTACTTACAATTTTACAGTTACAAATTCTTGTGTGAGAACCTAAAATCCATATTACATTCCTGATAGATTTTTATATGTGAAGCAATCTCTTGTCTGATAAATCTAAATTTCTTGCAACTATATATCTCAGTGAGGTTCTAAGACATTCACATGGTAATTTTTCTCCATCAGAACTAATACTGTTTTAGATACTTATTCCAGTGCTGTTTCAGCTGTCAGATTTAGTGTACATGGACATTGTTCAAATAAACATTTCAAATACTATATTGAATTTTTTTTTGCTTCAAGCGTGGAAATATTTTGTCTTAGTAAGAAATTTCCCGAGAGAACATGTGTTCTAAGAATTAAAACCACATTTTAGTACCTCTCCTTCCAGAAGATTAAAGAAAGGAGAAAATGGAATTCACACACTGCTTAATTCAAGGACTGGCAATAGAATTTTAATAGGTGTTTTGTTAGGTGTTTTTTTTTTTTTTTTTACGTATACTGTAGAGCATATTGTTGTCATGTATACTGTACACTATGTACATAAATGTATAAATATATATAAATGTACGTATTTTGATAATCCAGTACACATTGTAGATCTGTTATCATATTTCAATATAAGGAATGCAAAAAATCTGGTATTTTGTTTGTTTATTTTCTTAGACTAATCTCTACACATTGTCATTGATCTCTTCTCCATGCTTTTTAATGTGCATATGCTTTGCCCATTCATATTGCTCCTGTAAGGCATAAACAGCATCACACACTAGTCATAGAAAGCACAGGAGCTGGTAGTTTAGCATAATATTTTGGTCAGTCTGTGACAATTTAGTGGAAAAGGAGTTTCACATCTCGCAACAAGTACTGGTGTCAGATGCTAAAAGAATGGACACTTTTTAAGATATTCTGCTCAGTGTGTTTTTGCATATTAACATATATCCATTCTCTCCTTGTTTCTGTATAACTTGTATAAGAAGTCTGTTACTGTTATTATAGTTTTCGCTAGGTGTAACTGTTTAAATCTGCTTTTATTAATTTTATTAATTGCTCAGTTAAATTCAAGTTAGTAAACACTTATTTTGTTCGCTTTGTAACTTTGTTTTTAGAAATACCAGAATTTGAAGTGATAAGTAAAAAAAAAAAAAAAAAAAAAAAAAAAAAAAAAAAAAAAANTGAAAAAAAAAAAAAAAAAAAAAAAAAAAAAAAAAAAAAAAAAAAAAAGCAGGAAGTTCCTTCCCTTGGCTGGATAGCAATACTGTGCCTGATGCACCTAAGGGTACAGTCAATCATTTAATGTGCCTGGGGAGGCAGTTGACTCATATTCAACTTGCTGTCAACCAGAATCCAAGTATCCCTTTTTGTAGTGCTGCTCTCCAGCCTCTCATCCCCCTGTCTGTAATGCGGATCTGTACTCAGTCTGCAACAAGAATTTCTCAATCCCAAGTACAGAATCTAGCATATGATCTTGTTAAATTTAATGCAGTTGTACAACATTAATTTGTCAGTGACACTCTGTGCTGGGTAACTTGCAAAAGAAAGCATTATATATGAAAGATAACAATATTTTTGTGATTTTACAGTAGTTGAACACTTTAATGAAAACATTAAACTTTTAAAATTAATGTATAAAGTTATTTTTATGAGAAAAAAAAAAAAAAATCAACTATTAGTCACTTTGCTACCTAAAAAGCAAGTTACAAAGTTAAAACTTTTGCAAATACTTGCCAAATGAAAAACAGTTAAGAATTTTCAGAACTAAAAAATTGATTTATAATTTATGGCTTTCACATAACTTAATCTGACATTTTCAGCTTTCATCACAACTTTGTTGTTGTTTCATTTTCACATAGTCAAATTGAAGGTTTTTTACATCTCTTAATACACACATATCACTGGTACATATGTATGATCGGTTAGTAATCCTGCCATCCGTGTAAAATAATCCTGCTCTATATTCTTTGCATGTATGTTTACAATAAAAACTGTAACTGTGAAAAAGGATTTTGTAGTGCTGCAAAGAAGCATCATAAATTATTTCCAGTAAATGAAATTTTATAACCCTCCTCAATCTTTCATAAACTGTATCTTCCTTTTTCAATATTTTATCCAGAGACTTAAAGCAGTATAAGCCAGGGAAGTCTCCTAAATTCCTGGAAGATTTGCAAGAGTACATGAAGAAATAGTTCTTACAGTAGTTTTTGCATGAAATGAAACTTTAGGATTATTGATAGCCTGTGTGCATTTAGTACTGAAAAGGAAAGTATCAAGATTTTCTAAAATGCTCAGCTATTATTCTATGTTAACATCACTGTAAATTAACAGGAACTGTTGAAATCTTAACTCGTATTCATATTCATTCACCTGAGGTTTTCATCCTCATTAATTCTGAAAACACACAACCAATTATACAATAATGTGTGGATGGTAGGAGAGTTAGAATGTATGTCACAGTTAAGGGATAAAAATGTTTCCTCAGAAGGGCTTCTGCCTCTAGAAGGGAACAGTGGAAAACCAGGAACTCCAAAGAAAAAATCCAAGAAAAATTGTCCAAGTCCCTGAACACTAAGTTAACAAAGAGGGACATTCCTTGAAATGAGCCAGTGGTGTGAGCTTGCTATCCAGAAGGCCAACTGTATCTTGGGCTGCATCAAAATAGGGGTGGCCAGCATGGAGAAGTGATGGTCCCTCTCTACCCTGACTTTGTGAGGCCTCACGTGCATTACTGCATCCAGGTCTGGAGTCTCCAGACCAGAAAGATGCAGGGCTGGTAGTAGAATGGGTCGAGAGGAGGGCTGTGAAGATTGTCTTAGTTACAAACATCCTCAAAATTTCCACTGATTAAAAAAAAAAAAAAAAAAAAAAANTTAAAAAAAAAAAAAAAAAAAAAAGGTGTAAAGAAGCCATGAAGACCAGAGTCTTAGAGCCAAATTTTCTATTGAAACAGGAGCAATCACCTTCTTCTGCTTCTGAGATCTGTGAGAGACTATTTCCAAGAAGGATTCCTCATATGTTTTCATATTCATCTCCCTCCAGGTTCTTCCTTGCTCAGAGCCAATTAAGATTCTCACTTAAGTAGGCACATCCTGGACTTGTTATATTTGTAATGATCCCCATGGTTTTCTGAAGAGACTTAACTGCCAAGAATTACAGGATAACTGTATTATTATATTCTACCACATTTAAAGTCTGAGTTATATGTTTTGTTTCAATCTGCTTTTCTGTTTGTTTGTTTTCCAAATATATGTAAACATACTCTTTCAGAAAATATAAGACAACATAAGAATTAGAATAAGTTTTCAATCATGTTGCTCTTGTTTAGTTAATATTTGAGTATAAAACTTTCAGAAATAATTTGGATTTTAGCAATTAAACCAAAACTTTAGCTTGCATTTTTATTTCTGGTCTCTTTTTCTTGGAACAGTTTTTGAAGACTGTCTCAATGTAACGTACGAGATCGCAGAGTAATATAGGACAATTTTACAACAATATTACTGACTACTTAGAAAGACTGAATCATATCATGTCCGAACTGCTGATTCAGAAAGTATTTCTCTTCTGGTAATACAAATATTAGGTTAATCATGCATTTATTGAAATGAATGGTGACTTTCACAGGTAATAAAAAAAGATATACCAGGCCTCTATCCAACGATTGCTGGAAATGATTGAAGTGCTTGTCATCTGAAATATTAGCTTTACCATAATATACATTATTTAAATTAAAAATGCTATGCTTATAAATTTTCCTAAAGTATATAGGAGGAAGATAAATTTTATGACAAACTGTAAAATAAGTGATGTCAACTACGTGTTTGCATTCCATCACGTAGAAAATGGAAATGTCAACTGACACTTCTTGTCTTGAAGACTGGTATAAAGAAATAGGAAAAAAAAAAGGCAGAAAAAAAAAAATAAAAAAATAAACTAATTAAATTTAAATTGTTAAACATTAA
This sequence comes from Syrmaticus mikado, assembly GCA_003435085.1. Lineage (NCBI taxonomy): Eukaryota > Metazoa > Chordata > Aves > Galliformes > Phasianidae > Syrmaticus > Syrmaticus mikado. The sequence continues at coordinate 11,547,765 of QGNR01000033.1, forward strand.
TTTATGAATGATATTTATATAGCTTTTAAATGTACATGACAGTAATCTTATCGAGTAAGAAATTGCTAGAAATATTAATGTCATTATTTGATTACCTTATGATTCAATTTAATAACTGACAGAATTTAGACTAGATGACTTCTGCAGGAATATGGGCAAGAATTACATCTCCAGAGAAGGTAAGGACCACATTAAAAATCGTTATAGAATGAAAATACTATAATTTGATATCTGAGACATAAACTTCCCTTGAGAGCAGCCCTGTGGAGAAGGACTTGGTAGTCCTGGTAGACAAGAAGCTCAACATGAGCCAGCAGTGTGCGCTTGCAGACTGGAAGGCCAACTGTGTTCAGAGTTGCATTAAAAAGGAGCGGCCAGCAGGGAGAGGGAGGTGATTGTTCTCCTCTACTCAGCTCTTGTGAGGCTCCATCTGAGTACTGCATCCAGGCCTGGGGCCCCCAGCAGAAGAAAGATACAGAGCTCTTGGAATGGGTCTGGAGGAGGACCACTAAGATGATCAGAGGGCTGTCCTATGAGGAAAGGTTGAAGGAACTGGGTTTGTTTAGCTTGGAGAAAAGAAAGCTTTGGGATGACCTCACTGCCCTTCCAGTATTTGAAGGTAGCGTATAAATAGGAGGGGGAATGACTGTTTACGAAGGTGGATAGTGATAGGGCAAGGGGAAATGGTCTTAAGCTGAAACAGGAGATTTAGGTTAGTTTTCTGGGTGAAGTTTTTCACCCAGAGGGTGGTGACGCACTGGAGCAGGTTGCCCAAGGAGGTTGTGGATGCCCCATCCCTGGATGCATTCAAGGTCAGGCTGGATGTGGCTCTAGGCAATCTGGTCTAGTGATTGGTGATCCTGCACATAGCAGGGGGCTTGAAACTAGATGATCATTGTGATCTTTTTCAACCCAGGCCATTCTATGATACCACAAAACTTCATCTGAATGAGGGCTGTAAAGGTGACCAGAGGGCTGGAGTACCTCTCCTGTGAAGAAAGGCTGAGGGAGTTGGCATTTTCAACTTGGGGCAGAGAAGACAGCAAGGGGACCTTATTGCCGCCCTTCAGTACTTTAAGTACTGAAGTAAGTACTGAAATAAGGAGTTTATAATCAGGAGTGAGACGTACTTTTTACATAGCCTGATAGTGATTGGACTAGATGGAATGGATTAAACTAAAAGAGGAAATTTAGATTAGATTTTAGGGGGAAGATTTTCACTTGGAAAGTGTGAAGCACTGGAACAGGTTGCCTAGATGTGTGGTTGTCCCATCTCTGAAAGCATTCAAAGCCAGATTGCCAGGCCTTGGGCAACCTGATTTGGTGCCCTATTTAGTGATTTGCAATTCTGTTCCTGGCAGGGGAGTTGGAACTAGGTGGTCTTCAAGGTTCTTTCCAACCCAAGACATTCTCATTCTTCTTTTGTAAGATTCTATGATTCTATGATTGTATACATGGCCTTAGTTAAATATTGCTATTGCAGCATACATAATTATATATATGCATACTTGTATAAAGATTGCTCATTTGTGACAGTATTTAAACAAAATTGAAAATTCCTCAAAGTATCCCTCAGGTGGGTTAGCTAGACTTGTCAAATTCTTTGTAATGTTCGGTATTGCAAATTAAACTTTCTTTTGTGGATTTCAAACAAAAAAATGCTGACAGTACTGGAGTTTTGTTCACTTCTTTGTTTATGTTGTTTCATTTTGCTTGTTTGTTTGTTTTTTAAATATCAGGAGCTGAAGGAACTTTTAACTTGCCAGGGGGCACCAAGCATACATGGCATGGAAAATCTCAGTATTTTTAAAGATAGATCCTATCAAGTTAGATTTTATGAATCATTATTTTCAATTTTGCTTTCAAATATTATAGTATGACACACTATGATAGAGTTAGATAGTTCCTTTTTCCTTCCCATTTTTAGTGATCAGTTTCCATTTTTTGTTTCTGTAGATTAATACTATTTAAAAAATACTGACACTATAACTATTAACTTTTTGCAACAATTAGGTCATACTAAATTTACTTCAAGTTGTGGGGGATTTTTGCAGGGTTTTTTGTTTGGTTTGTTGTTTTTTTTTTTTTTTTTTCCCATGTACGATATTANTTTTTTTTTTGGTTTTTTTTTTTGGTTTTTTTTTTTTTTTTTTTTTTTTTCCATGTACGATATTATGATTTACTTAAAGATGGCTCTACCTTTATGAGTAAACTAGTCAGTTCTGAATGAGAAAGATGAACAGTTGCAATTGGAGATCCGCTGTAAATAAACAATGAAATTCTTGAGGACTTTCCTTGACACGTTTTGTTTACAATCTTTCATTTTACACGGCTAGAATATTGGCATGAAAATAAAGCACAGTACTTTTCATATCAAAACCAATATTTTACTCTTTTTTCTTATTTATTCATTTTTAGATTCTAGAAAATAATTTTATGTACAGAACTAGTTTTATAATTAGATGATACTACAGATTTTTTTATTATTATTATTATGAGATCTTATCCTTCTAAGACAGTGATTAAAAAATAATCAAAATCCTGAAGTTACAGATCAGTTCAATACTTCAAGATGTATTCTTCTCTCTTAACAGATTTGTTATGAATCAATGAAACAGTGTTTCTCACACAGCTCAGGATCAAGTCTCGTTCTGAAAGAAATCAGTGTATTTACATTAATAGAAAATTTCTTATTATTCATACTCATTATTTGTATACATTTAGTACAATCAAAGAATCAGAAAGCCACAAAAATTGGAATTCTAGAAATTCCAAAATTGCAAGAGGATTAATCTACAAAATCTTTCATTAAAGTTCCAGTTCTCAGTTGTGGGTATTTTGAAAGTCACCTGCACAGTTCTATGCACTCCAGCATCTTGGTTTTCCAGTCAGCCCAATGATCTCTAATTCATAAATTCTACATTTAAGAAGAAGTTTATAGGAATGGTCATAGTTGACATAGCATAAAATCTTGTCTCATCCTGATACTCAGTAAGAAACAGTAATGTAGCTCTGATGTCCAATATTTGATCTATCAATTATAAAATTCTAGTCAATCCCAGTGCAGTAATTTACTTTTATCTTTTTCAGTATAGCCTTTTATTTACAATTGATGAAACATGATGAGTTCTAACATTTGTTTGGAATGCATAAAATGTTAATATAGTCATATGGATCAACTAGTGATTAAATTTGCTCGTATACATAATAATAACTAAAAGAAGAGAATACAAGTTAAATATCTAGTTAATATTGGCCAAGCAAAATAGCTTAAGAAGACTTTCTCCAAATACACATTCTGTGTGATATCAATTTAACTCACATCAATGGTTCTTTTGAAAGCTTTCCCCATGCTCTATGTTTGTCACTTTCTTATATGCATATGTGAAAATTCTTCTTTGTTTTTTGGCTCAATGCTTGCTTCCTGAGGTATTTCTTGTGGTAAGACTCCGATTGACTTATTGAGGAGGCAAGTGATGAGTGCTACCAAGTGACAATCAATATCACTTTGTGGACATTTGAAAGCACCTTCCACCAGAGCTGCTTGCCTCTGGAAGAGAGCACTCAGGAGTGTTTGCTAGTGGAAGATCTGGCTTGTGACTAAATAGCTCCAGCTTGGTATGGGAAAATTGGGGAATGATACCATCATGTCCTATGAAAAACAGGATGCAGATGGGCATCCCTGCTCCCTCTTATCTGCTGGCAAGGCCCGGAAGATGGGAACAAAGGAGTTTCTGCCGAGATCCCAGAGCCAGAAGCTGCCACTCCAAAGAGAGCTGACTCAACCACTTTGAAACCATTGAAAAGGGGCCATCATCACTGTGGTTGTCGTCATCATCAACAGAACAACAATGCCCGATGACCCACTACTACTGAAGATCAATGACTGAACTATGAACCACGCTGGATCTGTGGTGGTGACTATCTCCCTTTTGCTTCCTATAAAGACTCCTTGCTTCTTCTTTCTTATCTTTTCTATCCCCCTCCTTCCCTTCCCCATTACCCTAGTTCACAATAGTATGTCCTCCTCTTCCCCATCTCCCTAATTAAGATCTGTAATAAACTGGTTGGACCAACATTTGAGCTGTTGTTTCTTAATCTCACGCCAGGTATAAAGATATTAAAAAAACCTCCTCTCCCTCCTATAAATTGGAGTGAGACAGCGTATCTATGTGTGTAAGGTTGCTCCAAAAATATTGGATATATCCTATATATATCCAAATATATCTGTCACGTTTTATGATTTTTGGTTATTGGTATTCCACATCATAACGTCATGTAGTGCACTGGGAGTTAAAGAGTTAATGTTCCAGTCCTGGGAACCTGTCCGGAAGAGATGAAGAACTAAATATCACAGGGGGCTTTGCAGTCAGAGGGAAGATATAACCCCTGGCAAGGTCACCTGATGTGCTCTTCTTCATCAGGCTCTCCTCCCTGCTGCTTAACTGGATTGTGCATCTCACCTCACTGTTATGGTGAGGTCTATCCACCTTTTGGACACTCTCTCTGTCATTATATTTGATTTATTAGGCTAATTCTAATTATGTTTTATTATAGTGTGATATCTTGTATTCCAATACTATATTTAGTAAATTAGTTTTCTTTCTCCTCAGATTGTTGCCAGTTATTTAATTATTTTGAGATCTCCCATTTCCCTTTTCCAGAGGCATGGATCCGTGGATCCCTCTGTGCCACTAGTCACGGAACCGGGCCGAACTAGCCCCTAAACTGTTGACAATATCCTATTTATTTCAACAGGAACTACAACAGATACAGAGAGTACAATAACACAGATCGATAGAGCAAATTCTCATCTACAAAATGATTTATCAACATAATAACCACCATTAGCTATGCATTTTCTCCAGTGCATGTAACATTTTAAAAATCTATGCCAGTACAGGTAATACGCTGTCGCTATCACGACTGCTGAAACACACCAGTCACTGCTTCACTGTGCTCAAATCCATTGTTTTGTCTCCATAAACATTCAATAAGTGCTGATGAATTGTCAATGGGTACAGTGTTTTCTGCAGGAAGGAATTTAGAGACACACTTTTGCTTCATACACACTTCCACATCAGACACATCTGCTCCTCTACTGCCACCTGCCTCATGGCAACAAAATTTAACTTTTCTAAATTGTTTCCTTTTAATTTGATGCTAAATGATATGTGGTCTTTTTAAAAATTGTTTTTTGAATATATATATATGTTTTTTTGTGAAAATATGCATGAAGATACTAAAATATTGAAAAATGCAAAATTCAATCTGAAAAATGCAGTAGTTGGAGCTAATCTCAACGATTTTGGTGAAAAATAAACAGAAAGAAATCTTCTACAGATCTCTAGAGCCTACTATGTAGAGTCATATCCCAAGAAAAATCCAGAAGTGTAATAATCTTATTTTTTCTAAGATTTTCACAAGTGGTAAAACTAACCTGATTATAATTATGGAAGTTATGCTTTGGAATGGTAAATGATTCAATATCAGTATTAAACTATATCTATTTAGATTTTGTTTTGACATATGTAAAAGAAGAAAATAGCATCATAACTAAGAATTGTTTTAATCTCATTTAGAGGCAAATAATACTAAAACTTGTTGCTAAGAATTGTAAATGAGATGTCAGTGTTGAGTTATGGCATTTAAAGCCTTTGCTGGGAAAAAAAAAATAATAATCATCATATAAATAGTAAATGGAATACATCACTTTCCCAGAAATTTAATTATTGCTTATGCTATATCTCACTTTCTTCCAGCTAATATTTGAAAATATACCCTATTTAAGCTCAAGGTTTTCTATGTATTGCACTGGAAATCATGAGTTTATGGGAAAACTATCTATTTAGGAGAATTTAATTTGGACAGTATCTTGAAGTCAGTAAATATAATCACAAAGTTAATTTTAAAATGCCCTGAAACTGCACTGACATATTGAAGGTAATGTAATTATTTACACAGGTTTCAGAAAATCGAATGGTATATAACTTTTTGTAGTACAAAACAAACAAGACTGAAAACAAGGTAATTTTCTTTCAGTGAATGAATGTTAGGTTTATTGCCTCCATCTGTCTCAATTTATTGGAGCAACACCCTCTCAGAATAAAAATTCAACAAACACAAATCAGACATAATGAAACTATGAAGATGTTTCACTATAAAATCCCTTGATTTAAATTTAGTTAGCAATCAGATATCCTCCTACCTTTAGAAAACAAAACAAACCATTCTTACAACCACAGTATCCTCAGAGAATCTAGTGAATTGAAAGAAAATCCTCAAACTGGAAGAAAATTGCTCTTTTTTTTTTTTTTAATATTTCTTAGAATTTTCTTAATTTTTTCCATGATACAGCTATTCACTTACCAGGAAAATAATATAAGTAGTTTTACATTTGTTTATTCATATCTTTAATTCTATTTAATATATGTAACATTTCTCTGAATATTCAAATATTCTATTTTCAAAATACAACACCGAGAACATTTTTAACATATTAGTTTTGCTCCATCGCTTCTGAATTTTGAAGTAATTTCAAGTCCCAATACATAAAGAAGACAAGTCTTGTGTCACATCAACTTTCATATTCTTTCACATCATATCTTTCTGTTTGTTTGATGATTTTTGTTAATTATGATAAGTTAAAATAAATTCATTTTTGTCTTAAAATTATTTACCAAGTTCTAAAATCTATGTTGCCTTCTCTCTCTTTTCAGATTAAGTTTTTCTAGTATCATCAAAGCATCATTAAGGAAAAAGAAGTCAGAAAAGAAAAAGAGAAAGAAAAAAAAGAGGAAAAGAAAAATAGAAAAAGTAGAAAGAATAATTGACACGGTATTAGGTTTATATGGTAATGTTTTGGTAGCCAGGTGGTTGCAGAGGTGTGCTCTGTAAGATAACAGAGTCCAGAAGTCCATGTTAAATACAAGTCAGGTGCAGTTGGCTTTAAAAACAATCTGCTGCTGACCAGAGTTGAGCTAATGAGCACTGCTGGTTGTGCATCTGGGAGAGCAGCTTTCAGAAAGTGAAAAAGTACTGCAGCTGGAGGAGAAGAAAGAAAATCTAGAGAGAAACATCCATACAGACACCAAGCTTAATGTAGAAAGAAAGCAAGAGCTGTTCCAGGCACATAGCAGAAATTCTCCTGCAGCCCAAGGAGAGGCTCACAGTGGACAGGCTGTCCCTCTGCAGTCCATGGGGTGTCACTCAGAGCAGGTCTCCGCATGCAGCCATGGAAGAGTCCAGAGTGTAGCAGTGGATGTGGCCTGAAGGAGGTACAGCCCATGGATAGGACCTCCAAGAGCAAGCCCTGGGCCAAAACTGAAGACAATGTAGAAGTAATCTAGTGAGAGCTGCTGCCAATAATGAGCTTATGTTGAAGTGATCTGCTCTTGAAGGATGGGCCTCATACTACAGACCCATGTTGGAAAAGAACTGCAGCCTGTGGGAAACTGATGTAAGATCAGGTTGGAAAGGATGGCTTCCTGTGGCAGGAATTTCTTGCTGGAGCAGTGGAAGAAAGAGAGCATGAATTAGCAGCAAAGACAAAACATTACGGATTAACTGCAGTCTACACACCCTACTCTCCAGCATTGCTCAAGGGGAGAAGGTAGAAAAAGGAGGATGAAGGATGGAATTTTTAGTTTGCTTTTTTACTCTAATTGCTCTACCACATTAGTAATAGACAATAAATTATGAGGATTGATCAAAGTAGTATATCCTGTTTTATTATGTTGGCCCATGACATCAGAATTCAATGCTAGTAGAGGAAGAACCTTCCCACCAATACTCCATTATTTATTATTATTAATTTCAATTGGATCTATCCACTATTGGCCTTGTTACTTGTTGGTTTTTGGTTTGATTTTTTTTTTTTTTTTTTTTTTNGGTTTTTGGTTTTTTTTTTTTTTTTTTTTTTTTTTTAATTTAGATGTTAATTATAACACATGTGGAAAAATGTCAAAGACATTATATACTGAAACTTGGAAGAAATCCAATAAAGGCATTTCAGTCTCAGGTACCATCAAGGGAATGGAAGCAAGTACCTGTCAGGATGTTTAATATTACAGATCAGGGGGGCATAAGACTGGTTATATATGGGAAGAAAATAGCAGGGCTTTTCACTAAAGAAAATAAGATGAAGAAAAACTCAAAATCACAAAACAGAAAACTGTATTGCTGATGAGATGTAAATATAAGAGTTTTTCTATAAACTGGGGCTATACCTTTCCCAACTAAGATTTCACATTAATTAATGAGGCTAGTTTTTGTTGCATTACTAGCAAGAACTGAGAATCATAGAATCACATAGTGGCTTAGATTGGAAGGAACCTTAAAGATCATCTAGTTTCAACTCCCCTGCCATGGGCAAAGCCTACTATATCAGTCTGCCCAGGGCCCATCCAACTTGGCTTTGAATGTCTGCAGGGGTGGAACATCCACAACTTTTCTAAGTTAGGTTATCTAGAGATAAGCTATCAGGGTTATCACTAGATGTATCTGTGTGCATGACAGGAGAGCAGCAAGACCTCAGGCCCATTGACCCTTTTAAGGACTGGGGGGCTAGGGGGGAGGGGGAAGGGGAAGAGAAAAGAAACAAAAAGCTGCAATGATCCAAGGAGGAAAATTATTTACTAATTATAAGAGCAGAAATACAAGTTAATTGGGATTGAAGCTAATAAATCAAATAAATGAGAGAGTTTCTGAAAACCAAGCTTCGTACTCTGATCCTCCAGGGAGCAAAAAGAGATAGTCTTGTGACTTTCAGTCAGTTTTATCTTTCCCAATGTCTGGAAAACGGAGATGGAACAGCAGAGTTTTCTGGGAGTCATAGTACATTTCTTCTCTTCAAAGACTTCCAGTGTACTACATGATGTGATGATGTGGAATAACAAAATTTGTAAAATCAGGACACCTTTTCCAACACCTCATCAAACTCTGAATGAAGAATTTCCTCCTTATATCCAATCTAAATTAACCTTTTTTTTTAGTTTAAGGCTGTTCCCCCTTGTCCTATCACTATCAGACCATGTAAAAATTTGGTCCCCTTCCTGCTTGTAAGTTCCCTTCAGGTAAAAGATGGGGACAGTGAAATCTCTCCAAGCCTCCTCTTCTTGAAACTAAACAAGCCCAGTTCCTTCAATCTTTCTTCATCAGCAAACAGGTTGAGGGCACACCCAATCCCACTATGTCACTGATGAAAATTTTGAAGAATACTGGTCCAAAGACAGGGCTTCTGTTAGGCTCTTGTGAGGCCCCATCTGGAATACTGCATCCAGGCCCAGGGCCCCCAGCAGTTGCCGGAGTCAAAACAGCAATCCGTGGAGTGGTAACAAGTGAATTCTCCATTGAAGAAAAAGTTGAGCATGCAGTCCTTAGTGGGTAAAGTGATGTGCACTGTCATTTGGAATACAAAAAGGCTGATCCCTCTGGATTTACTGGAACCCAGTCAAACTCTGGCTGCTATGTTGAAATACTAAGTTGAAGGCTTGTATTTCTGGATTCAGGCCAGAGAAGAAGATACCTTTCTCTTGCAACATGATAATTCTAAGTCCCATGCCAGTTTGAAGACCATGTAGCACATTGCTCATCTTGTCTGTACTGTCCTACCACACTGACTATGAAGTCTGGATTTGGCTCTTTCTGTCATCTGTTTGGGCCAATGAAAAATGCACAATTTTTTTTCTAGTAATTACACTATCATAGCATCTGTGAAACTGTGGGTCACCTCCATTACTGCAGATTTTTATGGGCACTGCATGCAAATGTGTGATCATCACTGCAGAAAATACATAGTTAATAGTGATCATTATGTTGACAAATAATGTTTTATAATTGAGAATTTGCTCTATCAAATAGTGGTAATGTGCTTTTGGTATCTGTTGCAGTTTCCATGGAAATAAATAGAAAGCTTTACTTTTGGAGTGATGCTTTACTTTTGGAATGCATACTTTGATTTGACATTAAAGAATGTTGGTATACTCTTTTAATGAGTAAATAGTAAAGAGGAATATCAAAGTAAAACATGTTTTGTGAAACTATAATTTATTTTTGTGTCACAAGTTGGCAAAAATGTTGTAAAACTGAAGAAAAAAGAGAAAACCTGTGTTTTTTATAAAATAATATCATAAATTTCTTCAGGAATTCCTTTCCACCACTTTTTAACAGTGTCAACAGGAAACAAAATCACTGAGACAGTGTTATGGTGTCTGTAACAGAATAGTTCTCATAGCCTTTCTCAAGTTTCTCTCTTATTCAGTTCGGATTAGCAAACAGGTTCAGTGATATAGAAGATAATAGCAATTTGTGCAGACTGAAAATCTGCACAAGATAATTCTTGGGTAGATTTCCTTAAGATAATTCTTAAATAGTCACACTTTTTAACATCCTTGGAGTCAGCATATTTAATTGTAGACAGTAGACTACTGGAGTGTGCAGTAAGGACTTAATCTGTGTTCTGATCAGGTTTCTGAATTGGCTTCAGATTACTTGGAAGACACATCTAATATTGAAAAGGAATTTCTCACTGGAATTAATGAAATTTGAAAAATTGGTTTTTGGATCAATCCTAGGTTAACAAACAAACAAACAAACAAACAAGCAAAAAAAAAAAAAAAAAAAAAAAAAAAAAAAAAAAAAAAAAAAAAAAAAAAAAAAAAAAAAAAACCTAAAGAGTCTCAGATCTAAATTTGGTCACATAGCCAAATCGCACTCATAGCCAAATACAATACACAGAGAAGGAGCCTGGGGTGGAAATGTAGTTTTGATTTAAGTATCACCTAAATTCTTGTAAAAGAGGGAATTTAAAAATCTGTACCTGTTTTTAATATACCACTGTTGAATAAATCTATGTAAGCACTCATCTGACTGCCTTACTGGATTGTAATTTTCAAGTTCAGTTTTGCTGAAGCTACACTGAATTTTTAATTCCTAAGGGATCATTTTTGATTGCTAAGGGAAATATTTAGAATACCATTGTAGTTCCTTACTTGCAGGTAACTAAGTCTCTGACTGAATCTAGCCTATCTTAAAAACATTATATAACTATTAGCAGATAAGAAATGGCTTTAGTGCTGAATATGTCCATGTACCAAACACTGAGGAGACAATTTTGTTTCCAAGATAGGTTACCTTTCAGCAAGAGAGACAAAAAAAGACACATAAATCAAGTCAATATAAATAAATAAAAAGCAAATTCAATCACTGTATTCATGAAGACTTGAAGTTGTAATTCAATAGTTGAATTAACAAAACTGATTACAGCAGCATCTGGCACTAAAAAAGTTGCTAATTGCTGTGACATTTATTTCTCTGCAGTAGCTAGAGTGAAAGATTACATTGTGTCTTCGAGTATCAGAAAGATCTCTGCTCATGATAGTAAGAAGTGAACTTTTTTACCACACCAATGACTCCCTGAAGATCACAACAACTGTACTTTGCCTATAAAGAAGTAGTACAGGAAATTATTTGAAGATGCAGGTTCCGCATTCTGTTCTAAGTACTTTACTAGAGTGAGGCGTCTGCAAATGCCAAGCAGGACAATGTGGTTGCACATCTGACTGCACTAAACTGCTTAGTTTAATGCAGGCTCCATGCACTGCTACTAGGTTAACTCCAGGATCATTAGTTCAATTTCTCTGTATTGATAACTGCTTGATTGAACATTTCAGGTGAGGAACCAGATGCTTCTGCAATCTGAATTAAATAAGCTTCATGGTCTTCAGAACATAAGCAAATATAAGTGTATGAACTTTACAACTTAGATTTAGTTAATGTGTTCACACTTGTAAAGTCATATACTGAAGACTGGAAACAATACTAGATAGTTTTTAGCTTGTTTTAATTTTTGTTGTCATCATATTGGCTTACTTCAAGACCTGCAAATGGATGCTTAATCGGAGCACTGCCTAATCAAAAGAGGAAAGCTTCATATGCTAATCAATAAAAAGAGTAGCTAATAAAAGTACAGTCTTAAACCTGTATTAACAAAATATAGGCTTGCAAAGTGTATGTGTGTGTATATGTGTATATATATATAAAAAAATACTTATTTTTCATATAATTGAACTGAAACACAAGGATCAAGTACTTATAATGTATTGTGAAAAGCCTGGCCTCCTAAATGAGTTCAAGTGTAACTTACTGTTTCCCATCACAAGGTCACATCTGTATTTAAGAGCCTTGAGAAAAAAGAGATAATTGATTGAGCTGATTCATGTGCACTGCTCATCTCACTAGGTCTATTTCTCAGCTGCCCTGGGTTAATAACCAAGTCCACGGCATGCTGATGTCCTCCATCACATCATAATTAGAATACAGCAGGCAGAGAAAAGGAACACTGGTGAAATTATTCATATTTTCTTCTGAGGAGCCAGATGTTGCTGGATAGATTTCATTTAATTCTATGACAGCTGCAATAATAGTCTCCATGTGCAGAGAGTTGATAATGGCATCGATAATGGTATAAAGGAAGTTAAGTGAGTCATGCTTCTTTGCTGCTTAATTATGGTTATTCGTTACTGTGGATCATCTCATCTTATTTGATAATTATAGTAGTTTGGAGAAGGTTTTAACATATGCAAACAGAAACTAGTTAAAAAATAATTCCACAAAAGTGAAATCATATTCTCTAATGTAAAAGCTTTGTAGCGTGTTGCTTATGGGAAGTTAGCAGTTTTGATTTACTTTAGGATGCAAAGTGCCCTCTTTGATGATATATCTAATAAATTATATATACAGAATTTCTGTGTGGCACTGCTACAGCTATTCAAAGTTCATAGATTTAAAACTACTACTGACAATGGATATCAAGATATCTACAGAAAGACTGCATTTTCTGACAGAAGGTAGAATTAAGATTTAACTTCGTGCAATACTGAAAACAAAACAAACAAACAAACAAACAAACAAACAAAAACAGGTGAACCTAATTCTACCTCCAGGGAGATGGACAGCAAAAATAGTCTGTCTTGCATAAAAACAACACATTATATCAAATGTATAATTCATACTGTTTGTAAATTTGTAAATATGAACAGTTTTATTGGATTGCTGTGAATTTTACTTTTGCTCTAGATATTAAATATTTGTGTACGTAGAAGCACATACATGAATATGAAATGTGGTGGCACTAATAATCATAGAAGTCAAAAATAAAATGTGTTAAATATTTTCTCTGTAAAAATATTGAAAATTAATGAAAGTTTTAAGAGATCACACAACATTCTAAAGAAGATATTTGGTTTTCTCTTTATTAAATAGATTAAAACTATTCCTGAGTTTGAGCAGCTTTAAAACATATGCAGGTACTGTTCTTCTTGTTTTGACTACATTGTGCAACAAGTATACCGGAAGCAAAGAATATTGCATCCATATTAATTCTATGAAAAGAAAAAAAGAAAAAAAAAGAGTGGGTTTTTTTTTTTTTTTTAATGTATTGTATTTGTGCATTTATTGTTGTTTGGTTCTTTGTTTTTGTTTGTTGCCCCTGGCGACTGGTTAAAAAGAAACCTATGCTTGCTATTTTGGGTAAAACTATTTAATTTTAGTGCAAAGACATCAACTTGTTTTATGTGAGCTAGCTATCAGTTTATTTGCTTCAGTAACCAATAAAAGCAGTTGAAGGAAAGAAAAAAAAAAAAAATCTGAAACAGAATATTCATTCAAGAATATTTTTCCAGAATTCTGTTGCTTTGTCTTTTCTCATCGAACGATTCTGCATTGAAGTAAAAATGAATACTACTTTGGCTCAATTTTCATGTCATTCTACTAATTGTTTTCTCTACTAATTTCAAACCACATGATTATTTGTGAAGACAGCTTCGAGTCCTTATTAATAAACTTTTTAATATTAACGATTGGCATACAAGATAATATTATTTAGATGAATATTATCTAAAATAAAACACATTGTATTTGAGTCTCAAAACATAAGGAAGTATAGAAATACATAAATACAATATTTTTTCTAATTTTTGTTGTTGGAGTTAAAGACAGTGTGCAATTTCTAAGCTTAGACAGTAAACAGAGAACAAATATTTATTTAATTTCAGAAAAAAAGTGCTTAAATGCAGAAAAATGGTTCAGAGGAAAAAGGAATCATTAGATACATTATTTTATTTATAGACATACACTAAGTCTGTTGTCACCATTAAAAGTAAGACTATGTTATGTGGTGTTATACCAATATCTGTATCTGATATTTTTATGATACTAAAAAAAAAATAAAAAAATAAAAAAATAAAGTGAGCTAATGATATTGATAATCATTTAAAATTGTTTTTCACTGAAATTTAATGCTACATTTGAAATGTTAAAAAAAAGATACTATGTGATTACTATTATTGTTATTACTAATTAATTTGTAGTATCATATCAAGAAATAAAAAGTCTTTTTACCTTTACCCTTATATTTTTGATTCAGTTATATTAATGTCAAATTTGTTGGTTGTTCTCAGTAAAATAAATGGCATCAAATCAGGAAATAATAACAATTCTTCCTGGGTTATGATTGATTTCTTTTCAGAAGCAGTGATATTTTTCATTTCATTTCATTTTAAGGTACTAAAAGGACAATAAAATTGCAGAGATTTTAGGAGACAGAGCCAAAATAATAGAAAGTTTGGAAAACTGAAGAAACATTAAGGCAGTTGGCTCCTTTTTTAGAGGATGTAAAATTGTCTGTAGAGTTACAAAAGAATTGTGACTAATTGAATAACCTGGATATAAGATGCCCTGAACACAAATAAAAAATGATGACTGGCCTATCGCCAGTAAAGGACAATTGCAGCTGTGACATATCAGCTTCTCCATGTTAGGAAAAGATTCAAGTTCAGCACTACTGCTGGAAGGTGTCTTGATGCTGTGTCTTGTAACTACAACAGGGGAATAGACATGTACAAATGGTATTGTCACCTGCATTTAAGAGATGATTGCTTCACTAGTTACATAACATAGCCACAAAGGAAAAAGCTCAACAGTTGTATTTCCCATCTGTCTTCTTCTAGTGTTACATATCCTTTCCTTTCCTTGCAGAGTAGGGAGAGAAAATGATTATCTCATCCCTTATTGAAGGTTGAGATATAGTTCTCTTACTACTATGTCATGGTATCAGCAGGGTTTTGTGCCTTCCCTTTTCTTGTGGCTAAGTTTGCTCAGTCCTGTTGGTTTCCTGAACTAGCTGGAAACTGTTTTTTTGTTTTGTTTTGTTTTGTTTTGTTTTTGTTTTTGTTTTTTTTTTTTAATTTGTTTTCTTTCTGGATTACTAGTTTACTGCTCTATTGAACTATGTTGGCTCAAAGAAGGTCCTGACAATCATCCACAGGGAAACTGTGAGTGTTCAGCAGGGAGTGGAACCACACATTTTGACAGTGGAAAGTTAGTGCATTGATTTGGCTTCTCTCTTCAGACAGGAGTTTATTCAAATTTTGACTTACTGACCAATAGAAAAGATGGCATTTTTTTGCACCTTAGGATGGGAAAATAGCTTTTGGGTTTGCTTTTTCATGTTGAAATACATTTTTTCCTAACTTTCTGTTCCTCTTTTTTAATTTATTATTTTATTATGCCTAATGAGCATGCTTTGTCAGGGGGGTTGGACTAGATGATCTCTAGAGGTCCCTTCCAGCACCTACAATTCTGTGATTCTGTGATTCTGCGTGTTACAAAAGAATTTCATAACATTTTCAGAAAAAATAAATAGTTGTAAGAGATTAAAGAAGAAAAGCAAATAAGCTTCACAAGAAAAAAAATGTGTAGATTTGCACTCCAAATAAAACTTTATTGGTCAAACTTTACTTGCAGAAACACTGTCTACAGTCAGTGTTGAATTCAGCACGGAACCCAATAATGTCATGTTGACAGATACCAGGTATGAATATACTTCAATAATTATAAGGCTGTGTAAAATATCTCAATTATATGAACTGAGTATTATCAATTGATGAAGTTAACCAATGTTGACAATACTCATTTGATTACAAATTTATTTGACCTAAGTAAAATAGGTCAAGAGTACATCTGCAACCAAAATAGAAAATCAGGTTACCAAGCTCCTCCCAATGTTACTCCAAAATGTTGTTGCTAAATTAAATTATTTATCATTATTTTTAAAGCTACTATCTGCATTGTGCATACAAGAACTTCAAGGATAAGTCTTCATAGTCTTGTATTAGAAGGTTGAATAGAGACTGGCATTTCAGAATTACATTTTTTGTATTACAAAGCAATGAATTTTCAAGAAGTTTTGACACATTATTAAATAAGCTTGTTTCTTAAGAGACATATTCCTTTTTCTTTCCACAGTTAATGAGAAGCATACAGGCAGTTGATTTTAGAAATAATTTGGAGAATTGTTTTAGATCTTATGGTGATCTGTTAAGCTATGTATTCTACATCTACTTAATTAGCTGATCATATGCCTATTTAATCTACAGTTTGATTAATTCATGTTTTACCCAGAAGCCTGACAGTGATTTCTGTTTTCAGATAGTCCTAGGTGTGCAATAACTGGAATGTGTTTTTAGTATGTGGTCTTGAAATGCCCAGCAGAAGTACACCTCAAGTGTTACTGGAGTTTATCTAAATACTTAGGAAAACAGATTTATTATTTAAATTATACTCCATCCATTATCTAATGCTAATCCTGTGAGGAAGATTTAATCAAAGTTTTAGATACTTTATGAAAATGCACATGAAAATGAAGAGTGAGGAAAATAAAAAGAAAATGAAAATGTAACATTAAAATAAATGGAAAAGAAAATCTGCTTGCTTATCATTTATTCATATTTACAGTCTTAAGCAACTATCAAGAAAAGTTGCATGATTAAAAAAAAAATTGAGCTTGATAAAGTTTAGCAACGTTTTATTGTTTTTCAGCTTCCACATTACTTTCTGAACTTCTTTTTCTTCATTGCTTATCCTGAACTTCCATCATATATGTTAATCTTATCTTTTCTTCACAGCAGATAGACACTAGTACTCAAAACCACTCAGATGATTTCCTCTTAGCTTTGAGACCAAGCTGTATGTCTCTGTTCTGAAAACTTACACAGTTTGCAAAATGAGAATTTATGAGAGCTGGCAGAAACTTGTCTCCTTTGAAGACAATTTCACAACACGTGGCCAGGAAGAACAATATGCTGTTGGATCATGCTGTGCTATGAAAAGAGCTGTACTCTAACCACTGATATTGTTACAATAATTTCTAAGCAAATTCCTGTTTGATTTTCTTTACTACTTATATGACAATACTTTTAGAGCTTTCAGAGAAATTGCCTTGTTTAATCATTTGCAAGCTACAGTATTTATTCCTTTATCTATAGCAACAAGAAAGGATTTGTAGCTGCTAGCTGCTTATAGCACAGATCCAAAGAATAACTCTTCTTTTTTTCCTTCATTTGGACAAGGAGAAGGCTGAGGTACTCAGCAACATTTTTTGCCCTGGTCTTCACTGGCAACCTCTCTTCACACAGCACTCGAGTGGAGGGATTGTAATGTGGGGACTGGCAGAGTAGAATTCTTCCTGGATTTGTTGATTGAACTCTTTGATCGACAAGGACCAAGTTCAAGATCATATCTGGAGAGTGGTCATCAATTGCTCAATGTGCAGATGGAGAGTGTCCTACAGGGGAAGTACTGGGACTGGTGAATTTTAATATCTTAATCAATTGCATCAAAAGTGGGATTGAGTACAACCTCAGCAGTTTTGTGTATGACATGAAGCTCTGTGGTGTGGTGCGGAAATTTGTGGACGGGATGAGATCTAGAGACAGGCTTGCACCATGAGCCCAGGTGAACCTTGAGAAGTTCAACAAATCTATCAATACAAGCAGGAGGAAGAAAGGATAGAGCACAGACCTGCTGAAAAGGACTTTCCAGGTTGTGGTGGATGGTAAGCTGGGTACGAGCCAGCAATATCTGTTAAGGTTTGGCTCAGTTCAGTCTAGTTTCATTACTGGTTATAAAGAGACCCATGAACCTACACCCCGGGAAAAGAGGGAAAATAGAAAAGGTAGGGAGATGGGCCTAGAGGAGAAAAATGGGGCAACAAGCTAAGTGAAAAACTGAATTTACTAAATATAATAGAGGAATGTGAGATTATACAATATAACACCGCATGATTGGAATTGAAGCTAACAAATCAAATAAAATGAGAGTGTCCAAAACTGAAGTCTTAAATGCTGTAGATGAAACGGTCAGGGAGCACACAGAGCAAGGTGAGCAAAAAGAGGCAGTCTCATGACTCCCAGTCAGTTTTATCTTTCTCTCTGACTGGGAAACAGAAACAGAATATTGAAATCTTCTGGGAGCTCTCTTCTCTGAGAGCAAGCAACTAGAACTACTGACAATCCACACAACTGCAGCATTAACTTCCAGTACACTACATGATGTATGATGTGGATTACCAATCAAAAAAAGTCATAAAACCACAACAAATGTGACAACCATATTTTGGACTGCATCAAAAGAAGTTTTACAATCCAGTCATGAGAGGTGATTCTGCCCATCTATTCTACATTGGTGAGACCTCACCTGGAGTACTGTAGTACCAAATATGGAGTCCTCAGTACAGGAGGTCCTCAGTCCTCAGAGAGACATGGAACCTATTGGAGCGTGTCCACAAGAGGGCCAAAAAAATCATTCAAGGAATGGAATAGCTGAGAACTGGGGCTGTTAAATTTGGAGAAGAGAAGACTCCGGGAAAACCTGGTAACATCTTTTCAGTATCTAAAGGGAGGCTATAAAAAGAAGGAGACAAGCCATTTTGCAGGGTCTGTTTTGATGGAACAAAGAGAAATGGTTGCAAAGTAGAAGAGGAGAATATACATACATATACATATACATATACATATACATATACATATACTAAATATAAATATAAATATAAATATAAATATAAATATAAATATAAATATCTTATATTTATTTTGTGTATGTGATAAAGGCAGTGAAGCACTGGAACAGTTTGCCCAGAGATGTGGTGGATGCCCTGTCCTTGGACACGTTCAAGGTCAGGCTGGACCAAGCTCTGAGCAACCTGACCTAGCTGTAGATGTCCATGTTCATTTCAGGGTAGTTGAACTAGATGACTTTTAACAGTCACTTCCAATTCAAAAAATTCTGTGATTCTATGATTGTAAGCAGAGAACAATAAAGTATGGCTGTCAACGCTCAGTCGAGTTAGAGAGCTCTCACAGTTTCTTGTAGCATCAGAATAGTTCTCCGAATAGTTCTGCTTTATTGTGTTCAACATACATCTTATATACCATTCACTTACAAGCCAGGAATTCCTGTCCTTCTAATCAGTTAATTGGCTTAGCTTCTCCCAAAACACAGGGATAAAGGATGAAAGGTTTCGTAAGTGTGATAAGGTTAACAATGCAAACAGAACTTCCTGTTTACCCTTAGACGCAAACAGATACTATCTGCTCTCTGTCTTACACTCCAGACTCCCAAGGTTTCACAGTGATAGGGTCTATCAAGGAGTCTGATAAACTCTTTGCTGACTGCTCACAATTACATCTTCCCCCACATATGGCAAAGCAACAAACCTTAATACAGTAAAAGTGAGAAGGGAGCACATACAGATAGTGAGATGATCCACTGAGAGGTTTCAGTGAAATATCTTCTTTTGCCATTGGTTGAAATCAAATTACTATGTGTTATTGATTGCTTTGGAAGATTTCCAATAACTCTCAAGTTACAGTGGTGTAGCTGTATCAGAGGCTGTATCTTTCTGTCTTTATGAATATCTCAGTGGAGCAACAGTGGAGCAATAGTTAAAGAAGCTTTAAACTTTATGAACAATATTTCAAGAGTTTTTCAGGCTACAGTGTTGGGCTATCTTACCCTCTGGATAATTCAATAAAATGCTGTTTTAAGAAAGCAGACTTCTGTACACATTTTGTAAGTGCAAATGATTAAAATAGCTGCTAAGCATTTCAGATTTAAACTGCTCTCTCACAGGTAATCAGGAAAAAAAAAAAAAAATGTCAGCTTTGGTAAAAAATGACAAAACCACATTTATATCTCAAATGAATGTGGGTTTGAAAAGAAAATCTGTTACTGTTTCAATTTTGTTTTTGTGAAACAGACTATGTAAGTAAATTTGGAGGCACCAGATAACTGAAAATTTAGAAAAACAAAAAATAACTTCTTTTTTTCTCTATAGAAGGATGTTCAAATTGAATGGTGAATAAAATAATAATAATAATAAAAACTACATATAAATAATCAAGATGTTAAAATAGTATTTATTATTCATTATCTGACTTACTTTACAAGGTTTACTTGCACGAAACATTGTTTTGTGACAGGTAAAAACTATTAGTCAATTTAGATCAAAACAAATGAACAATAGCAATAAAGCAAGAACAGCAACAGTAAAAAGATGAAAAGTAAAGGAAAAAGGAACAACAAATTTGGGCGAATTGAAGAGAATTTGGTTTTAAGACACAGGACATAATGAAAATTTTCCTAGCATGGTGTTTGGAGAAGATAGAGATTTTTAAATATTTTTCATTATTTTCAGAAGAGATTTGAGCTTGTCTTTAAACTACTGGGAACACAATCCTACTAGCAAATAAATCCATTGAGAGCTGCAAAGTTAGCCTTCAGTTCCTCTGAAAACGAATATAAGCACCATTATTTAACTTCTCTGATGCAGTAGAAATCATCAGTTTTCTCTAGCAACCAGAGAAAAGGACAGTTGCTAATTAAAAAGAAAAGAAGGAAACGAAAATTCAGAGATTGAAAATGTTGGTAGTAAATATCATGTGCTGAGACAGAAAAGCATTATGTTTATAAAAGGCTCGATTTCCCAAACAACAAAATGAATGTTTTCGTTGGGAATGTGACCAGGTTCTTAGAAGAAAGGGAGAAAAAAGACTAGTCTTTTGATGAAAAAGCTAATATTTAACTGAGTATAAAAAATGGTAAAAAAAAAAACATACACACAATTTGTTGGTTTTTTTTTTTCCTTTCCATCTTGAATGACTCAGTTGACAGCTTTTAGAAGACATTTTATGAATAAATCATGAAGTTTTGATTCTCCTCTGAACCTGAACATCTGCATCACTATCTGAAGATGTGTTTTGGTTCAGAGTTTGTCACATTTCTTTTCAATTTTTTTTTTTTTTTTAATATATATTTTTTTCCCCCTGCAGTTATATGGTAACATCTATCATCAATTTTCATTCCTTCTAGCTTTCATTGTTAGGTCTCAAAGATGAAAATATTCTAAAACATCTCTCTTACCAGTTTTTTATTATAATTGATTAAAAAAATTCTATTAGCAAATGCTGCTAAAAGTCCTGCTAAATTATAACACAACAACATTAAGAATAATCACGTCTGCTGTGGAATAAAACAATTTCCCTACAGGTTATTTTCTCTGAGAAGAAAGAGTCTCTTTCCTATCTGTGCTTCTAATAAATTGCTTTCTGCTCTCTAGGATGGACAGTGAAAGATACAGGATAACTATTAAACACATATTTATATTCTAAAAAATTTATTATTAATTCTTGAAAATTTATTTTTTTTTTTTTTATATATAAAAATAGTGTTTAAGTTCTCTAGATGAGATATTTTTCAGTCTCTTTCTTCACATTTTCCTGAATAGAGTAATGTGATCAAGAACATAACATTGGTTAAATTCCTTTTTTAGATGACCAACTTGAGTCATTCTTACAATAAATTAGTTCTCTATTCTGGTGAAGTGATTGGAAGAGAAAGTGTTTAGATATTTTCCCTCTGTGTATTATGATTTGTTATGCAAAACAGTTGTTCAAGAAGCACATATTATAATTTCAGCTGTTATTTCCAGCCTAGGAAGTCTAAAAATAACTAGACTAAGTGACTGGTGTCACTTACAGATAAGTATCTTCATCAGAAATTTGTTTATTTTATTGTTCATTTGCGTATTTGGACAAGTAGGGAAGGCACCTGTTTGTTAGGTGGAGTTCTAGGTGTTTAGTTATTACAAGTAGCCTGAACATTATTTTTTCCCAGTTAGTTTTATTCCTCTCAAGAAAACTGCATTTTTGAGACAATCTTTTCTTTTTACAATACAGTAATAATTCAGATGGCTCTTAGTTAAGCACCCCAAAAACTGAACATTGTATAATCAGCCTAATGCAAGATAATACAGCTGGTTATTACATAAAGAAGTTTTATACGTCATAAGTGCAGCTGTTCTATTATAATAGGAATCTGTTAATAAATGACTATCAAAATTTCATTTTGTCAACCTTAAAAGCAGAATGATTCAAATATACACTAGTCTTAATCCATCCAACATATTTAATTTTTGGATTATAAATATGGCCAGAGTACTTTGTTTTATGCATATAGACCTACGTAAATGGTTGAGTTTAGGGTTAGGGTTAGGGTTAGGATTAGCGTTATATCTAATATAATAGGTACTTCTTCCATCTTATAAACCTTAACATATGTGGAAATGTGAGTTTTACACTCTTAGCATATTTTTGTATGCACTGTCTTACATTTTATTTAACATATATTACAAGAAGAAAAGTAAACAAATCTAGCTCATCAGAGATCTGAATCACCATACTGAAACAGATAAGCAAGCTGTTGCAGCTATCTCTTTACACATTCTAGAAAGTTACTTACATGTTATAATTTGTGTAGCGCACAGATGTTCATCCCTAATCACTCTTAAGAAGAACACAAATAGAAGTACAGATATTGTTAGAAATGTCTGCAACATCAGCCTGTTTATAAATCAGCTCCAGAATCTAAGAAAGAACTGCTGTAGAAGAACATGGTAGATATGGGATTAAAATGTGCTCTTGGATATCTACGCTGTAGTTCCACTAAATGTAATTTCCTTGGCATTTATTAGCTTTATTGACTTCAATAAAGAAATTCCTCACTCTTTCTCTGAAAAAAAAAAAAAAAAAAAAAAAAAAAAAAAGTCTTATTCACATGAAGTACATGGTATCTATCAATATCTTTCAGAGTAAATGTTATTTTAACAATCTGTTAGTAGTTTTGCTTTTGTTCAAGAAAACATATGCAAATATGCTTCTTAGACTTCGATCTCTGGATTTGTCAGTAAAGACTAAAATAATGGTACAGAACATTATATTTAAGTCAGGCAAAGAAAGATCAACCTAGCCTGAAACCGTAAAGACAAGGCTACATTTAAAATAAATCAAAAAGTAAAAACAATTAGAGGAATAAATATGTCAATTACCTTAAAAAGCATCTTATTTCAAAACTAACTAACTAATCAATCCAAAGATATATGTTAGATAAATAGGAAACAAATAATAAGAGATAAATAAAGGTGACTTTTAGTGTAAATGCAGGGCAAAATAAAAAAGTTAAGAGAATCTTGATTCTGAAGTCAGAAGTGTTTGAGGAGTCTACTTAGTTACTACAAGGAATATTTGTGCAAAAGTACACTCCAATGAACAGAATACTTGAACATCTTTAGAAGTGGTTCTTTTGTTGCTGTTGTTTTTGTTTTGTTTTGAATAAGAACTGTTAATTTGGTAATTGATTTCATTTTAAATACTCAACAATTATTTCATATCAAAAGTGGAGTTTAATAATTCACAGAAATAAATAGTACCAAGGAGATGAGACAAAGACATTGAGAGTGTTTTATATTAAAAATGTAATCTGCTGAAAAATGAAAATCATTTTTAATTATGGATTATGGCCAATGGCTCTATTTTTATCAATTACATAAATGATCAAAAATAATTTTGTATTAGTGATCCTACTTTCATGTATTTTAAACATTTTCCACAGAATTCATCAATAAGATATTGTTTAGTACAAAAAATAATATCTTAATTCTTCAAAAACTTTTTACCAAAAAGAAAGCATTGCAAGTATTCTGAAGTTTATACATTTTATTGCAAGATCTGTCATAAAAACAAAATAAAAGAAAATAAAATGCATTTTCAAGTCAGTGATTTTGAATCAATTTAATTAATTACCAATTAACAACTTTTGATCACTGATTCTGGGACTGGAAAATAAGTAAAGGAATAAACCAACAAATAAATACTGACAAATGTTTTAACAAAAAAAAAGAAAAAAAAGATTCTGATTTTTACATCTTTTCCCTTTGTTATTCTTTCTGGCAATGTGACAGGTAACTCAGGAGGTAAGAGTACTGTATAATGTTATTTCAACTGACTTGCACTGGTAGGAGTTCCTCCACCAGCTACAGTCCCTTTGCAGTCACAACCCTTCCTCAGCTTCTTCTCTGTCCCTCTTTGAGCTGGTTGCTTTTACTTATGCTTTGTTTGAGTAGCCTATTTTGTTTATTTCAATGTCTCTCCTTCTCTGGTATATGTGCCTGTATATCTCCTCCTGCATAATTGTGCACGTCTCTAGAATAATCAAATCTGAATGAATATTTTTAAAAATAAATTCATATTTTTAAATTGTAAGTAAGAATGGAACCTCATGAAATATCTGGATATCAGTCCACACATACATAAATTTAATTGCATACTGAGATCATCCTTAAGCTTATGGAAATCCATGTCCTAAATAATTTGAAAGTTTTTTGTGGACAGGTTTCAAGAATTGGCACAGGAATCAGAAGAGCATGGACAGTCGCCAAGCAGTAATGCTAATGAGGACACAGAGTGAATATCAGCCTGGAGGACAAATGTCATGACATTTTTGAAAAGAACATCACACCACAATGATGTGCTTGAAATCACACATTTTATAAATATGAAAGAAAAGATAGAAGGTTAACTAATGTAAATAAGAAAACAATAAGCTGATCCTAGGTAAGTCTTATTCAAAACAAATGAGAATGCAAGACTTTTCTTTGTATTTGTCTTATTTATCTATTTACCTGACCTTTTAAACTGTGAGTACTGATTTGGTGGCTTTGGTGGCCTGAGCTAAGATGCCAGAAAGACAGATTCAAAGAGTAATATTCATTGAGGGTAGCAAATAACTGCTTTGAAAACTGGGAGTACTGAAAGTGCTTAAAATTTCTAATTTTAACATGCTGCATTATTGTAATTATGATATGCATAAATTTTACTCTTTGAATACTCTTTTTTGTTTGTTTGTTTGTTTGTATTCCAAATTGCTAAACAAACACCCATACACACATATATATGTTTAGCATATATAAAAATATATAATTTATATATTTTTAATCTCTGTATAAATAGATACTTTTTTTTTTTTTTTTTTTTTTTTTTTTTTTTTAAGNTTTTTTTTTTTTTTTTTTTTTTTTTTTTTTTTTTTTTAAGAGGAATATTGAAACTATTAAGTTAATAACAGGTCAACTATGCTATCTCTGATAGCCCAAAACTTTCTCCTTGGTGTTGTTCAACATTTCTACTCAAACTGGAAAAATGCTTTCTGAGTTTTTAAACTGATAAACTTTCTCAATGTGACTAATATTTTTTCATATATATACTTGGTCTCAATCTAAGGCTTTCTTTTGTCAGATCATATATATAATATATTTTCTGTGCAGATTAAATACGTTACAAATATAGTTCTACTGAACTGTGAACACAGGAGAGCATGCTAACAGCAATTGCCTCAAGCAAAATGCTGTCACAAATTCCAAAGCTTTGCTGCGCTCAGAAATGGTGGAAAGCATAAGGCATAGGCTGAGGAGTGGATATGAGAGGCAGCAGCCGAGTCCTATGCTGGTGTCTATGTTAGTCAGCAGAAAAGAGAGAATGACAAGATTTTATGCTTTCTCTAACTTCTCTAACTTTTCAAAGGGAGTCAGAGCAGTTGTTTTCACATATGTTCCTCAGCTACCCTGAAGATTTACACATTTTCTGGGATGTGAAATGACCACTGTTCTCTCCCAGCATCGGTCCTACTTGTAAAAACCCAAGTAAACTTCAGGGGAAAGAGAGAGAAAAGAACAATAGTACTTCCTTCTGAAGTGTCTCGTACTGGTTTGCTATGCACTCTAAGACTTTCTCCACAGCTGCCAGTCACATGCAGCATAACATGGATTTTACACAGAATTCCTGAAGTAGCTTCTTGACAGATTTCATTCACTGAAACAAAATAAAACAAAACAAAACAAACAAACAAAAACTATGGCATTTCCTGCTCTCTTTGGAGTTTTCATACTGTGGATAAAGCTCCAACTTGCTTCACATAAGGGCAAGAGATTCTCTGCAAGTAATTCATTTGCAGATGCAAGTAATTCTTCCCCAGAAAGGCAAAGAAAGAACATGACACACCATTTGACACAGTAAACTTAGATTAAACAGCTAGCTCAGATAAAAGTTCCCCATTGGTACTAATAAGACTAGATTTAATACGGAATTTGTGCCCTTCCACAGTATTTGGTATTATTTTTCCTTTAAAAGTACGTAACATGTAGCTTGCCTGTACTTCATTCTATCTTTAAAATATTTTTAAGGACCAAATACATGGAATAGGGAAGTTATTATTTTAGTGGGCTAATGAAAATGCAAAAATCCATTATTATTATTAATCTGAATGCAAGCACATAAACAAATTAGTACACATATTACTACGCAAACTCCTTAAGATCTTTTTTCTGATACCATATTCAATTTTCTAGTATATCTTCCAATTTGCAATTTTTATGATTTTTTTCCTGATCAACACTTTCATTCTTGCTGTCTTTATGTATTTACATATAAGGGAATCAGTTATTTTAACATCTGGTGAATTCAAAACCCTGAAACATGGCATTTTAGTGATTTTATTATGAAAATTATCCCATAAAAAGGACTTAATTGAATGGATGCAATTGAAGATTCCATCACTAAAACCTGGTGGGATGATTCCCAGCAAGTGACTATGAACAGCAAGTTGTTCGGAAATAAAAGATAAGGAAGGAAGAGAGGAAGGATTGCCCTCCAAACCAAGAAAAAGAATATAGTGTGAAGAGCCGTCCCTGAAGAATGACCACAAAGAAGTTGAAAGCTTATGAGGGAGAGCTGGAATCTAAGGATTGATGCCTACTACAGGCCATCTGATCAACCAGAGCCTTCAGTTACAGGAGAAGTATTCACAGGCTCTCATCCTGCTTGGGGACTTCAACCACCATTACATCTGCTGGAGAAGTAGCACAGTGAGCTGTGGTCAATCCAGTTATTGAGAATAACTTATCAAGCCAAGTAATACATAGCCTCACCAGGTAGATGAAATACCACATCACTTGCTCGCTAATACATGTAAACTAATTGAAGGATGCCTGGGCCATGCAGTGGTGGAGTTCAAATTCCTGAGAAATATGGAACAAAGTGTAAAATCAAAATGCTGAATTTTAGAAAAGACAACTTCCATTTATTCAGGGACTCAGTCAACAAACACTCTGAGAAACTGTCCTCAAGATCAAGGGTGTGAAGAAGAGCTGGCAGATCTTTAAGTAAGCTCTCCTTAGGGCACAAGAACACAGTCCTGCTGAAAAGAACTTTCAGGGTACTGATAGATGGTAAGCTGAACATGAGCCAGAAATATGCCTCATAGCCCAGAAAGCCAACTATATCTTGGGTTGCCTCAAAAAAAGCATGGACAGCAGGTTGAAAGACGTGATCCTTCCCCACTATTCTGCTCTGGTGAGGCCTCAGCTGGTGTACTGTGTCCAGGTGGGGAGGAGTCCTCATTACAAGAGGGCCAAGGACCTGTTGGAGTATGTCCAGAGGTGGGCCACAAAAACGCTTCCAAGGGTTGGAACAACTCCCCTGTGAGGACAGGCTGAGAGAATTTGGCTGTTCAGACTGGAGAAGGGAAGGCTCTGGAGAGACTTGATTGTGGCCCTTCAGAAAGAAGGGGACAGACTCTTTAGCAGGACCTGTTGTGACAGCACAATGGTTTCTAACTAAAGAAAAAGAGATTTAGATTGGATATAAGGAACAACTTTTTTATATAAAGCGTGGTGAGACACTAGAAATAATTGCCCAGAGAGGTTGTGGATGCCTCCTCTTCCAGACACATTCAAGTATATTCGGTTTTATGGGACTCTCAGCAACCTGATATGGCTATAAATGTCTCTGTTCATTGAAGAGGAATTGGACTAGATGCCCTTTGAATGTTCCTTAACTCAAACTATTCTATGATTCTACGATAAAAATGTAGACCATTGACAAGTGGCATTCCTTGGTGGTTGATATTGACATCTTTGTCAATTATATGAACAGTAGGATTGAATGCACTCTTCACAAGTTTACATACGACATTAAACTGTGGTATAGTTGACATACTGAAAGGAAGATATACCCCCCATAGAGACTGTGATGTAATCAAGATGTAGGCCAAAACATTCAAAACATGAAGTATAACAAGGCCAAGTGCAAGGTTCTGTGTCAGAATTAGAATGTAATTCAATCCCCAATGGCCCAAAACAAGGTCAGCTACAACAGGGTTGCCTACAGTTATCCACAAATAGCTTTGGAATATCTCCAAGGATGGAAATGCTACAACTTCCCTGGGCAACTTGTTCCAGTGTTTGACCAACCTCACATAGAAAAATTTAAGTTAAGTTTAAATGGCATTTATTTTCTGTGTTTTCAGTCCTATTTAAACGATTGTCATCACAACAGAATGCTAAGCAACTGCTGACTAACACAGATATTAATGTGGGACTCAACTACTCCCTTCCATTCACGTTTGCCTTTTTTCTTTCTTTTTTTTTTTTTTTCCCTTTTCCTTTTTTTTTTCTTTTTCTTTTTTCCTCTTATGGAAAGTATTTCTGTACAAAGACAACTACTTTATTTTCTTCAATATCTCATTACTGGGACTCAAGATTTTAGCCACTCTATATCGTATATTTTAATAGAAAATGTAAATCACTTTCCCAATGGTTCTGGGTCTTTGAAATACTAATTGCAGTTCATTAGCAGAAATATCTTATTAATATCATCTATTAGCATAATTAGTAAGAAACAGAGTATTGGAAAGAATTGTGTTCAACATACCTTATTTTCATAAATCAAGAAGAACGTAGACCATATTAAATTGATTCTTTTTTTATAAAGTTCATTTCCCATGATTAAGTTAGAGGTACAATCTTTAGTAAATGCTTTCACAATATCAATAAAGTAAAAAAAGTAAAAAAGTCAATAAAGTAAATCCATTTTCTTCTGAAGAGATGTGTTAGACATTGTCAATGGTTTACGGGCTGATTCGGCCCGGTTCCGTGACTAGTGGGGTGGAGGGATTTCGCAAAATCCGTACCTCCGGAAAAAGGGAACAGGAGACTCCAAAATAATTAAAACCAGCGGCAACAATCTGAGGAGAAACAAACTAATTTACTAAATATAGTATCGGAATGCAAGATAACACACTATAATACAATATAATTAGAACTGAAACTAATAAATCAAATATAATGAGAGAGAGAATGTCCGAAAGGTGGATAGGCCTCACCACAACGCTGAGGTGAGATGTGCAGTCCAGTTGAGCAGCAGGGAGACAGGAGGAGAGCCCACAAAGAGCAGGTGAAGAAGAGCGCATCAGGTGACCTTGCCAGGAGTTATATCTCAAGACTCTCTGTGACCTCAAAGTCTCCTGGGGAACGTAGTTCTTCTTCTCTTCCAGGCAGATACCCAGAGCTTGAGCATTAACAGTTAAACTCCCAGTGCCCCACATGATGTTATGATGTGGAATACCGAAAACCAAAAATCAAAAAACCATGACAGACATCTAAAATGGAGCTCAGAACACACCACAGGAAATCAAGGGAGTTCTAAGTTTAGCCAACAGGAAATTTAGGGTGGGATCAGGGTTTGTGTGGGGGTGCAATTATCTTTTTGACATGATGTTTCATATTTCAAATATGAGCCTTTGAACACCATGCATTTTGCTTTCTTTCAAACTCTATGACAGTCTAACACAAACCTCTCACATACTCTGGACAACACAGATGTGCTTTTATATTTTCATAGATCAGTCAAATACTTTTACCAGTAACTTAGGTCTGTCATATTTTTTTCCTATCTGTTTAAATTTTGTTTTATAAGATTAAGATTTCCAATTAAACTTGTACTCAAGTTTCAGTTGAAACAAAAAAAGCATGGCTATTTTAAAATAAGTTGAGAAGTCACTGTGTAATTCTGGGGAGTAGAGAATGTGGAATTATTCAAATGAAAAAGGGAACTCAGAGTAGTGACATCACTAAAAAACTTTTTTGTAGGATCTAGTGCTGTCTGATCTTTCTTTACAAGTCCTGATTAGAAGGACTTGTAAAGGAAAACCATTTTTGTTTAAGTATTTATTAGACCACCTGACTTTTAATGATTATTCAAAGCAAACAAAACAAACAACAAACTTTGAATTAACTTTGTAGCATACACCAACTTACTGAATTTAACCTGCAATAACAAAAAAGCATCCAGCTATAACTGGTCTCTTACCTTTTGGCATTATTTTATTGCTACAGGTGCCTTAAGGGAATTATGTTATATTGCATCTTCAGTTAGTTATATACTGTAATATTCCAACATACCTCTCTGATAAATGAGAAGAGAGAAAGGGATACAACAGACACAGAGAAGGTTGAGGTAGTCAGTGAGTTATTTTCTTCAGTCTTCACTGGCAGTCAGGCTTCCATGTGTCATGGCAGGGGTTGGGGAAGAAAAATCTCCAAGCAAAGAGAAAGTTCAAGTCCACCAAATGAGTCTGAATGTTTATGGAGCAGGATAACATGCACTTCAGAGTTCTGAGCCATTCTCCAAATCATTACTATCAGGCCAATACTCCAGTGGCTAGGAAAACATCACTCAAATTATCAAGAAAGGGAAAGAATAAATCTGGGATACTACAGGCCAGTGAGCTTCACATCTGCTTGGGAAGGCCATGGAGCATATCCTTCTGGAAGTTAAGGGAAGTGTAAGATGAGGAGGTAATCTGAGACGGTAAACACAGTTTCACCAATGGCAGATCACGCCTCAGCAATCTGGTGGCCTTCTATGATTGATTGAAAGAATTAGCAGGCAAAGGAAAATAAATCAGTGTCATCTATCTCAACTTAGCAATGCCTTTAATATAGTCCCACAACACATTTTTACCTCTACTTTATAGAGATATGGATTTGAATAGTGAACTCTACAGTGGATAATGAATTGGTTGGATTTGCAGCCAGAGAGTTGTGGTCAGTGGCTCTATGTCCCAGTGGCCAGTGATGAGTGGTATCTCCCACATTCTATCTTGGAACCAGTGCTTTTCAACATCTTTATTAAAGACATGGATAGTGGAATTTAGTGCACCCTCAGCAAGTCTGTAGATTACACTAATCTGAGTGTTGCAGGTGACATTGTAGAAGGAAGGGATGCCATCCAAAAGGACC
Source organism: Syrmaticus mikado (assembly GCA_003435085.1). Lineage (NCBI taxonomy): Eukaryota > Metazoa > Chordata > Aves > Galliformes > Phasianidae > Syrmaticus > Syrmaticus mikado. Next base: position 11,579,068 of record QGNR01000033.1, read on the forward strand.
TTGACAGCCTTAAGAATTAGGCCCACAAGAACATAATGAGGTACAACAAAAACAATTGCAAAGTGTTACACTTGAGTTCGGGCAATCCCTGATGTGTGCTGATTGGAAGAAAAACTCAGTGAGTTCAGCCCAATGGAGAAAGACTTGGGGGTTCTGTTATATGAAAAGCTTAACACAAGCCAGCCATGTGGACTTCAAACCAGAAGGTGAAGGGTATCCTGGACTTCATCAAAAAAAGGGATGGTTGGCAGGGTGAGGGGGGTGATTGTCCCCCTCTACTCTGTCCTTGTCCATTTGGAATACTGCATCCAGACCTGGTGCCTCCAGCACAAGAAATGTGTAGAGCAGTTGGAGCTGGTCCAGAAGAGGGCCACGAGGATGATCAAAGGGCTAGAACACCATTCCTGTGAAGAAAGGCTGAAAGAGCTGGGCTTGTTCATCTTGAACAAGAGAAAGGTCTACGGAGACCTTATTATGACTTTCCAGTGCTTGAAGGGATCTTATAAACAGGAGGAAGACTGACTTTTTATATAAGCAGATGATAGGACAAGGGGGAATGGTTTTAAACTCAGAGGGGAGATTAGTTTTTAGGAAGAAATTCTTCATTCAGAGGGTGGTGAGGGACTGGAACACCTTGCCCAGAGAAGTTGTGGATACCCCATACCCGGTGAATTTAATGGCAGGTTGGAGGGGCAATCTGATCTAGTGGTTGGCAGGGTCCCTTACAGTCCAAGCCTTTCTGTGATTCTATTCATTTCAGAAAGGTGTACTAACTTTTTTGATACCTATTTCAACTGCAAACTGGAGATTTACCTATCATATACCAATTTTACAGAAATATATCACTGAAGATTAAGCCTTTTTAAGAACTGAAGAGTTGGAGTCCTTTTTTTTTTTTTTTTTTTTTTTTTTTAAAAATTTAATTTTTTTNTTTTTTTTTTTTTTTTTTTTTTTTTTTTTTTTGAAAAATTTAATGATTATCACCCAATACAAAACTATTAACTAAAGTTCTATCTCATCTTTTTTGCACACAAGTTGTTTAGTTATTAATAATAATAATAAACTTAGCTAATCAATATTTTTGCACCTTGATCATCTCTGAAAAACAAGTATAACGAGTTACTATTAATTCAGATCTTCCCTGTCCACTTGGAAATTTTCTGTAGATTGAATTCAAGGTATTCTGACACCTTGAACTTGTGAACATATGCCAATCCAGTCAGAGGATACTTAGAGTTTCCAAACATGCAAAAATCATGAACATATACTGGTAATCTCCACTAGAGTACAGACTGAATCTGAATCATATGTACTGTAATAATTTTGCTGTGATAATGTCCTATGTATTCCCAGCAAATACAGAGCACATATTTATTAATCAGTTTCAATGTTTATGCACATGCTTTCTGAATAACATCTGTGCAGGAGATGTGGTACATCTGGCACTATCTAAGATTTATATGCTATCCATGAGTTATACATGACAAATTATCCAAGAAGTGACAGACAAATATATTATCCATGAACAGTGCTTACCACAGACTTTGAAAGGACATAAAGGAGATGTGTGCTATTTTACTTTCAACATTTAAATGGCTCAGTCTTTTGCTAGTGAAATTTAGAAAAACAAACAGCTACCCCCTTTCCACTTAAAAAGCCCTTCAAGACAATGCAGGCTTACAGATCTTCACCTCGAGTACTGTGTCCAGTTTTGGGCCCCACACTGCAAGAAAGATATTGAGGCCCTGGAGCGGGATAAAAGCTGCTGAGGGTCTGGAGCATAGGCCTTGTGGGGAGCGGCTGAAGGAGCTAGGATTGTTCACTGTGGAGAAGAGGAGGCTCAGAGGAGACGTAATTGCTCTCTATAACTACCTGAAGGGAGGTCTTAGTGAGCTGGAGGTCAGCCTCTTCTCTCGTGTAACTGGTGATAGGACTAGAGGGACTAGCTTCAAGCTGTGCCAGGAGAGATTTAGGCTGGACGTTAGGAAATACTACTTTTCTGAAAGAATGGTCAAACACTGTAATGGGCTGCCCAGGGAAGTAGTGGAGTCACTGACCCTGGAGGTGTTCAAGGAACTTTTGGATTTTGTGTTGAGGGACATGGTCTTGTGAGTACTATTGGTGATAGGTGGATGGTTGGACTGGATGATCTTGAAGGTCTTTTCCTACCTCGGTGATTCTGTGAAATTCCGTGAAATTACAGATCAACACTGAATTAATGAGGAGCAAAAGAACATTCAGAAGGAAGTCTGTATCCTCTGGATACAAAATCAGAATTATTTTCTTCTCGTAAAATCTACCACGTATCTTCCTTATGTTTTCAGAGTTATCTTTCTTCCCAGGTTTGTATATTTCTCAAAACTTCACAGATGATTTACTGATATATAATATTTCTTCTTCAACTATTTACTTATTAAAACCAAGTTCCTGTTTTTTGTTGTTGTTGTTTGTTTGTTTGTTTGTTTTATATTGTTGTTGTTGATGTTTTCTCTAGATCAGTTTTATCAAAGTAAAGTCATGAAAAATAGTTTTTAACTCTGAAATAAGTACCTTTTTTAGTACGTTAATATGTGTGGCAATAACTATAAATGTGGTTTTATTCCTTCATTATAGTGGCTCAGGGAATTAAGTGATCTTTGATTTGTTTGCAATCCAGTATCTTTGGGCTGTAAAAGTTTGTAATTAGGAATATATGTATGCAACCATCTTTATATCAGCTTTGTGTCTCTGGGAAATTAGCTACAATTCAAACAAGTCTGTTACTTTTTTTTTTATTATTATTCCATTTATACCTTTGTGTCACTCAGAGGCATTTCATATATCTACAATGAGAACTATGGGGAAACAAATATTCTATATAAGAGGCTTTGTTCTCTGAACCAAACGTCTGGCATAGATGGACCATTTCTCAGCAAGTTAATGCTATAACTATAGTCTATTAGTTCTGTTATTCCTCTGGGCAAAGTTACAGTGAGTATTGGCACCAATGTGGTTGCAAGAAGGAACATCTTTTGAATCATAAGGCACTTGCTGATGGAGCTTAGGAACACAACAGTGTTTAGTTCAACTCAAGAATACAGAAAGTTATTTTTGGCAGCAGGGACTAGAAATTATATCTGCAGTGCATTTTTCCTAGCTCATTTATACATCTTTGCCCATCCATAACAGTCTTTTATTAATATATGAAATTCTGTACATTTTCAATAATGTATAAGTTAGATTTACATTGTGTCCATAGACACTTTATTTTTTTTTTAATGTAATTCATATTCTTTTTAAATTTCCTTTTTTGTTTTGTTTTGTTTTGTTTTGTTTTCATTATTATACTCTTACCATGTTTGTTTCTATTTCTTTGTGATTCAGGTGTTTTTTTTTAAGTATTCCTCCAGCAAATATTTATTAATACTACTCTATTCTTATAAGTAGTATTGTTATTCACTATGCTAATAGCCAAAGACATACAAATTGAGCCTGCTTTATTTTTCACATGAAGTTTAGTAATTCGTTTTTACAATACCTCTGTATTGTAAAAGAAATTGATCTAGAAGGCATCTAGATAATTTGAGTGCGTTGGAAATAAAATGTAACAGAGACATACCAACAGGTACCAAACATGTCTAAATACTGGTTTCCATGATTGATGAAAGAATACTATTTCATGTTTTTCAGCTAAGTAGCAAAGTAAAATATGATGGATATTTTGAAAAAATATCTGATGAGAATGTGAAATAACAAGATTTGAAGTTTCTCAAATACCCAAAACAATGAAAAAACTTAAATATTCAGGATATGTATCATTTCCTGATGAGATGCCTCCTCTTATACTCACTGATGTCATCTACTGAAACTACAAGTATGTTTCCAGCTGTGGAAAGATGAAAAACAAAAAAAACAAAAAACAAAAAACAAACAAACAAAAAAAACATAAAGGTATTTTGAAAATACATATATTGTCTCTCCTTTCCCACCTTCTCTCTTTTTTTCTCCATATCATCATCTGTAACATCAGCTCTTCATGTTTGTCATAACCTGAAAGGAGTGAAACTGTTAATTCTACTTCACACAAATATATACATATATAATGATGTGTTTTCCATAGCGTAATGAACTCTTGCTTTTATTATGTGAAATATTTCTACTTGTATCAGCACTGATTGGATAAATATTTTATGGCTTAATGTAAAAAAATTCCACAAACAGAAATATTCCTTATATCCCAAAAGATCATAGAATCATAGAATCGTAGAATAGTTTGTGTTGGAGATGACCTTTAAGAACATCTAGTTCCAACCCCTCTGTTATAGGCAGGGACACCTCCCTTTAGACCAGGTTGCTCAAAACGCCATGCAACCTGTCCTGGAATGCTTCCAGGGAGGAAGCATTCACAGCATCACTGGAAAACCTGTTCCAGTGTTTTTCCATCCTCACAGTAAATAACATCTTCCTAATATCTAAAGTCTAGGTCTAAGAGGAAAGTCTAAATCTTTTCTCTTCCAGTTTAAAACCACTTCCTCTCATCCTGTTGCTACCTATGCTTATGAAAAGTACCTCCCCAGCTTTCCTGTAGGCCCCCTCTACGTACTGGAAGGCTGCTATGAGGTCACCTTGGAGCCTTCTCTTCTCCAGGCTGAAAAGCCACAGCTCTCTCAGCCTGTCCTCACTGGAGAGGTGCTCCAGCCCTCTGATAATCTTCATGACATCCCTCTGGACCTTCTCCAACAACTTCACATCCTTCTTGTGTTGGGGGCTCCAGAATTGGACACAATACTCCAGGTGGGGTGTCATAAGAGCAGAGTAGAGGGGCAGAAATACCTCCTTATTCTGCTGGTCACTCTTCTCTTTATGCAACCCATACAGTTGGCCTTCTGGTCTTCAATCGTACATTGCCATCTCATGTTGAATCTCCCAGATCCTTCTCCTCAGGTCTGCTCTCCAGACATTCTCTGCCCAACCTGTATCTGGGCTTGAGATTGCCCCAACCCAGATGCAAGACCTGGCATTTATGAGGTTCTCATGGGCCCACCTCTCAAGCCTGACCAGGTCTATTTGGATATCATCCCTTCCGTCTAACACGTCAACTGCACCACTTAGCTTGATGTCACCTGCAAACTTGCTGAGGATGCAGTCGATCCCACTACCTATAAAGATGTTAAATAACACCAGTTCCAGAACCAATCCCTGAGGAACACAAGTCACCACAGGTCTCAACTTGGACACTGAGCCATTGACTGGAACTCTCTGAGTGCAATCATCTAGCCAGTTCCTTATCCACTGAGTCGTCCATCCGTTAAATCCATCTTTTCTCCAGTTTGGAAACCAGGATGTCACGTGGGACAGTGTCAAATGCTTTGCAGAAATCCAGGTAGATGGCATCAGCTGCTCTTCCTTTGTCCTCTGTCAGTATAACTCCATCATGGTAGGTCACCAAGTTTGTCAGGCATGACTTGCCCTTGGTGAAGCCATGTTGGTTACCACTAATCATTTCATCTTTATTTTTCATGTGCTTAGCAGAGCCTTCAGGAGGATCTACTCCTTGATCTTTCCTGGAACAGAGGTGAAACTGACTGGCCTGTAGTTCCCTGAATCTTCTTTTGTTCCCTTCTTGAAAATGGGAGTAATGTTTCCCCTTTTCCAACCAGTAGGAACTTCACCAAACCACTATGACTTTTCAAATACAATGGATAATGGCTTAACAACTTCATGTGCCAGTTTCCTTAGAACCCGTCAATGTATGTCATCAGATCCCATGGATTTGTGAACCTTCAGGTTTGGAATATACTTCTCACAATCATTATTGCACTGGTAAATAAATAAAAAGAGGAATTTCCAAATTAGAAAACTAGAAATATGCATTCTCTACTAATAATGGCAGAATTCTGTTTCATATAGATCAGGCATATGTTACTCCATCAAACATGAAATCCATTAAAAAGGTTTTGTTTGTCTCTTAATAAAGGAAAAAATAAAACTACAATATTCAACTCTTCTTCTCGTGTGAAGGACTATATAAATGGGTGCAAATTCATTTTGAATAAATATGTATGCCCTCTTAAGAGACAAAGTGGTTTTATATTTAGGTTCTAATAAGTTCAACCTCTTTGTATCTGAGCATAAGTATTATTAGTAATAATACTTATAAAAACATATATAAAAATATATATATAAAATATATAAAATATAATATATATATATAAATATATTGTTTTTGAATTATGAAAGCTTGTGATTTTAAACTGTGGATTTTCTTGCATTGTCTTTGTTTTTTTTTTTCAATTGTTCATGCTTCTCTGATGTGTTCTCCAGTTATTTAAACATAAAATCATGAAGTGAATTTAACTCCACTGAAGTCAATCAAGTCATTGTTAACAAGAGATATTTTCTTCATAGCTATTATTAAAAACTGTATGCTTGTTTAGCTGAAAAATAACAGTTCTGTGATACATATTTATTTCCTTCTTGTCCTAGAAAGACATGAAATTATACTAAAACAAGCTTCAATAATCCTAGATCTTAAGCCGCCTCACAAGAATCAAGTTTTGTGAGACTTTACTGATATCCTCCTTATTATCGTCTAGATCTTGAGGCACTACTATGACCTGAGGAAAAGTGTCAAGGAATTTCTATTTAAATTTCTGACATGAGTAATGATAGAAGCTGCTTCTCCAACCTTGCCATTAATTCTAATTCTTATACGAATTTTCATATCGCAGACAACTTCTTGGAATGTCCAAGGTTTCACTGATCTTTTAAGTAATTTATCAGTTACTTCCAAAGCTTTGTGAGAGGTATGCAGAAAGATTTGTAAATTTGTGATTATTCTTGCATTACAATGATAAATGCAAGCTTCTTTAAATGGCTACTAGTTAGTTGCCTTAGAGTCAAATAAACCAGCTAATTAAGTTGCTTGTTTAATTTCCATTAAAATAGCAAAGAAACATAGCAAATCTTACGTTAAGAATATTTGTTTATACGTATCATAAAATTACTGAATCATATAATTCTTTGAGTTGGAACGGATCTTTAAAGGTCATTCTCATTTCAGTATGAAAGTTTTCTTCCAAATAGCCATAGCTTTCTATAACATCTGCGCTAAATGGGATTGTTACTTGTAATCCTTTTGAGCATTAAACAGTGACAGAGCTCCTTTTTTTCTCTTTCCCTTTAAAGTATAAATCTTATGTCAATGGTAGCAAAAGGATTCCAATTAATTTTTCAAATATTCGTTGAAAATGATTTGAATTAAATTTTTCACACCGAATTCAAATATTTAAGAAAGTAAATTTTATATGTATCTTTCCTAATTTGTCTTGGGTGTATCAGTGATTGGTTGTGATTGCTTGGATGTTATTATTTTACATCCTGACTATTAAGTGGTCAGAATACATAATCAAAACATATTATATTAGTCAGAAAAGGAGAAACACCAACTACCTGTACATATATAAATCTGAAAGTATTTTTCTCACATTTTCTTGTGTTAACATAAAGACAAAGAAATATGAGCAAAATACATTCAGAAATACGACTTTGGAAAATCTTACAGTTTAGTGGCATCTCCATAATACAATCCTTATTTGTCTAAATATTCATGTATTCTCCAGTGTGAAGACAATAATAAGAAAAATACGTAGAATGATGTCATTAGACCAACCTTCATATCAAGAAAAACTGTTCTGATCTGAAACTGTGAAGTCATTCAGATGGAGAAGTGTACTGTGAGATGGCTGACACTATCTTTGCAGTCTCTTAAAAACAAACATTTATGAATCAGCTAGATTTATCTATACAAGTTCCTTTAAAATGTTATTGGTCAGGTTGAGCTTGTGCCATAACTAGAAATTCTGTATTGCTTCACTATTGAGGTTTCACACTAGCCTCAACTCTCATGGTGTTTTTTTCCCATGTCTGAAGAAGTCTTTCTTCAGTAGAACATATTTTTAATTTCTAAAGCAGTCTTTCTATTATGCATACACCATATTGACAAAATAGAATCTAACAGCTCATATGTACATTAAACTTAGAGATTGTTTGGATCTGGCTTTTATCTTCTCATGTAAGGAAAATGAGACTCAAACATTCCAGCATTGTAACTGGGATGTCTTAGGCTGTAATTTTCCCTACATTGGTGCTTGTTTTTGTTGTTGTTATTGTTGTTGTTGTAGTTTGTTTGTTTGTTTAATGTGTGTTATGGAGTTGCCCATATAGACATCAGATAAACACTGAGATATTTGACTCAACGTACACTGGTGACAGGGTAGTTTCACTGCCAAAACCTCTGTTCTTCACACTTAGGCATTTCCGCAGAAAAGTACGGACACATGATTTACTCTCTTAAGTAACTGTTATCAACAGATTTATGTGGATATTAACAAGTAAGCAAGTTTAAAAATATATTTTGTTTTTGTAAATTTTGTTAAGCTTCGTTGACAAAAAAAGTGTATGTATCAACCAAGCCCTGGACTTTTCTGCTTTTTTTGTTTTTTTTCTGTATCTAAAGATTTCTAATCCAACCTATCACATAGTGTTAATCTTAGTGCAAAACATAAATGAATCTCTTAAATCCCACACTCCAATTTTACAGTTTTTCACACGGAAAAGTGCCTGATATCTGGAATATATGCAAAGTCATTTGTTTGTCATATACTATAGACATACCACCATGTGTCAGTCTATATCAGAGGCTTTATTCCTTCAGGTTCTTTGAGTCATGATGAACTCATGATTCATGGAACAGCCACATTTTACCTCTTTCTTTTTAACTGCATAGTAAGAAAGCTTGTGGTTTGCAAGTGCAATATTATCAACCATACCAAAAAGTAAGACCTTAAAAGCATTTATACCTAAGATAGTGATTACATTTAATTTCAGCTATGTTTCAGTGTTGATTTGCTTTCTGTTTTAGAAGATATTGAATGAGAATATACAGTATTCAATAGCATATACTTTCCTCTGTTCTGTTTGTTTGTATTATGGGCATAAGATCTCAGCATCTCAGCCGTGTAATACGCAGCTGTGAATATTGAGTTTCATTATGCTAGAAATCTTAATTCAACCTCAGTTTCATTGTTGGTTTGTCTTATCAAAATGCTTTTCAGCAAGCTGAGCTGACGAGATAAAGCAGAATGGAATATTTGTTATCACTGACCAAGTACATAAACACAGGACAAAAGTAAATAGCTGTCATACCCAAATTAACATATGCTTCCCTAAAGAATCACTGTTCATAAACATTTAATTATTCAATAAAGGTATAAATGAATATACTCAATAGAGGAGGCTGATTGGATATTGTGTCATGGTGAAAGATGGGGATGGGTAGTCACTGCAAAGGAAGTACTTTTGAAAATTAGTAGGTGTGCTTTGAAATTACTAGAATTTTAGCTCTTAAATCACAGAAATACTGTTTTTGTCTTTTTTTTTTTTTTTTTAATGAAGACTAAACCGTTTAATAACATTTCTGCTCAATCTGTGCTTTACTAGCATTTAAGCGTGTTTTGTTACTGCATCTTAACAGAGAAAATGCAACATAGAAAGCTAATGATGTCATGGTTATTCATTTAAATCAGTACAGCTTTGCAGAACATTTTAAACAATTTTTTTTGTTTATTTGTTTTTATCTTTTGCTTTTCTTGATTTACCTGAAGAATCATGCAATTGCTTTTTAACTTAAATGAGGCACAACATTACACGTACAGTCAACAATATTTTAACATTATCTTATGCATGAGTATGACTGATTCTTGTATTACTGATAAAGCAATAATTAGTAATAAATACCATTTTTACTATTTTTAAGAATGAAAAATAAATATTTAAATTCACACTTTTAGAATTTTATAAAGTCGTGTGAGTATGTTTGCTAAGCTGCCTCCACTGCAACATCTGCACCTTCACTTTTATGCTTTTATAGTAGTAGAGTTAACTTTGCAGAGTCAGACTGAATTTTGAATAATTTAGGAAAGTTAAATTTTGATATCAAGAAAGATTTCTATTTTTATTTCTATTCTATCATGTTTAAATTACTATAGAGGAAGAATTTCTAAGTAAAAGAAAATAATTCAGATTGAACGAACATGATCAATTCATAACCTCAAAAAAAAAAAAAAAAAAAAAAAAAAAAAAAAAANAAAAAAAAAAAAAAAAAAAAAAAAAAAAAAAAAGCCATATGTGAGAGCACTTTTTGGAAAAATTACAGTGAGGAGAATTCAATATGATTAAGTATGGATATTTACAGACATGCTAGAGAATTCAGCTCTGTTTAAGTTCTTTCATAGGTGAAGAAAATCTTGAATACTTCAGGAGAAATATGTAATTATCAAGTTGCTCTAGAACTTAGTAAATATGCTAGAAACTATAACTTTAGTGTCCTTTTATTTCTGCTGAATTTGTTATTTCTGTTGCCACATCTATTTTACAGCTCTAATGTAATTTTGATGATTTTCATATGTATGTATGCTGAGATACTACTTTGATAAGATTTCCAGTATATACATAGATACAGATAGACAAATGAATCATGGAATCATAGAATCATAGAATGGTTTGGGTTGGAAGGGACCTCTAAGATCATCTAGTTCCAACCCTCAGCTATGGGCAGGATCACCTCCCTCTAGACCAGGTTTCTCAAAGTGTCATCCACCACTCTCACAATAAACAATTTCTTCCTAGTATACAATCAAAATCTACCTTTTTTAAAACCATTTTCTCTCATCCTATTCCTACATGCCCTTCTAAAAAGACCCTCCCAGCTTTCCTGTAGACCTTCTTCAGGTACTGGAAGTCTTCTATAGGAGCCTTCTCTTCTCTAGGCACAAAACCCCAGCTCTCAGGGCCTGTCCTCACAGGGGAGGTGCTCTGGCCCACTGAACATCTTCATGGCCGTCCTCTGTACCTCCTCCAACGGCTTCATGTCCTTTTTGTCTTGGGGGCTCTAAAACTGATTGCAGTATTCCAGGTGGGGTATCATGAGAACAGAGTAGAGGAGCAAAATCACCTTCCTTGACCTAATGTTCACACTGATTACATTCAGTGGGAACTTCTTCACACTTCCATAACCTTTCAAATATGATGGGTAGTGGCTTGGCAACTTCATCCACTAATTCCCTCAGATCCCGTGGATGGATTTCATTGGGTCTCATGGACTTGTTCACCTTCAGGTTCTTTAGATAGTCTCAATCCTGATCTTCACTTACAGAGGTCAATCTGCCTTCTCCAAGTTCTTACCTTTGCTTTCTTGAGGCTGAGCAGTGTGGCTAGAGCCCTTATCAGTGAGGGCTGGGGTGAAGAAGTCATTGAGCACCTCAGCTTTCTCCATATCCATATTATTTCTCCATAATATCATCTCATTATCCCCATGTAAGTTTCCTTCCAGAGAGGGTCCACATCTTCCCTGTCCTTCCTTTTATCACTGATAGAATTTCTTCTTGGTCCCCTTTATGCCCTTAGTCAGATTTAATTCTGTCAGGGTTTTAGCTTTCCTAACCCAATCCCTGGCTGCTCTGACAACATCTTTGTAGTCCTCCCAGATAACCCATTCCTACTTCCACTCCTTATAGACTTTATTTTTGGGATTAATTAAGTCCAGAAGCTCCTTGTTGATCCACAGAGGCCTTCCTTTTTTTTCTGGATGCCCTGCTTTCTGGAATTGGAGGAGATGGTCCTTGAATACTGACCACTGAATGTTAAATAGTTTAAATTTTAATTAATCAAAATGTGAAGATAAGAGACTTCCTGAAATTTAACTGTAAGTTTATAACTCTGTATTAAAGAAATTCGCTAAGCATGCAAAAAGAAATTCTTCCTAGCACTCTTACTTATTTTTACTTGTCAGTGAAACTAGCTACATCTGACAAGATCAGATACTTCACTCCACATAGAACTTCTGATCATCTTGCTATATTTTCATATATCCCAGACAGAGATCTTCCACAAAACAAGCAAATAAATAAACAAAAAATGCACATTATATTCCCATTCTTTATACTTGAATCTGTTCTGAATTTTTTAGCCAATAAGTCCTGTCCTATGTGAATTCTTTCTCTGCTGAGTGTGTACATGAACCGTTCACTCCAGTAAGGGGGACCTAGGAAGTCTGGAAGAGAAAAAAAATCCATCTATTCAAAAACAATGGGAAGTACATAAGCAGCTGATGCTTATCTGCATCCAGTGCTCCATCACCCATACATAAGGAAATGCATCCTGATGTTCAGATGGAACCTCTTGTTGCATTTTGTGCCCAATGTCTTTTGCCCTTTCACTGGGCACCATTGAAAAGAGCCTGGTTTCATAATTTTGTACCCTTCCTTCAGTTATATATGAACATCTGTAAGATACTTGCTGAGTCTCCTCCAGGCTGAACAAGCCTAGTTCTGTTAGCCTCTCCTCAAAGGAAAGATGGTCCAATACCTTGCTGATTTTGTTGGCCTTTGATTGGACTTCTGGGAAGGATGTCCTCTCTTGACATGATAGTGATGCTTTTCCTAGTGCAGACAAAAGTAAGATTAGATTTTTTAGCAGCAAGGACATACTGGTGCCTTGTATTCAAGTGGCAAGAAAAAGATTAACATAATCTATAAAGCTGCTCAGAGAAAGACTAATGCTGTAAAGTATATAATTTTTCAAAATTGTTTTACATTTATTTATTTATTTTTTTTTTTTTTTTGTAATTATGTTATTGTTACTTTCTCTTGGAGGAGGAAGGGAAACACTTTAAAATGTAATAATTTGTCTTTTCAGACAAAAAAAAGAAAATATTGAAGCTACCTATGTGAATTTCAGAAATTGGTGAGTTGAACTTACCAAATTTCTCATATAGTACACCTGGAAAAGCTGCTGTACTTGAGAAAAAATGTAAAACAATTTTAGCTTATTTTAATTTTTCTGTAAAATGTTCATAACTTGTTTCTCTAAGTATCTGATACCCAGTGATTAAGATAATTAGAAAGCTAATTTACTGCATTTTGTTACTTAGATGAGATATTAAGTTTTGCACCCTTCTCTTACCTACCTATGTTTTACTTCTGGAATAAACTTTGTGTATATATGTATCTATCTATGTATGTATATATAGATACACGGACACTCATTATACACTTTTTTACTTTGTTTATTCCAATACAAACTATGAGGTCTGCTCCAAAGGTGATGCCTCCTATTTTATTACGTTGGCCCATGATATCAGAGGAAGATGTTGGTGGTATGTCAGTATAGGTTGAATCTTCTTATTCTGTTAAACTTTGTTGTTGTGTGACAGATGTCAGCAGAAGGGCAGTCTGACAAAATGGAATCTGACATAGAAGTATATGTGAAGCAAATGTTTGTAATTCCTCCAAGTGGAAAAAATTGCACCCATTGATGATCATTGATGCTTCCTGGATGTTCACAGAGAACAGACAGTGCATGTGAGCACAGTGAGGCAACGGGTGGTGTTTCAGCAGTGGTAATAGAGACAGTGGGTCACCTCTACTGGTGCAGATTTTTACTAACATGGCATGCAGGCTCTCGTTCATCACTGGAGAAAATAAGTAGCTAATGGTTGTGACTATACTGAAAAATGTTCTGTAGCTGAGAAGTTGCTCTATTAAATGGTGTTATACTTTTTCTATCTCTTGTAATTTTTCTGGTTTATTTTCATACTAGAAGGCATTATGGCATTATTTTTGGAGCAAAACAAAGCACGTATAATATAGTAGCAATGTAATTGGTTAACTTATCCTAATCTAATTATTTACTGTTTGTGAGAAGTGTTATACTTTAGGGTCAAATTCTCCCAATGAATAATAGAAGGGATGAGAACTTGAAATGAAAAAAATGAACAGTTGGCATGAAAAAAAAAGAGGAAATGTGTATTATATTTTAGAACTTTTACAGTGATGTGATTTGTGTTTTGTCTCCATACCTGGACAATTTTTTTCTTATCATGGTTTTCTTGATTCACTTGGTGAGTTTAACTCCATTCTTTCTCATTGCACTGAACTTGCAATCTGACCACAAATTACCATTGAAATATGTAAGTTACAAAGCAATAAACTGATTAATTTCCTTAGCTAGGTTTCATCATCTGAAAGTATGTAGGGTTCTTAGACCTTTAGAGAATTTTTTATGGACAGTAGTTAAACCATTAATTATAAATATGCTTAAACATGTGTCAATGTATAAAGAAGTCTCTTTAAAATTAATGTTACTTCCTAATGCATACTTAGATGGTAGCTATTGTCTGTTTACTAATTTCATCAATGAGGTGACACACACTGGCTCACTGTGGGGAATTTTTACAATATCTTTGAATTATTCATTGAGTCTTAGACTTATCTTCTGCTTCATGGTGTGTGGTAGGCTCTACAATAACAAAAATCTGGAGGTAATTACTGGTTCTAAATTACTTCAGTTGAGCTTTCTTTGCAACTTTATACACTAATTTCTCAAAAAGCATTCCACAGAATCTATTTGATTGTGATTCTGAGAAATTAAAACATTTTTTGTTAGTTTCTTTTGGATAAAAACTGTGGGTTAGACTTGGAATAATTGCCCTGGTTTCAGCTGGGATACAGTTATCTTTCTTCTTAGTGGCTGGTATGCTGTTGTATTTTGGATTTAGCATAAAAATAATGTTGATAACACACTTATCTTTCAATTGTTGTTGAGCAGCAGTTACACTAACTCAAGGACTTTTCAGCTTCTCAAGATGTCTTGTCAGTGAGGAGGCTAGAAGTTCACAGGAAGCTGAAAGGGATCAGAACAGACTGGCCATGGATGACATCATGATGTACAATAAAACTAGGGAGAAGTTGGTCAGGAAGGTTACCACTGATGTGGATCTGGCTGGGCACTGATCAAAAGATGGTGAGCAATTACACTGTGCATCACTTGTTCTGTATATTCTTTGCATTATTATTATTTAATATTTATTTTTAATTACTAATTACTATTCTCCCTTTTTTGTTCCATTAAACTATCTTTAACTCAAACCATGGAGTCTCCTGTTTTTCTGATTCCCTCCTCCATGCCGCCACAAAGATGAGCGAGTGAACTAGTTGTCTGACAGGTTAAACTGCAACAAGATATTTCCTGCGTGTAAAACACAGTTACTTTTTGTGTACAAAAAAGGAAAATTCTGTGTAAGACTGATTCTATTCCATTTGCTTCAGTAATGACACTGTTTTACCTATTCACAGTGGTGACAAATTTATCTGGAAAGCTCTAAGAAAGCTCTGAGTAAGTGCCAACAAACTTGTTTACAAATCCTTTTGAGCTTTCAATTTATTAGTGATATATAAACAACCAGGAGGAAACATTCCTCTGGCAGAATAAAAAGCATATAGAAAATTCACAAATTAGACATTACTAAATACAGATAGAAAGGTGACTTTTCCATAAACAGAATGTATTTGTTCATTTTGTGGCTAAACAAGAAGCTTCTGAGAAATAGTGAGGAAACTATTTATACTCTTCAACTCATATAATGCTGTTAGGAATATGCTTAATCAAAAGGATGGAGTTTAATCATATAATTGGTACATAGTATTTAAGAAGAAAATGTGAAGAATAGGCAGACTCAGCACAGATTCACAGTCTAGTCTCTGTGAATGAGTTTCTGTATATATGATCTTAATGATTTTAGATTATGTTGACAAATGTTTACCTTTCTGAATCTATCATTTTGCTCAATTATTATGTGGATATAAGATTTATTTTAACACTTCAAATATTGTGCAGATATTTTGATGAAATGAGAGCCTCAAATGTTAATCTTACAGATAATCAACAGTTTTCTGTGACTAGCCACTAAACCCTTGCAATGGAAAAAGCTCAGTGGAGATGGGTTCGGTGTGCACATGAAGCTCAGAGAACAAAGCAGAGTGTGACTGACCAGAGCTGTTGCAAAGAAGATTACTTCACCTTAACACAAAAAGGTTTGAGTTACAGTTATGAAAAAATAGTTGGGTATAACAACCGACTGCACCGCAATCCAGTGAATCAACTGGTAAAGTAAATATTTCTCCCAGATTTTGTTAAAAGACTGTGAATGTCCCCATCAGTTAGCCAGATTAATATGGGATAAGTGTATACACGTCTTAGACTAACAAAGTGTAAAAAATTGGGAAAAATAAATAAATAAATAAAGAGCAATGAGTTTAAGCTGGTTTAAGCCATGCATTCCTTCCCAGTGACTGGAGGTGCTGAGCACATGGTAAGCATGTTACAGACACTGGAAACAGGAATCATATTGGTATTATGATTGAATTATACATTCTAATCTCTATATTTTTATAAATGTAACTTACATTTGTACTGTGTTTTCACAATTTTTATTTTGTATTATTCTGCTGAGGCAAAAACCCCGTGTAAAATCACATATTTTCAAATAAGTAAATTAGATATTAAACATTACACCCTGCATGCATGGAATATTTAAATTACCTTGTCAGAGAATATTGGACTGTTAGGTTATTATTTATTTATTTTGTTTTGTTTTGACTGATTTTCCTGTGACTTATTTTGGTTTTAAGAACAACAGATAAATTCTTTCTGGCGGGGAAAAAAAAAAAAAGGAATTATTTCTCCAGGAGTACATCTAATATGTTTATATTGCAGAGAAATATTTAGCTCAAAGACGCAGACTAGAGCTAATCTAAAGTGAAACCAAGGAAATATATATATATATATATATTTTTTTTTTTTTTTTTGAGGGGGGGCAATAAGTTCTGCAACCAAGTACTCTTTTGTTTCTTGAAGTCTTGTCTTTTCATCCCAAATGTTGAAATAATTTTCAGGAGAATTTATCCTTACGGTTAATAGGAAAAAAAAAAAAAAATGCCTGAAGAGATTTTTATTATTGTTAATTCAGATATGCATAGCAGGCTAAAGAAGTGCCTGATTTAGAAGTAACATTTTTATGCTAAGAAAGAATTCAAATGAAGATAATTTGATCTTGATTTCAGTACATTTTTCTATATTGAGAAATAATAGTTTCAGTTCTATTCATCTATTCTTGTGGTGTTCTTAAGTGCTTTTAAATTATCATATCCAATAATGATTGACATATATCAATATTTGATTGTGGTCCTCTATTAACTACTACAGGGTTTTTATTAGCAGAAAAAAAAGGATAAAAGATGCACAATAACACTGTACTCATATTCACTGATTAAGTCACTATCTTTCTAAGTCACAGTATTTAAAACATTGGACTTTAAATATTTACAAAAACAATTTAGGAACATTAGGCCTGCTTCTGCAAGTAAATGAAAATACCTTCATAAGAATCATAAATATTAGTCATAAGAGTCATAAGCATTAGTTGGTACACATTTGGGATCTCCAAATAACAGAAGATTGATCAGTATTTTGCTTTTCAAAGAGAGGAATTCCTTCATGTGCAAAAGATGTTCTGCTTCATTTGATAGTTGATGAAAACAAAAACAGTTCTAGTCAAAACTATTTTCTTGTTTCTTACCTATTCTTTCAGAAAAGGAATAGAATTAATTTAATCTGATTTTCCTCCATTTTATGTCTAGTTTTACCATAATTTAATTATCTGGACTGCTCCCATGATGAATAAAGAAAGATCAATGCAGGTGTCCTATATCAAGAAGCTGTTGAAGCTATTGTTTTTCTTTAAAGTTAATTTGGTTTACATATTTATAAATATATATCTTTACTTCTAGGTACGTAGATAAATTCTGTCCCTAATATAAGCAACTTCAGCTGCAAAAAGCACAGAGAGCAGGTAGTTTTTATGTAGAAACTTACTTCTCCTGGAAGAAGCTAAGAGAGTTCTGTTAGGATCTCTGCTACCTACATTTGATGACAGCCAAAGTGGTTGCATACATTCAGTGATTAGGTGACTATCAATGTAGATAAGCAAATGCAGTATAATATTCTTTCCTAGGAAGGATTTATGGTCAGGCAGAGAAGAATCAACTGAAAATTTTATATAATAGATTTTACAATAAAGGCAGTAAAATGCTCTCAAAACAACAACAAGCCGCCAATGAAAATGAAGCTAGTTTAATGGTACCATTACAATTTACAATTTAATTGGTGAGGGGGGTGGCTCCATAAAAAAATAAAAATCAAATAAAAACAAACAAACAAACAAAAACAAACAGAAACCCCCACAAATATCCACGTAAAAATTCTGTGGGTTTTTTTCTATTTCTACAAGATCTTGAGTTACATAATTCATTAGACTATCAGTCTTTTCACCTCTCTGTTTAGACTTTCAAACAGTAAAATAAAATCCAAAAACATTGTTAATTATGTGGCAAGTAAATCACATATCTAAGCAAAAAATGAAAATGCAAAATGGGTCATTATGTTTTTCTTGGAATATTTGTCTGAAGAAAAAGACTGTTTTGATAACACTGTTATTTTCTCCAAGGGAATTTCCATTTTACTTTTTCCCTTTCTCTTTTCCTTAGAGGAAGATAAGTATGGAGATATGTTTTTTTATAGAATATTATTAATTAAAATGATTTCTCTTTGATCCTCTTTAATATGAAGAGAAAAAATCTCACTGCCCTTCATACTCAAATATAATTTTTCTTCTGTTCCATTTTGATATCAATTTCTGTTTTTTTGTGAAAACTGAAAGACTTAAATCTCGATGCTTGTATGATTGAATGTTTTGAAAGTATAACAACATGAATAAATTTAACTTGCAATATTGTCAAAAAATCTCTGTATTTTACTTACACATATATGTATATATTTTAGATTTGCAGATACCTTATAGCATTTTACTGGCTAATACAAATATTAAGAAGGAGGAAAAGCAGAGAACAGTCAGTATGAGTATTTTTCTGCAATACGGTAAATTATAATAAAATGTATTTCATGGAGCACAGGAGTACTGCGAAATTTCTTGCCCAATTTTATAAAGCATTAAACTGTTCAAAATAACTATTCCTTCAAGATGTCACCCCTACATTAAGTCAGGTCAATCGTAGTGAAATGATGGATATCCACCCATCTAAGGAATTTGTTCATAAGACACAAGCTAAAACAGTGACAAGGCAGAGATAAATGCTTGTGCTCAGACTAGCATCCCAAGGTCAGAGTGCTTATGCATATCAATGAGGAATTTCAACCAACACTCTAAGAATATTAATCTAGAAATGTATAACAGCAAACTGAAGAAGAACTTGAATTTTAATGAAGATAATCTATTTTGATTGTCTAAGAAAACATTGTAAACTAATCAAACAGATATTGGAATTAGTGCTTGGATCTGTTTCTTGAAAGTAACAACCTTGCCTTAGATTTTAATGCCTTTTTTTTTTTTTTTCTTTCTTTCTTGTGTATTTATTTTTGCAGGCCTTTTTAAGGCTAAACATGTTTATTTAGTGTTTTTATTTGTAGAAGTTAAAAACAGGCGATAGTAAGAGATACATATCAGGAACACAACAATTAATGTTAAAGTAACTTATCAACATCTTAAAAATCCTACCTGTTTTCCACATTTTTGATATAGGGTATTTTGCTCAGGTATATGAGATATTGAAAACATCATTTTTACAATTAAAAAAATATATATGTATATCAGAAAATTAGGACAACATACACTGGAAACTTACTTAGGAAACTAGTTTTAGAGTGTATACGAATGTAGTAGCTGTTTTAACAAAATGCTCAACAATGCATGTATATGTATCTGAGATCCTCCCTGGTCAAGATCATTGGGCACATTCTTGTTCTGGTGTGATTTTTTATGTTTTATTTATGTATTTATTTATTTAATCAGCATTCTTCCAGTTTGTTTCTATACATTCCATGAATTGAAGTAGGAAAAAGAAAAATAAAGTCATAAGTAATTCATTCAGCCTACATTAACTCTTAAGAAAATTGATTTTGTGAACTGTGCTATTATAGATCATTTAAAACCTATATATTCATAACTGAAAAATTCTGGATTAACAAGCTTTGGGTTGTTATGCTTCTGTAAAAAAAAAAAAAAAAAAAAAAAAAAAAAAAAAAATTGAATATAAATACCAATTTTTAAAATACTTAAGTAATAGATGATAAAGATAAAACATGTTGTTTGCTCTGAAAGTAATGCCTCCTATTTCTTTTTATGGAAATTATAATAAAGAGCACAATAGCACTGTTCAAAGGAGTGTGCATGGTTGTCCAGAATGTAGCTTGTCTTTCACATCGCGATCATAAAAGCTGAAATACACCACTCACCACCTCACTGTGCTCACATCCACTGTTTGGTCTCCATAAGCATTCAACAAGTGTCAATGAATGTCAATGGTTGCCATTTTTTCCTCACGGAGAAAATCAATGACAGACCTTGCTTCAAGTGCATTTCCATGTCAGACTCCATTTTGTCAGACTGATCCTCTGCTGCCATCTGAGAGGTTTAACTTTTACTGTTGTACCATCCACATCCACCTCTGACATAATGGACCAACATTCATAAATAGGAGGCATTACTTTTGGAGCAGCCATCATAGAAGTATCTATATGTGTGTATACATATTTGTGTAAATAAACACGCACACATGTGCTTCCTTTCCTTCTAGGTGAATCATCTCTGAAACTATCACATGCTAAAGAATTTCAAAGTATTCAAATATTAACCACCAAATATATTCAGAAACTGACTCATAGAATTCTTCTAAATTTGGAAAATAATAATAATTATTATTATTATTAATAATAATAATAATAAAAAAGCACTGGCCTGGAGGTCTAAATTAGAAGCCTGTATAAGCAAGAGAAGAAAAGACTGAAGAACAAGAAAATCTGATTTGAAAATATTCTTACTTTTTTTTTTTTTTTTCCAATAAAGTGTTTGCTGCTTCTGTAACTGAACAAAAGAAAATAACAAAAAAAGATACTCTGAATAGCAGATAGGTTAGTTATTTCCATATTTTTAGATGACTGATGCTACTACAGGTAAAATCTCTGAAACACTTTGCCAGTCAATTTTTACACATAAAATGTGTACAATGTGAATCATAAAATAATTATAATCATTACCTTTGAAAAAATATATTCAAATGAAAAATGTTAACATGATCACTATCTTCCTGACTTCCATTTTCTTGCAATTCTGAAAGTATATCTGAACATTTGGGAAATGCAAAAGAAAATAATGCTAAAAGTTATATGGAGGGAAAATTGCATAGTATACTTGTTTCTAAGACAAAGATTGGCATGTCTTTGTCTTCAGGGAGATAAATGAAATAATGTACTGTATTTAAATGTTTAATCCAAGAAAAAGAACAATATTAATTATAGCCTTCAGCACTCTTCATGGCAATCCTTTGGTAATTATAGTTCAAGAGAAAGACCAGAAGTAATTTAAAGATGTATTTCTTTATAAGATATCTAATTTTCATTTTTTCTTGGAAAAAAAGTACATTTCAAAGGACTTTCTCTTAAGTTAAATGTGCTTTGTTTGCAAAGAAATAATGAAATAAGAAACTGTAAAGATATTTCTTTAATAAATGTCATATTTGCAGCTACATCCGCAATGGCAAACTTCCTTACCGATAGTACATTAAGTGACATCAATTTCTACAGTACCTGCTGAAAAAAAAAAAATCATTGCTGGTGAGTTTTAATAAGTATTATTATATTTTTTATGATTTTTTTTTTTTTCCTTCTAGTACATGAAATATTGTATTAACTCAATTAACTATGTAGATATTTAAGTCTTTTTAGGTAATATACAGTGGCATAGTAAGGGAAGAATAAAATCATACAAGAAAAAAAAAAAANAAAAAAAATTCTTTTAAAAAAAAAAAAAAAAAAAAAAAAAAAAGATTCTTCAGACAACTCATGTCTTCCCACATATATAAAATTGCTGAATTACGTTTAAGACCAGAGATATCTAGTTCATGAAATACACTGAACTTAGTTGTTAAATAAGAATCTTGTAATGTAGATTAGTACAAGTGTGTACTTTTGTAATTTTTCCTCTCATGCAGTTGTTTAGAATTATGAATAATTTTGTTATTGGTAGTCTTCCTTCTTTTTTCCTTCTTTACTTCTACACGTCTTCACATAATATGGAATATCCTGAAATATCCCTTAGGTCATATCTTTTCTGTCTCCCCTTTCCAGTTTCTTATGAACCCAGACTCTTTGCAAGACAGGACAGCACAAACAAACAAGCAAACAAAACAGAAAATATCTTTACTCTGTGCAGACACTGTTCAACAATAACTAAAACATCAATGTGTTAAAACATTGTTTTCATCACAAGTTCAAAATATAACACTATAAACTACTATGAATAATATTAACTTAGTCAAAACTAGTATAGTTCCCAAACCAGCCTATCAGAAAAAGTAAATGGGATAGAAAGTAGTCCATTGTATATGTCTTCTGACTGAGGCAGTTGTTACAGCAATTATAAGTGAAATTCTTTCTAAGAAGAATGCAAATGAAAAAAAATTCTCAAGATGTGACTGATTGCCAAACCCCTGCTATCAGTCCATGCCTTCACTATCAATAGTGACAAACACATGCTTTTAAAAGACTACTAACCTCTTTGCTGTTGTTGAACTTGTTTTCACACCTGGAGCCTCTCCTCAGTGCTTAAACAGTGACCTTTCAAAAGAAAGTTGCATATTCTTCCACCCCATTCACTTAAAGAGCTCATTTTTAGGCTATCACAAGAACATTCCTCTGGCTTCCAAATTCCAAATTATGTCAATCTAAGTAATATCACACCCATTTTTTTAAAAGGGTAAAAAGGATGATCCCAGAAACTACCATCCTATTAGTCTCACCTCTGTGCTGGGAAAGATCATGGAACAGAACCTCCTGGAAGCTATGCTAAGGAACATGGAAGATATGGAGGTGATATGGGAGAACTAGCATGGCTTCACCAAGGGCAAATCCTGCTTGACCAAACTAGTAGCCTTTTATGATGTTGTAACTGCATCAGTGGGTAAGGGAAGAGACACTGATGTCATCTATCTGGACTTCAGTAAGGCCTTTGTCACAATACCCCACACACAATGTCCTTCCCTCCAAACTGGAGAAAATATGGATTTGATGGGTGGACTTTTCAGTAGAATGAGAAAAGACTGCAGGTAATCAATGGCTCCATTTCTGGATGGAGATCAGTGATGTTTGGTGTTCCACAGTGGTCAATGTTGGGACCATTGCTCTTTAATACCTTCATCAATGACACTGACATTGGGGTTGAGTGTACTCTCTGCAAGCTTGCTGATGACATCAGGCTGTGGGTTGCAGTCAACACACCAGAGGGACAGGATGCCATCCAGAGGGTCCTATACAGGCTTCAGCAGTGGGCCCAGGTAAACCTCATTAGATTCAATAAATTCAAATGCAAGATCTTGCACCTGGGTCAAGTTAACCCACTAACAATACAAGCTGGGGGATGAAAAGATTGAGTGCAGCCCTGCCAGAAAAGATCTGGGGATAATAGTGGATGGAAAGCTGGACTTTAGCCAGAAATGTGCACTCGCATCCCAGAAAGCCAACCTTATCCTAGGCTGCATCAAAAGACACATTATCAGAAAGCTGAGGGAGACAATTTGCCCCTCTACTTAGCGTTGGTGAGGCCTCACCTGGAGTACTGCATATAGATCTAGAGTCCTCAGTACTGGAGAGACATGGATCTGTTGGAGCATCCAGATTGCCTAGATATATAGATGCACTGCCCTGGGGGACTTTCAAGGCAAAGCTGGATCAAGCCCTGAGAAACATGATTTAGCTGTGGGTGTCTCTGTCCACTGCAGGGAAGTTGGACTAGATGGTCTTCAGAAGTCCCTTCTCAGGGTATTTTAGAACACCCTGATTGAGGACGACAGGCTATTCAGAAGGGATAGACAGGGTAAGAGGGGTGGCAGAGTTGCCCTCTATGTTAGGAAGTTGATAGATTGCAAAGAGCAGTGTCTGAGGAACAGCCACGATCTGATCGAGAGCTTGTGGGTAGAAGTCAAGGATCGGTCCAGTAAAGGGCATCTACTTGTTGGGGTCTACTACAGGCCACCTATCAGGAGGAGGGTGTTGATGATGCCTTCTTGCTTCAGCTGCAGGAGGTGCTGCACTTGCAGGCTCTTGTCCTGATGGGGGATTTCAACAACCCAGATATCTGCTGAGATAATGGCATGACGGGTGGCAGACAATCCAGGAGATTCTTGAAGAATGTTGAGGACAGCTTCCTGGTGCAGGTAATAGATGGACCAACCTGAGGTGAAGCCTT
Source organism: Syrmaticus mikado (assembly GCA_003435085.1). Taxonomy (NCBI): domain Eukaryota; kingdom Metazoa; phylum Chordata; class Aves; order Galliformes; family Phasianidae; genus Syrmaticus; species Syrmaticus mikado. Next base: position 11,603,261 of record QGNR01000033.1, read on the forward strand.
ACTGAACCTGGTGCTCACTAATGCAGAGCACTTAGGAGAGGCTAAGACTGGAGGCAGCCTGGGCTGCAGTGACCATGCCTTGGTGGAGTTTGTGATCTTGAAGAATGCAGGTATGGCAAAAAGCAGATCTAGGACCCTGTGCTTTAGGAGAGCAAACTTGTGGCTGCTCAAGGAACTGCTGAGTGGGATCCCCTGAGAAGCTGTCCTTAAGAGCAAGGTCACAGAACAGATCTGGCAGCTCTTTAAGGACACCCTTCTTAGAGCACAACGGCTCTCCATCCCCCAGCAGAAGAATTTGAGCAGGGGAGGCAGGTGACTGTTGTGGCTGTGCAAGGACCTGCAGCTTAAACTGAGAGAAAAGAGGGAAATGTACAGAAAGTAAAAGCAGGGTTGTGTAGCCTGGAAGGAATACAGAGCTGTTGTCTCTGTGTGTGAAGAGATAGGATTAGGAAAACCAAATTACAGATGCTGCTAAACTTGGAGAGAGATGTGAAAGATAACAAGAAGGAGTTCTACAGGTACATAGGCAGGAAGAGACAAGACAAGGAGAGTGTTCCCCTCTGATGAAAGGTAATGGGGATCTGGCTTCCTCAGATATAGAAAAAACTGAGGTACTCAATGACTCAAAGACTGAGTGCTTTACCTCAGTCTTCATGGGTGACCAGGTTTCCTGTTTCTGCCAGGATCATGAACCTCTAGGTGAGGGTGTGGGGAGCAGTTTCTTTTTCATCTGTAACTGTGGAACAAGTCCAAGTCCTCCTCTTGGAATTGAACATGTATGGAGATGGATGATATCCAACCTACAGTTCAGAATGAGATGGGTGATGTGGTTGCCAAGCCGCTCTCTATCATATTTGGAAAATCATGGCTGTCTGGTGAAGTCCCCGGTGGAAAAAGAGAAATGTTACTCCCATTTTTAAGAAAGGGAGAAAGGAAGACCTGGGGAACTACAGGCTGGTGAGCCTCACCTTGTGCCTGGGAAGATCATGGAGCAGATACTCCGAGAAGCTATGTTAAGGCACATACGAGATAAAGAGGTGATTCAAGACAGCCAGCATGGCTTCACCAAGGACAGATCGTGCCTGACCAGTCTCGTGGCTTTCAGTGATGGAGTGACAGCTTTGGTGGATGGGGGAAGGGCAATGGATGTCATCTACTTGGACTTCTGCAATCCCTTTGACGTGGTCCCTCACCACATCCTTGTCTCTAAATTGGAGAGGTGTGGATTTGAAGGATGGACTGTTTGATGGATTAGGAATTCGCTGGCTGGATGCAGCCAAAGGGTTGTGATCAGTGTTTCTGTGTCAGGGTGGAAACCGATCACAAGTGATGTCCTTCAGGGGTCGGTCTTGGGACCAGTGCTCTTCAACATCTTCATCAGTGACATAGAGGATGGCATCGAATGCACCCTCACCAAGTTTGAGGATGACACCAAGCTGAGCGGTGCAGTCAATACACTGGAAGGAAGGGAAGCCATCCAGAGGGATCTGGACAGGCTGGAGAAGTAGACCCATGTGAACCTAATGAGGTTCAATAATGCCAAGTGCAGGGTGCTGCACTTGGATTGGGGCAATCCCAGGCATTTATACAAACTGGGGGAAGATCTCCTTGAGAGTAGCCCTGTGGAGAAGGACTTGGGGGTCCTGGTAGACAAGAAGCTGGATATGAGCCATCAGTGTACACTTGCAGCCTGGAAGGCCAACTGTGTTCTGGGCTGCATTAAAAAAGGGGTGGCCAGCAGGGAGAGGGAGGTGATTGTCCCCCTCTACTCAGCTCTTGTGAGGCCCCATCTGGAGTACTGCATCCAGGTCTGGGGCCCCCAGTACAGGAAGGACATGGAACTCTTGAAGCGGGTCCAGAGGAGGGCCATGAAGATGATCAGAGGACTAGAGCACCTGTCCTATGAGGAAAGTTTGAGGGAACTGGGCTTGTTTAGTTTGGAGAAGGGAAGGCTGCGGGGTGACCTTCATGGCCTTCCAGTACTTGAAGGGAGCATATGAACAGGATGGGGAATGGCTGTTTACCAGGGTGGATACTGATAGGACAAGGAGGAATGGTCTTAAACTGAGTCAGGGGAGGTTTTTGTTAGATATTAGGAGAAAGTTTTTTACCCAGAGGGTGGTGACACACTGGAACAGGTTGCCCAAGGAGGTTATGGATGTCCCATCCCTGGATGCATTCAAGGCCAGACTGGATGTGGCTCTGGGCAGCCGGGTCTAGTTGTTGGTGACCCTGCACACAGCAAGGGGGTTTGAAACTAGATGATCATTGTGATCCTTTTCACCCAGGCCATTCTATGATTCTGTGATTCTAAGGATTCTATGATTCTGTGATCAGTTGGGTAAATAGTATAATATGTATAAAGTTAAACAGATTATATAGAACAGTTAAGATATGTGGTATGTGCAGTTGGAGGTTATGTTAGATGCATCAGGAGGAATAGGCATATGGAAGTGTGTCATAGTTTGCTTTCAGGAATATACATGCCTTTTCAATGAAAAGTCTATTTTAAACATTATTTCTTTCAATTATGAAATAATTTTATACGAGCATATAAATAGTTTTGAAAGCCAGAAAAATTGTAAAGGTTTAAAAATTCACACCTTTACATTTTTCTTAAAGCTTGGAAAAACTACTGTGTCTGGATGTATGTTTCAGAAAGTGATAGAGTCCACTCTCAGTAAGTTTGCTGATGATACATATCTGGGAGGAGTAGCTGACATTGTGAAAGGCTGTGCTACCATTCAGCAAAACCTGGATAGGCTGAAGCATGGGGCAGGGAGAAACCTGATGAGGTTTAACAAGAGCAAGTGTAAAGTCTTCCACCTGGAGAAGAATAACCACTTGCATCAGCACAGGTAAGGGAATTACCTGCTGGAGATGAGCTCTGTGGAGAAAGACCTGGAAGTCCTGGTGGACAAAAGGTTGACCATGAGCCAGCAGTGTGCCCTTATGGCCAAGAAGGACAACGGTATCCTGGGGTGAATTAAAAAGAGGATGGCCAGCAGGTTGAAGGAGATTATCCTCCCCCTCTATTCTACTCCGGTGAGATCACATTTAGACTAATGTCTCCAGTCATGAGTCTGTTCAGCCTGGAAAAAGGAAGACTGAGAGTGGATCTACTTGATTTTTATAAATATCTAATGGGAAATTAGAGGCAAATGGATAAGGGCAGGCTCTACTTGGTGGTGTGCAGAGATAAGGCAAGGAATAATGGTCTAAATCCTGTATCTAGGAAGTTCCATACTAACATGAGAAATAACATTTCTTATGGTAAGGTGACCAAGCACTGGAACAGGTTGCCCAGAGAGATTGTGGAGTCTCCTTCTACAGAGATATTCAAGATCCACCTGGTCGTCTACCTGTGTAACCTATTATAGGGTAGCGGCTTTAGCAGGGGGCTGAACTCAATAATCTCTTCCAAACTCTGCAATTCTGTGATTCTATGTGATTCTGTGTTTTCCAGTTGAAGTTTGAACCAAAACCAAATCAAACAAACAAAAAAAACCTATAAATTTGACTGATGGATGGAAAAGTTGTTTTTTCATAGAGGATTTCTGAGGATTCTAAATGTTTTCATTTTAATGATCCTGAATTGGTGTGAAAATGTTCAAAATATGATCATAAAAAGGTTGGAAAAGACCTCCAATATCATGCAGTCCAACCATCCACCTATCACCAGTATTTCCCCACAAAACTATATCCCTTAGTACAATATCTAAACGTTTCTTGAACATCGCCTCCCTGGCAGCTCATTCCATTACCTGACCAATCTTTTGAAGAATAAAATTTTCCTAACTTCCAGTCTGAATTTTCCCTGGTGCCACTTGAAGCCATTTGTTCTAGAACTATTGCTAGTTACACAGGAGAAGAGACCTACCCCCACCTCACCTCAAACTATTTTCAGGTAGTTCTAGAGAGTAATAAGGTTTCCCCTGAGCCTCCTGAACAATCCTAGTTCCCTCAGCTGCTCCTCATAAGACTTGTGCTTAAGACTCTCACCATTTTCGTTGCTCTTCTCTGAATGTGCTCCAAGGCTTTGTTGTCTTTCATTTAGTAAGGGACCCAAAACTGAACATAGTACTCAAGGTATGACTTCATCAGAGCTGAATACAGAAGGATGATCACTTCTCTGCTTCTTCTGGCAGTACAAGCCATGATGCCATTAGCCTTCTTGGCCACCTGGGCATACTGCTGCCTCGTATTCAGATCAGTGTTGGGCAATAACCCTACATCTGTTTCTTCCATATAGTCTTGCATCCCCCCTTCCCCAAACCTGTAGCATTGCCTGAAGTTGTTTTGGCCAAAGTGCTGGACCCGCCACTTGGGCTTGTTGAACTTCAGCCCACTGGCCTCAATCCAGTGACCCAGTCTGTCCAGATTCCTCTGTAGGGCCCTCCTACCGCTATCCCAAGAAGATCAACACTTCCTCCCGACTTACTGCCATATGCAAATTGAGAGTGCACTCAATCTTCTCACCCAGGTCATCAACAAAGATACTGAACAGGACAGGCCCCAGTACTGACCATGGGTGAACACTAGTCATGGTCAGTCACCAGCTGGATGCAACTCCATTCATCACCACTGGATTCCATTTGGCTCCATGAACCTGTGACAGTCCAGATAGACTAGTAGATCTCTAAACATTCCCACCTGAATTTTGGGGGATTTATTCTGCTCCCCATCTGAGACATCTAGGTCAGAGAATAGAGTACCTCAAGGATAATTAGTCTGACTTTTAAAGACAGGTGTAAAGTAGGCATTGAGAATTCAGCCTTTTTCTTATCCTCAGCAGTCACATTTTGTGATGCAACCAGTGAAGAATGAAGATTCTCCTTAGCCCTCCTCTTATTGCTATCTATTTCTAAAAATGTTTTTTTGGTCTCCTTTACTCCTGTGGTCAAGTTAAGTTCAAGCTGGGTTTTTGCCTTTCTAATTTCCTCCCTGTAAATTCTAACAATTTCTTCATACTCTCCCTGAGTTGCCCATCCTGTCTTCCACAGGAGGTAGATTCTTTTTTCTCCTGGAGCCTCAGGAAAGATTTGCTGTTCATCCATGACAATCTTCTTCCCTGCCATTTCATCTTACAGCAGAGGGAGGTAACCTGCTCCTGCACATTTAAGATTTCTGTCTTGAAGAATATCCACTTTCTGGACCCCTTTACCTGTCAGGACTGAATCCCAAGAGACCCTTCTTACCAGGGTCCATGATGATGACAATATCTTAAAGATAACATTTGGATTTAATCAGGTTTTTTTTTTTTTTTTTTTCAATTTTGATTAAAATGCATTTCACTTTTTACATTCTAGGAAAATGAATTTTTAACTGTTTTTAATCAATTTTTTTTAATATTATTTTCTGACAGTTTAAAGATTTATTTTTCACATTTTTGTGGAGTGCAGAGATACAGGGAAGTGTAGAAACAATATTTTTTTTTTTTTGATGTTGCTGAAAAATATTTTGTGTAAACAGATTTTCAGGCAAAAAAACATTTCAATAATACTTAGAGCTCTTTAAAAAATCTAAAAATGGTATTTATTAGTAAAGCCATATCTAGTGCACAGATTTTTGAGGCAGATATTTTTTCTTTCCTAGAAGTTAGAGCATCGCAGAGATAGAAAGTAATTCCTTAAGAGAGTATGGAAGTGAGTTACAAAGTAAATGATTTTGTTTTACTGCTATCTGTAAGATGTTCAGGGGCTCCCTTAAAGTTAAATTTTCCCTTTCCCTCTGGAATTATAGTTAATTCATTTATTACTAGGTTTATTTATATTGCTAATGATTCAAGGAACATTTTCAGTACATAGTAAATGACAAGAAAGACTTAAAAGCCTTGGAGTTACTTTCTTCAGAAAGTACTTTATGTGCTACTTTTGTACTTGCAACAAAGCTTTGGAATCAGTGAGCCTGAAACACGTCTTTTCTTCCAGGGTATTCATGAATACATTGTCACAGTGTGTACAGTGTTTAATGCAATCAATGAACTACCGTGAATTGAATCTGTAGATAGAATATGTTATGTAGACAACTGCAGACTTTCTATCCAACATTGTTAGGAATGGTGATGGTATTGATTTGTGTTGCATTTTTACAATGGAGAAAAATATTTGAATATTTGAATCTGCATCAGGGGAGCTTCAGCTTGAATATCAGGAAAAGGTGGAACAGGTTCCTCAGGGCAGTGGTCATGAAACTGAGCTGTCGAAGGTCAAGAAGAATTTAGACAACATTCTCAGAAATATGTTTGATTTTTGGGTGGTTCTATGTGAAGCCAGGATTTGAACTTGATGATCTCTGTTGGTCCCTTACAACTCATAGTATTCTATGATTCTATGATCCATATGGTCAAAAGATTTCTAATTTTCTTCTATCTGGAATCAGAAGCAAATACGTTATGCATTTCAGCTTAAAATAAATGAATACAATTACAGGAAAAGTTATTAGAATGTTTTTCTCAAAAGGATTTAGTTATTTTTCTACAAGTGTATTTATGAAGGGTCTTTATTCAACATTCTTCTGCAAATATTTACAATATTATAGGCTGAGTATTCTGAAGATTAGTTCCTGGATTGTGGAATTGTGCACTAAAATTCAGGCCCTAAAAAGTCATTAAGAAAAAAGTTTTCATCTGGACTGCATTTTTTCATATTATCCAAAAATCTCAGCTTGGTTGCAAATTGATTGTAAAAAAATATATATAAAAATAAGTAAATGTGTTACCTATTTCTCCACTTTTTTTTTTCCTATTAAAAACTGATAAAAGCAACATAAGATTTTGTCATCTTTTTTAATTATGTGGAAAAATGTGTTAATTTTTTTTTGTACTAGAAGCATATTGCAACAAAAGGAAGTACTATGTGTGGCAAAATAACAATAATACTTTATAAATAATTTAAATCTTATTTTTAGTTATTTAGTGATTAGCATTTGGAAAGGCTACGTATGAACAAGTTTATCTCTGTAAAACAAGCAAAACTGAAAATAAAAACCTGTTTATTCTTGAAAATGTCATCATATTGGAACCAGCATAATGAGTTCATACAAGCTTATTTATTATTGTAATTCCCAAGATGTTGCCTGTAATTTCCATGCAGCTCCTGAAACATTACAGATAGCAGTAGCATGCATTTGAACTTCTGTCAAATGTCAGAGATATGGCTCAATACATTGTAGGAGTACACTGTGAAAGTCTGCTAGTTTTGAGCACTGGTCTTTCTAGTTTTTTCTAGTACTGCTAATAATTTCAGTATATGTAATACAACAGTGAAGGAACAGCTGCCAGCTAAGAAAGGCAGTTAATATAGTTAAAAATGAATAATCTGGCCCAATATTAGCAAAATGATAGCTTCCATAATGGAATACTTATGTATTATTAGTTATCTATTCCCTGAATATTATTTCAACAAGAGGTTGCTTGCATTTATATTTCATTTCTAGACAGATAGAAACTATTTATGGTATATTTGCGCTTTAAATTGCTTTCCAATGAAAATACTGTTTTCACTCTGAAAATAGCTGTATTGTTCAAATAGGTCTGCATTGTATTTAATTCTACATGTTGATGATCAGTGGATAAAATCTTAACACAGAAACATACTTTTCTATGATGCTTATTTTTGCTATATTAAGTCAGAAGCAAAAGTTCAGCTTCTAACAAAGACATTGCTTCTTGAAACAATCCAAGATGGGCCATCGGGGAATGTCCAGAGGTCACAAATAGACAATGAAATTGGTAACTTTTGGCTTTCATCTCCATGGAACTTCAAGACCTTATTCAGCACTTTCACAAATTAAATTTGACCATGCAAAAATTCCTTCTGGGTTCAAAAACTGCATTCTTTCCTTGACTGTATTTAAAAACATAGTTTGGTATACTTCACAGAATAAATGCTGAAGCACATCAGCACAGTTGCTACATACTTTCATAATTACATTGCTGCTATATCATTTCTAGAGTGTATTTGCCATTTCTGTTTTTATCTTAGACTCAGTACATACTACTGCATATATATATATATTTTTCCTGGACTTGTGTTTACCTGACAGAATGGAATTCCAAGATTATTTAAAATCTGAAGAATGTTTTTTGTTTGTTTGTTTTAGTTTTCACAAGATAGTTTACAAATAAGCATAGTTACGACGTAAAATAGATGCTTTTTTTTTTTTTTTTTTTTTTTTTTTTTTTTTTTTTTCCTNTTTTTTTTTTTTTTTTTTTTTTTTTTTTTTTTTTTTTTTTTTCCCTAAGTATTGCAAGGGATGAAAGTGGAGCTTTGAACACAAAATTGAATTTAGAAATCTAATGAAAGTTGTTTTGATATCTTAGCCTTTGTCATAAGTTTTGCTATGTAATTATGCAAATTGACTGCTTCTGCATGTGGTAACTGTATTGTGTATTTCTCCTACTTGGATATTGTGTTTTCTCGTACTTCAAAGAATCCTAAAATAATTGCACTTCTGTTATATGTAGGAAACCAGGGTAAAATTAATTGAAATTGATGTTAATTGTATTATTTTCTTAATTGCTGCAAATGTAGGTCAACACTGCTACGGACTTCATATAGATTTTAATAGAACTGTGAATTCTAAGATATTTTTGGATTTGCTTCAAGCATTAAGTTCTTTAAAATATTAAATGATTGGATTTCATATCTGATACCTTCCCAGTGAGAGAAGATTGTAAGTTGACTTTTATGATTAGATATTCATCTTGGGATCATATAAGACACGTATGGCTTGCTTTTCTAATTCAAGAACTCAAAATATGTTTTGTATCAGACTTGCTTAGCTTCAGAGGGAGAACAGCGCTATATATAAAGAAACAGAGGGCATGGTTCAGTTGTTAGCATAAAGATGTCTTGTTCCACATTTCCTTAGGGTGCTCTGTGAGATATAGTTGCTGGTGTAGAAGCTCAGAGATCATCCTTAAGTCCTGTGTCTCTGCACTGCATGATATTCCATTGCCTTTGGGCACCTGATTTGGCATTATCCGTCTGTATCTAATGGAGATGAGAAGTTGTAAAGGAGACTTCAGTTATTCTACATAGCATGGGTAAATGTTCATGAAATATACTAACAAGAAATTAGATGACATCAATAACTGTTGAAATAATTAATCAGAAACCCACAGGAAGCTGTTCTTCTGGCTATTCTCAGGACTGAGATGAAAAAAAATAAAATAAAAAAATAAAATAAAATAAAAATCTGTGTAATAAGTACCACAGACATTATTGTGGTTTACTCAGAAGAAAATTATCAAAGGGGGAAAAAAGTTTTATGTGAGATCCTCAACAACCAAGAAGAAGTTTGATGGAAAAAAAAAAAAAAAAAAAAAAAAAAAAAAAAGGGNCAGCTGCACTGTAGCTTCCACCAGCCTCAACTGACAAAAAAGAAAAAAAAAAAAAGAAAAAGAAAAAAAAAAAAAAAACCAAAAAAAACTGCTAAACAGTTACTCTCTAGCAGGATAGAGGGAGTTGTTATTTGACCACTAGAGAAAGCTACAACCAGGGCTAATACAAGCTCTGGCAATCCCTCAGCACTGTGGGCAAGTGATCTATTATTATTAATAGCAAGAATCATATGCACTGTTTATTTACTTCATGCTGTCTCTTTCTTACTCTTATGCTTAATGTTCACTACTAGTATAGGTAGCACCTTGATCTTAGGCTCTAAAGACACTTGATCAGTTGAGGTGAGGAAGGTCTCATTCAAGATGATACTCTGCACAGATCTGGTGGAATTCATACCTCAGGATTTCCCTTCAGAAGAGTTTTTGAAGCAGAAGAATCACAAAAACTACTAACTTAAGAAGCAGAAAGGTCAAATCAGAGCTTGTAGGAAATCAGCAGACAGTCTGAATAAAGATTGATCCTTTTTTACCAACTATGTATGTCTGAGAAATGAAAGAATCTGTCCTTCCCCTTGATCTGGTAATTCTTGATATTTTTCCTGCACTTTAAACTTCAGAAACTGGTACATATTGTACCTTGTTACTTAATTTGCAAGCTACAAAACTGTCACAGAGTTAACTAGATCAATATATGTGGAGAGACTGACTGAGGGATGGTTGCAAGACAAGGGCCACGATATGACCAAGCTAGTGAAACAGTAACAATCAATATGTGATCCAAGGCAGGGACACTGTGCCCTTACCTTGAAAGAAGAAACAGAAGCAGGATGTCATGAGGCTGGGAGTTTGTAGATATAAGGAAGCAGAAAGCGCAAGGCTAGCCGCAAAGTTGCAATATGTATGCGCTAAGGTCAATTCTCACAGTTGAAGAACTTCCAATCATGAGCTTCACTTTTGCAATATGTATGAGCTAACTATCTCATGTATAAATAGTCATGTTGTACTTAATAAAGTTGAGACTTGTTGACCATGATAGCATGAGACTTGTCTCCCGTGGTCTTTTCTCCGACAAATATATGCCTGTGACAGGAGGGCAGTAGGTCCCTGGGCCCTCTCCCCAGCTCCACAAAATGGGAAGGGGAAAGGGACAGGGAGATGGCAGCTGGGCTCAAAGAAGGGAAAAAAAAAAAAACAAAAAACAAACAAACAAAAAAAAAAACAGCGGCAACGATCTATGGAGGAAAACTTATTTACTAACTATGATATTGGAATGCAAAATAACACAATATCATACAATCTAATTGAAATTGAGACTAATAAATCACATAAGATAGGAGAGAGAGTTCCTGAGACCGAGTCAAACCTGAAAAGCTTGAACGGCTAGGAAAGCACCCTCCAGCACCCACTGCAAGGCAGTAAGAGAGACCCAGTAGGGCCAGATCCCATAACTTCCATTAATGTATAGGGGAATAGGTACCTGGAATTGGAGCATTAACACTTTAACTCCCGGTGCACTACTATTATGATGTGGAATACTGAAAACCAAAAAAAACCATAAAACCATGACAAAAAATGGTACATCTAAAGCAACAAGGCCCTGTGATTTGAAGGTGGCAGGTGACGCTTGTGTACAACTTAACAAAGGAAATTTTAACAGAAAGATCAGTTCCTATTGTTCTACTTGATATTATGAGTTGGTTGAGGGCCTGGGGGAAGAGGAGGTTTGTTCTTAGTGTTTATCATCAATGATTTAAAAATGAACAGGAAACTTTTGTTGCTTTTCAGAATCTTAACTTTCCTGAGTTCTATTTAAAACATTTCAAATACAAAATCGGCTTCTTCAGCAGAGTTCAGGATAATGGAGTACAAGAGCCTCAAATAAAGTAAAACTTGGTTTCTCTAAAATTAAAGTCTAACATGATTGCCTTAAAGATATTTAAATAATAAAAATGTGACATCACATTAGATCAGAAACAAATGTTTTCCTTTAATTGTTAGTGTGTGTATGCGTGTATGTTTTTCTCAATATATTTTCTGTTTTTGTAAGCAGTGGTTTTATAAGTTTAGGTACTACTTCTGCTGAAGCAGATCTAAAAGCTATTACAAAACTGAGCACAAGCCAATGTCATATTGCCATGGGAAAAAAAAAAAAAAAAAAAAAAAAAAAAAAAAAANATATTGCCATGGGAAAAAAAAAAAAAAAAAAAAAAAAAAAAAAAAGATCCTTTTTCTGTTTTTGAAGGATAGGTAAAATGCATTTTCTTCACTTCTCAGCATTCTTTAGACTTAACATGAACTAGATCTGAGCTCTTCACATTCGGATAAGTGAAGACTAATTCAAGAAAATTCATATAGAGAAATAAAGAATAATTAGAGATCAGCTCAATGTGAATCAAGATATAGGACAGTTTATTCTAAGAGTATTTCTACCAGTCAAACTTGTTAAACTTCTTGATATATAAAGAAGGTAATAATTGTCACCCTCTATCTACAATAATCAAAGAAATAAATTGACCTAAATTGCAGCAAGGAAAACTCAGATATTAAGAAGAGATTCAAAGGATAGATATTAAGAAAACATTTCATGTGATAAGAACAGTAGCATAGCCTGACTGCTCTGGAACTTGCCCAAGCAGTTGTTCTGTAATTCTTCACCTTTCTAAGCATGACCTTGCCTTGGTGACTTGTTTTCCAGTTTTGAGCTCTTATCTTTGAGCCATGGGGTGGTGTGAGAATCCTTCTTTGTTTTTTGGCTCAAAGCTTGCTTCCTGAGGTATTTCTTGTGATAAGACTGACTTGTCTAGGAGATGAGTGATGGGTGTTGCTGTGTGGCAATCAACATCACTGTGTGGACAATTTTAGCTGTTTGCCTCTGGAAGATAGTGCTCAGGAGTGTTTACTGGCGGAAGATCTGGCCTGTGACTAAATAGCTCCAGCCTGGTATGGGAAAATTGGGGAATGATACCATCGTGTCCTATGAAAAACAGGATGCAGATGAGCATCCCTGCTCCCTCTTATCTGCTGGCACGGCCCGGAAGGTGGGAACAAAGGAATTTCTGCTGAGATCCCAGAGCCAGAAGCTGCCACTCCAAGGAGAGCTGACTCAACCACTTTGGGTTTTGATCTGCCACTCCAAAGACAGCTGACTCGACCACTTTGAAAGCATTGAAAAGGAGCCATCATCATCATGGTTGTCGTCATCGTGGTCACCGTTGTTAACAGAACAACAACACCCGATGACCCACCGCTATTGAAGATCAATGACTGAACTACGAACCTCGCTGGATCCATGGTGGTGACTATGTCCCTCTTGCTTCCTATAAAGACTCCTTGCTTACTCTTTCCTATCTTTTCTATCGCCCTCCTTCCCTTCCCCATTACCCTAATTCATAATAGCGCCCGTCCTTCCCTTCCCCATCTCCCTAATTAAGATTTGTAATAAACTGGTCGGACCAACATTTGAACCGTTGTTTCTTAATCTCACACTGGATATACAGATATTAAAAGAACCTCCTCTCCCTCCTATAAATCGGAGCGAGACAGCCCCTCCTCTACAGACTTGTATGACAGTACAGTGGAATTTCTAGGTCACAGCCTGAAGCAGTATGTGAGCATGTGACTGCCTGGTGTGTGGGTTAGAGTCACCCTGGAAGAGGGTGGCTAGAGTCTCCCTGTATGTCTCAGAGATGCTTCTGGGAGCGCATGTACAGTATGAGTCTGCACAAGTTTCCCTTATCCCCACCCTTCTCCTGCAGTGCAAAAGTACGAACAGGAGAAGGCTGCATTCTTCAGCTTGCCCCTTTTTCCATACTGTTGCTGGGAGGGGTGAATTAATTCCTCTTTGATATCTTTTTCCTACAGTGCCTTTATCTCAAATAAAGGCTCTGCCATTGCCTTACTTTGCTCTACAGATAGTCTTTTGATTAAACCTGATTATCATCACTATAACTGAACTGCTCTTCTCTTGTTCAAGTGTTGTGGGTTTATAATTCCTGTCGCTGGAGATCATCAACTTTGTAGTTAACATTATACAAGATACTCTTACTCTTTGTAGAAGATATAAGTCATTGCAACGCTGCACAGAAATTGGTCTAAGACAAAGATAAAACAAGGATTTGTTAACATGATGTGGGAAAAAAGTGATGCTTTCTTACATAGCAACTCTAGACACTGATGCCTAGATGACTATGGAAAAAGGCAGTGGGAAAGCTAATATTTAAAGGATCATTAAAACAACAACAACAACAACAACAAAACTTAGAAATAGGAAGTCATTACAGAATTACAGAATCACAGAATCATAGGGGTTGGAAGGATTTCCAGAGATCATCAAGTCCAACCCCCCTGCCAAAGCAGGTTCCCTACAGCAGGTTGCACAAGTAGGTGTCCAGGTGGGTCTTGAATATCTCCAGAGAAGGAGACTCCACAACCTCCCTGGGCAGCCTGTTCCAGTGCTCCATCACCCTCACCGTAAAGAAGTTCTTGCACACATTTGTGCGGAACTTCCAATGCTTCAGAATTAGATTGTGACTACACATTATGTTTATTTGTTTATTTGTCATTAGACAGCAGCAAAAAGCTGTCTAGTAGACACAGAAAAAGTAGACAAAGAAAACATTTTCAGTCTTTCAGCTGTTTGTGTGACCCAGAGACATCTTTTTCTTCAGCTTCTTGTAAAATCCCAGTAGAATTTTCTTGACTATAATTGTTTACTGTGTGTTCTCTCATTCAAGGATCCCCGAGACAGCAGAGCGCCAAGGCAGCTCTCGACTGGGCAGTTCTCGCAAAAGGGGCTGATGCGGCGGGGGAGTTGCCAGGGCAACGGTAGGGGATTCAAATGGGCGCAAGCCCAGAAGAAGACCTTGATCGCCAACGTTTGCTGTTTTGGAGCTGTTCCAGCCAGAACCACAGTGACTGACCGCGAGGTACAGGGGGGTTTTGGTCGGTTCCCTCGTTCAGGAATCCCTGAAACAACAGAGTGGCTGGGCAGCTCTTGAGGGTGCGGTGATGCGGCAGGGGCATTGCCAGAGTAACGGCTGTGCCCCCTCACCTAGAAGAATCCTCAGGGAGACAGAAAGGAGGAGTCGGTGTATGAGAATCACCTGGGCTGTTTTAGCGAGGAGAAACACTAAGCCACCCATACATGGGACTACATAGCAAGGAGGGTTGTTATCGCTGTCAAATGAGTGATAAGTGCAGGGGCTCCTGTTAACAACCCAGCAATGGGGCGAGGGTAGAGCCAGCACTACTGGCAACAGGATGGGGCTGATCAGTCACACCCCATTAAGGCTATCTAGTAGTGTTAGTGTGCCTGCTGGTTTGCAATGGCTGCACCCCGGTGGAAGGCTACCACCACAAACATTGTGGAGACCCAGACAGAAGTCCCATGCTCATACAGAAAGAAGACTGCAGCCAAAAAGAATGTGGAGACCCAGACTGAGGTCCTGTGCATGCATGAAAGGATAGCTAATGCTAAGACTAGTGTGGAGACTCAGGCTGAGGCCCCAACACAAGATGCTAGTACGCATGTCACTGGCTGTCATGAGTGCCAGAGCCTGGCCTTTGCAATGCTGGGTGATGAAGGCAGCACTTGTATAAGATGTGACCACCTAAACGACTTACTCAGCCTTGTGGTCGACCTGAAGGAGGAGGTGGAGAGGCTGAGGACCATAACGGATTGTGGAGGGAGATCGATTGGTGGTGCCAGTCCCTGTCGGCCCCAAGATCTTGGCACACAGCTGAGGCACCACATGGCGCACATCACCCCCTGCTGCCTTGCAAACAGGTGGAAGAGGGGAAACAGCAGGCAGATGGTGCTGCAGGGTGCCCCCTGTCCTCTCCTCCCCCCTAGCAACAATTTGAGAAAGGAGAGGAGTGGAAATGGATACCAGCTCGGCAAAGTGGTCATCCCCCATCCCAACCATCCTTGGCTCCCCAGGTCCTTCTGCGCAATACGTTTGAGGCCCTGGAACTTGAGGGAGAGTTGAAAGGGGGTGTGGATGGAGGTAAAGATTGATAAGAAATGTTTAGGAGTTCATCCCTGTAGATGCTTAAAACCAGGACATGATCCCGAGTGGTTGCATTAGATGACTTGGACCTGAGTAGGAGAATTGGTGGATATCCAGAGGTCTATCCAAATGAAGCATTGCTGGACGTCTGCTCCCTAACGCGGAGGAGATCAATAAAGGTGTTAAGGTTGGAGGCAGCCTGGGCTGCAGTGACCATGCCCTGGTCGAGTACATGATCTTGAGGGATTTGGGCCTGGCAAAGAGTGGCGTCAGGACCCTGAACTTTGGAAGAGCAAACTTTAAGCTGTTCAATGGACAGTTGGCCAAGATCCCCTGGGATGGGATTCTCTCTTTACAATCAAAGATGTTGAGGAGAGCTGGCTCCTCTTCAAGGATGCCTTCCTGAGAGCACAAGAGCTCTCCATCCCTCTGAATATGAAAGTGGGCACGGCTCAACAAGGACCTGCTGGACACACTGAGGGCAAAGAAAGGTATGTACAAGCTCTGGAAACAAGGGCGTGTCACCTGGGAAGAATACAGGGATGCCGTCCAGACTTGAAGACGTGGGATCAGGAAAGCCAAGGTGCAGGCAGGACTGAACTTGGTGAGGGTTATGAAAAACAACAGGAAGACTTTCTACAGGTACCTCCTTTGGTAAATGTAAAAGGAGAACTGGCTTCAATGGATGAAGAGAAGGCCGAGGTACTGAGTGAGTTCTTTGCCTCGGTCTTCACTGACGGCCAGGATTCCAGTATTTCTCACATACCTGAGCCCTGCATTGCTAAACCTCACGGTGGGGACTGGGACGGTAAATCCCCCCCACTGTAAGGGCAGAGCAAGTCTGAAACCGCCTCATGAGACTGAATGTGTACAAGTCTATCGGGCCAGATGGTGTGCATCCCAGGGTTCTGAAGCAGCTGGCTGAGGTGGTTGCCGAGCCACTCTCCATCATATTTGAAAAGTCCTGGCTGTCATTTGAGGTTCCGGATGACTGGAGGAAGGGTCACGTCACTCCCATTTGCAAGAAAGGGAGCAAGGAGGACCCGGGGAACTACAGGCCGGTGAGCCTCACCTCTGTGCCTGGGAAGATCATGGAATAGATCATCCTGGATGACATGCTTGATCACATGAGGGAAGGGCGTGTGATCCATGACAGCCAGCATGGCTTCACCAGGGGAAGGTCATGCCTAACCAATCTGGTGGCCTTCTATGATGGAGTGACGGCATTGGTGGACAAGGGAAAGGCGACCAATGTCGTTTATCTGGACTTGAGCAAGGCCTCTGACATGGTTCCCCACCAAATCCTTATCTCCAAATTGGAGGGATGTGGATTTGATGGGTGGACCACTCAATGGATAAGAAACTGGTTGAAAGGCCGCAGACAGAGGGTGGTCATCAATGGCTCTATGTCCAGGTGGAGGCCTGTAACAAGCGGCGTTCCACAGGGGTCTTGATAGATGAAAAACTTAATGTGAGCCAGCAGTGTGATCTTGCAGATCTGAAAGCAAATGGTATCCTGGGTTCCATCAGAAGAGGGGTGGCCAGCAGGGACAGGGAGGTGATTGTCCCCCTCTACTCAGCTCTTGTGAGGCTCCCATTTGGAACACTGTGTCCAGGTCTGGAGCCTCCAGTACAAGAAAGACGGGGAGCTGTTGGACAAGGTCCAGAGGAGAGCCACAAAGATGATCAGGGGACTGGAGCACCTCCCCTATGAAGACAGGCTGAGGGAGCTGGGCTTGTTCAGCCTGGAGAAAAGAAGGCTGCGGGGTGACCTCATTGCAGCATTTCAATACCTAAAGGGAGCCTTCAAACAGGAGGGGATCAAGTCTTTGGATGGGTAGATAACAGCAGGACAAGGGGAAATGGTTTTAAGTTGGGGGAGGGAAGATTTAGGCTGGATGTTAGGGGCAAATTTTTTACAGAGAGAGTGGTGAGGTGCTGGAACAGGCTGCCCAGAGAGGTTGTAATGCCTCTTCCCTAGTGGTGTTCAAGGCCAGGTTCAATGGGGCCCTGGGCAACCTGGTCTACTATTAAATGTGGAGGTTGGTGGCCCTGCCTGTGGCAAGGGGGTTGGAGATTCATGATCCTTGAGGTCCCTTCCAACCCTGGCCATTCTGTGATTCTGTGTGATTCTGTGCTTCTGTGTGCTACCACAAACTATGTCAAACTTAGCAGGAACTTCAAACAAACAGACAAACAAAAAAGCATTGACGAAAATGAAATATATATATATATCTGCTACATTTTCCATGACTCTATCTTATTACTGTGCAAGCAACAATAGTTAATTTCATGTCCTAAAACTTCTATGAGGACTAGAAATAATTTTTTTCTGCATCTAGGTTCTGTATTTGTAGTGCTTTCATGTCCTTATCTGATAGCAGAATTTATCTGATTAAATCCGTTATGATTTTCTGTGGAAAATATTTTTGCTCTCCCTCACTTTACATGATATTTACATTTTAGTTGATTTTTGAGTATCTCAGAGGACATGGTTTATAGAGGGATTAAGGTCTTCATACATTTATTAAAGATGAGTGGAACTTCTTTCTGAACAGTTGTCTGTTCATACTTGCAGAAATGAAAAGGCACAATAGTGGATTTTCAGTGAAAAATTATGGGATAATTTTCATACAGTAACCTGCTCTTAACAGCAAAACTGTTAATACTGTTAATTGTTTAATAGGAGCAACAATAAGATTTTGTATTTCCCACATTGTCTTTTGTCTATGAAAACTATATGAGCTTCAAAGGTATGTCATGCTTTTGTAGATTTCTTTCATAATTAGCTTTAAGATTTTATGACTTCTGCGAAGAACACTGAGAGATCCATCCATGGGTTCGTCTGCAGTTAAATTGCTTTCAGCCTTTTGAAAATCCATGTAATTGGTAATCAAAATTATCTTTGCTCATTCTACTAGCAGCAAGAGAATAACAACTTTCAAATTGTATCAGGGTGCTGTCATATTCCTGACAGAACAAATTTGCAATAAACCATCATCCACAAAGACACTAGGCAGAATTCATTCATGATTATACCGATGAAAATCCAAATCCAGCTGAACTTTGTTAAAATATTATCAGTTGATTCAGAACTGAGTACTCAGAAGGCAATGGAGTTTGTGGATTTGAATATATATATATATATATTTGAATATATATATATATATATAATTCCGTGAATTTATTTTGGAACATCTGACATACTAATGATCTTTGCCAGCATAGCTAATGCATGGCAATGTCAGTTGAGTGGCTCATTAAAAAAAAAAAAAAAAAAAAAAAAAAATTTTTTTTTTTTTTTTTTTTTTTTTTTTTTTTTTTTTTTTTTTTTTTTAAGATTGTGAATTTCAATGATAGTATGAAATGCTTCTCTTTCTCCCAGTAAGTCAATAATAATAATAATAAAAAACACAAGAAAATACAATTTTGTGAGTAGATAAAATAAACAGAAATCAAAGATTTAGGAAATACAAAGTAGAGAGAAATGTTCTTGTCTAAGGATTACAGTGAGAGCCTGACTCTGTGTTAGCTTTCCTTTGCAAATCACATAAGAACACTTAATTCAGAGTAAATATATAAAGTTAATGAAGTTCAGCACTCATTAATCCTATCAGAAAGAAGTGGTTTAGTTAGAACTTTGTTTTCTGTTTCTTTCAAATCCTTACTGAATTTTAATTTTCTTTTTTCTTTTTTTTTTAATTTATTTTTAATTTTTGGACAATTATTGTTCACAGATTTTCATTTTCCCATATTATATATGTCCCTTGGAATTTGACAAAACTGGGATATCTGTATTTTACAAAAGAGATAAAGGGTTTCAACCTCTTTTTGCTATGATGGAAAATGTCACCAATAAAACTTAATGACTTTTAATTTCAGAATAATTGGAAGGCTTAGCTGGAAAATATTTTCATCCTACCATATATCAAGTGGCCTAATCATAAAACATATTTATAGACATTGTTAGTATTCTGACATTTAGAATAAACTTTACAACTTTTATAGCCTTTAAAATGATGAAGATTGCTATTTTCTGATATTCAGTAACTAAAAGTGGGCTATTGTAAATATTCTACAATAAAAATAAGAATAAATCAATAAAAATTTTAAAAGAGTAGCAAAATAAAATAAAACTTACATTAACATAATATTTCATTTAGATCTTGATTGCTAAAGCAAAAAAATAAAAATGTGACACAAAGAAAACACCAGATTACTACAGAAACACTAAAAAAATATTTCCCTTCTATTGTCTAAATATCCAATAATGGAAGATTACCTCAAAGATGACAAAACTATTTAAAACTATCAAAAATTAATAATTAAATACTGAAGTGATCAATATAGCTTAGGCTAAGTTTGTCATAACATGTGGTTATCTATGTAAGCAACAATTTAAGATTTGTCACATCCAAACTCATTTACTTTTTCACATCTTTGTATTTATGTAGTAGAAAAATGCTGCAGTAGCACAGTGGAGAAATCATCTCCCAATGCTTATCACAAAAACAAACAAGCAAACAAACAAACAAGCAAACAAAAGAGCTAACAGCTGGTTTAGGTTGGGTTTCATTTCAAATTTATGTTTAATGATCTAGAATCCTTTAGATTCTGAGCAAGGTTCACAGTGCAAACAATGTAGAGAAAAACAACTCCAGAAAGAAGTTCAGTTTGCTGTAGAATAGAAATATAGTATAAATTAGATGGGTGTACTCTGGAGATACTTATTTATCTCCTTTGTCCATATGAAAGTTCAGGATAGCATAGATGGCAGCTGGCAGATACCTAAATTTAGATTAAATTGTTGTATTCATTCTTATAGGCCAAGCGAGATTGTCCTTGGATTTTTTTTTCTCACAAGCTAGTTAGATAATCAGTCTCAGAGTCCAGGAACATTTTGTTGCACTATTTAATTTATGAAATGATTAATATGGAATCACAGAATGGTTATGGTTGGAAGGCTGGACCTCTTGAGGCCGTTTGGTACAATTCCCCTGGTCAAGTAGAGATACCTCGACCATATTGCCCAGCACTGTATCTAGATGGCTTTTGAAGATCTCCAATGAGGGAGACTTCATTACTATCATCTGTACAGAAAAGAACTGCATTCTGATATTTAGACAGAACCTCCTATGTTCTGATTTGTGCCTCTTGTCCTGACACTGGACTCCACTGAAAAGAACCTACTCCATTCCCTTTCCATCCTTCTTTCAGCTATTAATACAAACTGATAAAGTCCCAACTGAGCCTCCTCTTCTCCAGGCTGTATAGTCTCAATTGTCTTGGCCACTTCTCATAGAAAAGGTGTTCCAGTCTCCCCAGTAATATTTCTGGCTCTATATTGGACAGTTTCTACTATGTCCATGTCCCTCTTATACTGGGAGGCCCAGAACTGGTTACAGTACTTCAGGTACAGCTTCACCAACAATGAGTAGAGAGGAAGGATTGCCTTTCCTGATCTAATGGTGATAGTTTTCATAGTGAATCCCAGGATACCACTAGTCTTCTTAGCAGCCAGGGCATATTGTTGACTCATTTTCTATTTGGTGTGCAACAGGACTCCTAGTCCTTTTCTGCAGAATTTCAGCAGAGATGAAGTGTTATGGACTGACCCTTTTTCCCATTCCTTTTTCTCCTGCACTGTTCAGGGAGAGAGGAGGTAGAAGTCTGGTCAGGGTGAAGGTGTTTTTAGTTTGCCTTTAGTTCTCATTGCTCTACTGTATTATTCACTGTCAAAACGTTAAATTAATCCTCCTGAAGCCAAATACATTTTTCTCATAACACTAATCAGTGTATGATTTCTCTGTCCTGGTCTCAATTCATGAGCATTTTCATTGTCTTTTCTCTCCTTGTCCTGATGAGGAGTGTCTTGATGGGCACTTGGAGGACAGTCAAGGTTAACCTACTACCTATATATAGAAGTATAGTTATCTACATTGACAAACTTAAGATGGGGGAAAAAAAAAAAAAAAAGAAAAAAGAAAAGAAAAAAAAGAAAAAAAAGAAATGTCACTTTCTAACATATTGTTTCTTACTTTCAAGATAGCGCTAAGACAAACCCCACTCGCAAGATAAAATTTCTGTTAATTTAAAATATAATGGCACTGCAAGGAGCAATGTCTGTAAAAGCTTTTTTAAAATACTAGCAAGGCTGATACCCTATTAAAAGAAACACCTCCATGTTCTATGGTATCTAGGAAATCCCATTTTGTAAGCAAGAATCAATTATTAACAGAAAAATCTATACAGGAAATATTATAAAATGTTCTTCCTGTACATTTTTCATTAGACTTTAAAGGTATTTTCTTACATGCACTAAAAATATACTGTAATTCAAGGATTACATTTATGTTGTGATATTAGCTGCAAGAAGCAAGATAACTGAAATATGCACTCTGTAAAAAGAGGTTTTGTTTGTATGTGTGAAGAAAAGTGATAATTTCAGCAAGCTTTTTTTAAATTTGTTTTAAAATTTCATAAGAAAAAAAGTATATCTAATATTTTCTGAAACTGTCTGATAATATGAATAAAATAAAAGTGATTAAACCAATTTTATTTTAATGAAGATGAAAAATGGATAAAGAGAATAGTTCTGATCAATAAGAAGGACATTTCTGTATTATGCATGCTTAGATATATTAATGGAGTATAGAATCACACAATCAGTGGTTGGAAGGGACCTCTCAAGATCATCTACTCCACCTCTCCTTCTAACTCTACACTACAGTTTCCATAGTGTACGTTACAGAGGAAAACGTTCAGGCAGGCTCTAAATTTCTCCTGATGTGGAGACTCCACAGCTTGTTCCAGTGCATTGATAAGTGAGTTGCTCCACGTTCTTATTAATCTCTGTAGCCCTTCTCTGGACTCTCTTTCCAATCTCTCTTGATCTGGGGAGCCCAGAACTGGATACAGTGTACCAGTTATGACCTCTCCAGGGCACAATAAAGGGGGAGGATAACCTCCATCAATCTGCTGACTGTGTACTTTTTAGAATAGAGCCCAGGAAATCATTCACCTTTTGGCCATAAAGGCACACTGCTGGGTCACGGCCAACATGTTGTCAACCAGGACACCAAGGTCCTTCTCTGCAAAGATATTTTCTAGCATGGCAGCCCCTACCCTGTACTGATGAATGAAGTTATTCTTCCCTAGGTGTACTTTTGCCCTTGTTATATCACATAAGGTTCCTCTCTCCAGCCTGTTCAGGTTTCACTCTATAGCAGCATGGCTCTCTGGCATGTCAGCCACTCTTTCCAATTTTGTATTGCCAGCAAACTTGCTGATGGTACACTCTATACCTTCACCCAGGTCTCTGATACATATGTTAAACAAGATCACAGTCAGTTCTAATTTCTGAAGAAAAAAAAANTGTCTGATAATATGAATAAAATAAAAGTGATTAAACCAATTTTATTTTAATGAAGATGAAAAATGGATAAAGAGAATAGTTCTGATCAATAAGAAGGACATTTCTGTATTATGCATGCTTAGATATATTAATGGAGTATAGAATCACACAATCAGTGGTTGGAAGGGACCTCTCAAGATCATCTACTCCACCTCTCCTTCTAACTCTACACTACAGTTTCCATAGTGTACGTTACAGAGGAAAACGTTCAGGCAGGCTCTAAATTTCTCCTGATGTGGAGACTCCACAGCTTGTTCCAGTGCATTGATAAGTGAGTTGCTCCACGTTCTTATTAATCTCTGTAGCCCTTCTCTGGACTCTCTTTCCAATCTCTCTTGATCTGGGGAGCCCAGAACTGGATACAGTGTACCAGTTATGACCTCTCCAGGGCACAATAAAGGGGGAGGATAACCTCCATCAATCTGCTGACTGTGTACTTTTTAGAATAGAGCCCAGGAAATCATTCACCTTTTGGCCATAAAGGCACACTGCTGGGTCACGGCCAACATGTTGTCAACCAGGACACCAAGGTCCTTCTCTGCAAAGATATTTTCTAGCATGGCAGCCCCTACCCTGTACTGATGAATGAAGTTATTCTTCCCTAGGTGTACTTTTGCCCTTGTTATATCACATAAGGTTCCTCTCTCCAGCCTGTTCAGGTTTCACTCTATAGCAGCATGGCTCTCTGGCATGTCAGCCACTCTTTCCAATTTTGTATTGCCAGCAAACTTGCTGATGGTACACTCTATACCTTCACCCAGGTCTCTGATACATATGTTAAACAAGATCACAGTCAGTTCTAATTTCTGAAGAAAAAAAAAATAATAAAAAATAATAATAATAATAATAAAAAGATGTTAGCTGCTAAAAATGGAAGAAAAAAAAAAAAAAAAGTATGAAAGTATATGAGGTATTCTGAACCATTTGAAAGATCACACATAAAGTTCTCAAAACTGAATATAGTACCACCTCACCAGCACCAAGTACAGAGGGACACTCACCTTCCCAGGTCCTGCTGACTACACAGTTTCTGATACAAATCAGGATGCCATTGGCCTTCTTGGCCATCTGGGCAAACTGCTGGCTCATGTTCACGCTGGCTAGGCCTGATCCCGTGGTTGCTTTGCACAAACCATGTGATCACACTCAAGACAATCTCCTCTATGACTTTCCTCTAGATTCAGTTCAGGCCAACAGGCCTGTAGTTCTCTAGATCCTCCTTCTGACCTTCTTGTAGATAGGTGTCACATCTGTAGATGGACTTTAATTTGAGTGATCTTTGTTAATTCATTAATATTTCTAAATTTTATGGTGCTTCCCCACAGCAACATAGCCCACCTTGCCAGGCTGTACAGGATAATTGTTTTGGGAAAAAAAAAAAAAAAAAAAAAAAAAAAATTTTTTTTCCATCTGTTATATATATTTTTTTTCCATTGTATTGCACAAAAAATCAAAGATTTACAAGTTCACATAGAAAAGTTCATCAGAGAGCTTCTTTTTCATAAATTCAAAAAATTAGAAAAATACCCCCACCAAACCGGAATTTACTAAAGATAATATGAACTGAAAAACTGTATTTTTTTATATTGTGAAAATAGTATTGTTTCTCAATGGGAATATAAACTATTTTTTTTTTGGGGGGGGGGGGGCGGGGACGGGGGAATAAAAAGATTTTCATTCAATCTACTATGTGCTACTGATCTCCATGGTGACAAAAATTTATCTGTGAATAAGAACCATCTTGATTTCCTTACTCATTTATGGTAGGCCCATAGAAATTAATTAGATCATTCACATAACTAATGACAGAAGAGTTTGGCTACTGTGTTAGAAATATCAGTGGAATGCTTCAGATATATTCAGTTACAGTAAATACTTCTAAATGCCTGCTTCTCTCTTAGTGTAAACCCTTAATGCTTTGCCAAAAATACTAATACTATGTTCCTGAAAATAAAACAGAACAACAACAACAAAGTATAAATCAGGGAGATAATACAGAAAAAAAATAAAAATAAAAAATAAAAATCTACTTCATAGAATCATAGAATGGCCTGGGTTGAAAAGGATCACAATGATCATCGAGTTTCCACCCTCCTGCTATGTGCAGAGTCACCAACCAATAGACCAGACTCTCCTGAGCTACATCCAGCCTGGCCTTGAATGCCTCCAGGAATGAATAAGGGAAAATCTTGTTGCTTTTCAGTTCCCTTGGGAACTGACGTGGGGGGAAGCCATGACATCCCATCTTCTCTGAAGGGTTGACCTGGCTGCTGGCAGGGATTCTACTTATTTTGTATTAATTCTACATTAATTCTACATTAATTATTTTGTAGAAATGTAAATTATTTTAAATTAAATATAAAATATTTCAAAAAGTAGAACAAAACAAAACAAATTTGCAATTTAAATAATCAAAATTTATATAAATTTAATTCTACCTCATTTTATGTCATCTGCTATGATACACAATATATTCTTTTTTTTATTTTTATTTCTAAAGCAATAGATATTGAAAGAAACTTTTATTTTTATACATAGCTAATGAATGTTAATCTTGTATTTCGTTTAATCATTAATTCATTTTAAGCTAAAGAAAACAAGTTCAATTAAAACAATAAATTCACAAATGTATTATTATTTTTTTAATTTTATAATCAACAGTGAATTAATTTCATTTCTCACTTATACACATGCTTCCAACATTTACTCCTCATTACTTAACCGATTTTTTGTTTCTCTGTTTTGACATCCATATTCCTACAACACATTATATTTTCATGTGCAGTACTATAGCTTTGTATATTTGGAGGTTAATTTTTACATTAAAAAAGCAAAGCAATGAAGTTAACTTGGTATGTAAATCAAGTCATTTATATTTTTCATAGTTTTATTCTAATCTTAAAATTAATGAGACAAGCAATAAGCATAATATTTATTTATTTATTTATTTATTTATTTATTTATTTATTTATAAAGGGATCCTTTGGGTTGGTTAGGGAAAAAGTTTGCTATGGAACCTTTATATTATAACGGCTGGTAGTAAACAAACAAACAAACAAACAAACAAACAAACAAACAAACAAATGTCTTTTAATTAATTTTTACGGTGCTCTCTCTCTCTCCTTAGTCAATCAATCTGGAAAGAAAATAAGCAAGCAAATAAGCAAAAGCTACATAATTAAAACTGTCAATGTCTCTTCACAAGCTAAGTAAATCACCTAAAGATCTGGAGTTGATACACATTAAGCTGATTTAGAAACAGATTAAAAAGCATCAGATGAGACGTGAGTGAGGGCTAATGAAGAGGAAAACACTGACTGTAGGGAAGTAATGAAAAAGCTTGGAGAACAGGACCACTACTTTTGGTGATATCTAGTTTTGGTGACACTCACACTCTTATGACCTGGACAGATAAAAATAGTGTCACTGAATTAGCTCATGCACAGGATGCAGATCTTCCGAATTGCTTAAATATTGCAAGTGATTTCAGTTAAGTCTTTCCAAGAAGAGGACTGAACACATATTAGAGTACAGCTCCCTTCAGTTACAGCTCCCAAAAAGCTTCAGAATACCACTACAAGAGGACTGATCCCTCTCTACACAGTTCTCAACTATACCAGAATGTTTTGTACTTTGATATAATCATACAACCATAGAATGGCTTGGTTTGGAAGGAGAGTTAAAGATCACCTCATTCTCATTCCATCACCTTTGCCATGGGCAGATTGCCACCCACTAGATCAGACTGACCAGTATCCTATGCAACCTGGCCTTGAACACCTTCACAGAATCACAGAATCACAGAAACATCAAGGTTGGAAAAAACTCACAAGATCATCCAGTCCAACCATCCACCCATCACCAATAGTTCTCACTAAACCATATCCCTCAACACAAAATCCAAACGTTCCTTGAACACCTCGGGATCGGTGACTCCACCACCTCCCTGGGCAGCCCATTACAGTGTTTGACCATTCTTTCAGAAAAATAGTATTTCCTAACGTCCAGCCTAAATCTCCCCTGGTGCAGCTTGAAGCCATTCCCTCTAGTCCTATCACCAGTTATACAAGAGAAGAGGCTGACTCCCAGCTCACTACAACCTCCCTTCAGGTAGTTACAGAGAGCAATAATGTCTCCCCTGAGCCTCCTCTTCTCCAGACTGAACAATCCCAGCTCTTTCAGCCGCTCCTCATAAGGCCTGTGCTCCAGACCCCTCACCAGCTTCGTCGCCCTTCTTTGAACATGCTCCAGGCCTCAATGTCTTTCTTGCAATGAGGGGCCCAAAACTGGACACATTACTCCACGTGCAGCCTCACCAGAGCTGAGTACAGGGGAACAATCACTTCCCTGTTCCTGCTGGCAACACCATTTCTGATGCAAGCCAGGATGCCATTAGCCTTCTTGGCCACCCGGGCACACTGCTGGCTCATGTTCAGCCGAGCATCAATCAATACCCCCAGGTCCATTTCCTCTACCCACTCTTCCAGACACTCCACCCAAGCCTGTAGCATTGCATGGGGTTGTTATGGCCAAAGTGCAGGGCCTGGCATTTGGCCTTGTTGAACCGCATCCCATTGGCTTCAGCCCAGCTATTCAGCCTGTCCAGATACCTCTCTAGGGCCTCGCTATCCCAGGCAGATCGATACTTCCAGCCAAGTTGGTGTCATCCACAAACTTACTGAGGGTACACTCAATGCCCTCATCCAGGTCATTGGTAGAGATACTGAAGAGGACAGGCCCCAGCACCAACCCCTGGGGAACACCACTCGTGATCAATCGCTGGCTGGATTTAGCTCCATTCACTACCATTTTCTGCGCCCAGCCTTCCAGCCAGTTCCTTATCCAGCCAAGAGTGTATCTGTCCAAGGCACGGGCTGCCGGCTTTTGCAGGAGAATACTGTGGGAGACAGTGTCAAAGGCTTTACTGAAGTCTAGGCAGACTACATCAACAGCCTTTCCGTCATCTACCAGACAGGTCACTAGATCATAGAAGGAGATCAGGTTGGTCAAATAGGACCTGCCCTTTGTGAACCCATGCTGGCTAGGCCTGATCCCCCGGTTGTCCTGCACATGCCACGTGATCTCCCTCAAGACAATCTGCTCTATAACCTTCCCTGGTACCGAGTTCAGGCTAACAGGTCTGTAGTTCCCCGGATCCTCCTTACAACCCTTCTTATAGATGGGAGTCACATTGGCAAGCCTCCAGTCTTCTGGGACCTCACCAGTCAACAAGGAACGCTGATAGATAATGGAAAGCAGCTCAGCTATCACCTCTGCCACTTCCCTCAGCACTCTCGGGTGAATCTCATCTGGCCCCATGGACTTATGACAGTCCAGCTTGAGTAGTAGGTCTCTGATTGTGTCCTCCTGAATCACAGTGGGTTCAGTCTGCACCCCAGCCAAGCCTACCAGGTCAGAGAGTGGATACACTGAGGATCTTTATATCTGTTAAAGACAGACATAAAGAAGGCATTCAGAACCTCTGCGTTTTCAGGGATCAGATGCCCAACTTGTTTGGGCAACCTGTTCTGCATCTCACCACTCTCTGAGTAAAAAATTATCTCCTAATGTACAAACCAAATCTCCTCTCTTTTACTTTAAAACCATTATCCCTTGTTCTATAACTATCTGAACTTGTCAAATGTTGATAATGTTGATGTTTATGAGATCCCCTTAATAACTGAAAGGCCACAATGATCCTTCTCTTCTCCAAACAGAACAATCCAAACTTTCTCAGCCTTTCTTAATCAAAGATGAGTTCCAGAGCTCTCATCATCTTTATGGCCCTCCCCGGGACCCACTCTAACTGCTTCACACTCCACAATTTTCATTTATTTATTTATTTATTGTGTCAGGACCTGTCTCATCACAGTGGGTGTGTTGCAAGTAAGGTGAATCTTTGGATTCCCACTGAATAGGGCTCTTCTTCAGGTGTTTCCAGAGTGACAAAGTCAGACAGTGACCAGAGGAACAATACAATGCTATTTATAGAACTTGCTAACAATTAATCCAGATGAAATTAATTAGCATCATAGATAATGGTAATTGCCATAGATGTTACTTCCTTATCAAATACTTTAAGACAAATTTAGGAAATGGCTATTGAAGAAAAGCAGGTGAAAGAAGATTGAGAGGGAAGAGAAGAAGAAAGAGAAACAAAGAGAGATTTAGATATGTAGTTCACCTCCTTCTTTTGTTTGACAGTTATGACTTTTCAAATATGATGAGAGTAGCTTATCAACTACATCAGCCAGTCCCCTCAGGACCTCTGGGATGCATGTCATTCTGCCCTATGGACTTGTACACCTTCAGTTTCATCAGAAGAGATCGAACTTATTTTTTTGTTTACAGTGGGAGGGATTTTGATCACCCAACAACCACGTGGGGATGTGAGCAATGTGAGAATACTGATTACTGCCAGTGAAGACTGAGGAAAAGAACTTGTTGAGTACCTCAGCCTTCTTCATGCCTGTTGATGTCAGTTGTCCCTTCTCATTTATCAGAAGAGATACATTCTCAAACTTTCTCTTCTGATGAAGGTATCTGTGGTATTTCATATTTTTCATATTGTTATTTTTCATATTCCTCACCAAATTCACTTCCATGTGTGTCTTTACTTTCCTAATTCCATCCTTGCATGTCAGGCTGGCATCTTCCTTGTATTCTTCCCAAGCCATACATCCCTGCTTCCAATGTCTATACATTTCCTTCTTTTCCTTTAGTTCAACTCACAGATGCCTGTTGAGTATTATTTCTTGTCCTGGGGTATGGAAAACTCTTGTACTCTCAGAAAGATGTCTTTAAAAAGTTGACATCTTTGTTCTGTTCCTATGTTATTAAGTTCAGTTTCCCAGAGGATCTTATAAAAAAAATGTCTTAAACAGCCAGAATTTTGCACTTCTGAAGTTTAGCGTCCTGACTCTGCCCTTTGCCAGGTCCACATTCCTCTAGATCACAACCTCAAACTTTCAGATTCTCTCATATTTCCTGAATTCATATCCAAAGACCTGTACCATATACCCCTTTCTACAGAAGCACTGCTCAATGTATACAGCTGAATCTTAACATTTTACATTGAAAAAGACTGGATACCTCATGAACTGAAATGAAGTAGATGAAATTTAAACCAACATCAATATTCTATGAATGCATTCAATTGGTTATAAAAAGGGATGAGCTCTATCTAGCCTCAAGTTTACTTATTTCTGCAGCCAAGGACTAGTCTCTGCCTTTGTTTTATTTTGTAATATAAAATACAGATATATCACAGCATATCCATACCCTCAGGTTCCAACCTTCTCTCAGTGATCAAAGCAGACACTTTAACCTCAATTCACATAACTCAGGTAATGCTAAACTCTTATGGTTATTTCTCTAGTCTGCAGATCGCATATATCTTAATTTATCCTTCCGGAGAATTTGTGTTTTATATTAATAATTAAACAGTGACTGCTTGTAAGAAAAAAATATATATATACTTAAGAACTGTGAATGCCAAAGGTAACATTCTGAATACTGATTTTGTTGTTGCTGGGTTTTTTATTTTTATTTATTTATTTATTTATTTTGTGGGCATGAAAATAATTATTTATCTCCTTTCACAGGACAATCTCATTTAGTGTAAGTGGGAATTAAACTTATAAATCATATAGGTAGCTTGTGAAACAGTGCAACATCAAACAAGCTTCCTGAGCCAATACAGTGATTAACTTTGTATACCTGGAAGTTATCTTGAAAATGACATCTGGAAGAAAAAAAAGGAGAGATGACAAACAGCTCCATTGCAAGCAGAAGAACATCTTTTATTCCTATTTAACATTTTAACATTGCTGGCAGCATGAGCTATTAAAAAAAAAAAAAAAAAAATTTTTTTTTTTTTTTTTTTTTTTTTTTGGAGCTATGTTACAGAAAGCATTTTTTACTATATATTCATTTTTTTTTCATAGAATAGTTTAAAATAAGTTTCCATCCCATGTATTTTCAGAAGAAATATCATCTGTATCTGAGAATTGTGTTTTTATACTAAGTTCAGCCAGCTCTTCTGAAAATCCATCACAGTATATCAGTTGAAACATCCCTACAAATGTCATTATCAAAATGTTTGTCTTACAGAAAGAACGAAAGGTACCTGAGAACAATGACAGTGAATCAACTCCTTACGAATCTGTAGAATAGGGCAGATGTCTGGATTGGGAAATGTAGCACATACTACCACAGACTTAGTTACTGACAAAAAAATAATGAGATTCGGACTAACTGCCTCTTACTGACTTTATATAATTAGGTGCAGATCACCTTATCACAATGCATTTTGTTGTATTTTTTGTTTGGTTTGCTTTGTTTTGTTTTGTTTTAAATTTACAGGAAAAATTACTTCCTTGATGATCATTAAAAATGAATTTTAAAAATTAAAAAAAATAGTTTAAAAATTAAAATTAAATTTAAAAATAAAATCAACACTTCAGGCAGAAGATTGATGGTAATGGCAGAACAATCTGGAAAAATACCACTTCACATTCATTTTACTATTATATTCTTTCATATTAATCTCCTTTTACTTACTTTAGAACATTAGAATGATGGGCCCTAGGGCTAACATGGCACAGCTTAGTCATTTGTCTGTCCCATGGCAATTTGCTTTTGTTTTTCCTTTTATTTATTTATTTATTTATTTTTCTTCTCCATTAGTTGAGCCATACATAGAAATTTTGTTGATAATATGTACCTGTAGATTCTTAATATATTAATTTTATATTAAAGTTATAACCTATTTTCAATTAGACAATAATATGACTTTCCCTTGAAGGTTCTAAAGTTCTCAGCCCAATCAACTGCTTGGAAAACTCTTTTATGCTACATTAATTTCCTGCATTATATTATAAATCTTACTTATTATTTATGTCAGAAAGGCAGATATATAATTGCTGAAAAAATTGATACTATTCTCTGTGAGATACTCTTCAGGACTAACAGTGTGTTCTAGTGCGATGGCAAGCTGGCGAAAGGCATATTCTACTTCTTAAGAAATTTGCTATGTATCTTTATTATCAACTTTTGTAATTTTAAAATATTATCTGTTTTCTGTACTCTACTTCATCTCCTATAATTTCTTAAACAGAATGAATAAAATAGAAATATTTAGCTTTACTCTTTATTAAAAAAAAAAAGATATACCAACTGTAAACTTGATGTATAAAATTTAAGTTAAACTTCATTTGTCTAAACAAAATATATTTGCAGATCTATGAAACTTAGTACTCCATATGATTTAAAGAGAACATTAAATTGTGCATAACAGATTCTGTATTTAATATGAGTTTACAATGAACAAAGTTTCTTGTAATATGAAAACACGTGATACTGTCAGTTAAATCATAGTCAGGATTCTAATTTTCAAAAAAAAAAATACTCTCCTCTTTTTTTTTTTTTTTTTTTTGGATACATTTTCTATTGACATATTGGTTGATGCATTCATAGTAATAAATAAATTAAGGGAAAAAATGACTCTACGATATTTTCTAAATTTTTTGTATTATTCGCTTTCATGAACAATATAATCAGTGAAATGCAGACTGATGAATTTGTTTGAAATGAAGTCAGTATCATAGAATCATAGAATCATCAAGGCTGGAAAAGATTTCCAAGATCATCTAGTCTGACTGTCAAGCTACCACCAATGTTTCCCTAATAAATCATGTCCCTTTGTGCAACATCAGTAACTGACACAGAAATTACTGGTCTTATATAAATTTTATATGAAAATAAAGAAATTAGAAGAAGATAATAGACTTAAAGATTGTACAGTGATTTAGTGTATTTCTTAGAGAGCCCTTCAAATTTCTTCATAATTTAAATTATCAATGCTGAGGTTTTATATCAGATTTTACAATGACAAAACTCCAAAAAATTACTTTTCTTGCGCTTGGTAATTAGGAATTGAAAAAAAATCACGTTTCTGAATGCATATACATGTATATAGTTTTGTGTAAAATGCATATCATGGAGAGGATGAACTAATTTAGACAACTCTGTAAGATGACTCAGTAGGCTTATGATTTTTTTTCTGAAACATTGGGCATAGTAACATTTGTATTTAGTGTCTAGTTTATTGTTATTTCTGTCTAATCGTCATGGTATAAAGTAAAGGTGATGAATGATTATAAGATAATGAGATACTGCAAAAGCATAATAAAAATAATTGTATTAATATCCGCTTTTATTTGGCATATTGATGTTAAGAGACTAATTTGCCAATTAGCTGAAAGTATGCAGGATAAAATCAGGATTCTCTTGTTAATAAAATAAAATAAAATAAAATAAAATAAAATAAAATGAAATAAAATAAAATAAAAAATTATGAACACAAAGTATTTCCACCACTTTTTCACATATAGAATATTAATATTTTTTGTGAAATGACAACATAAAGTCCTTTTCCAAATCACTATGTTTGATGTCTGTTTCATTAAAAAACAAACAAACAAACAAAAAAAACCCTAATATTAGTTATTTCTTAGATGCTAAATTAACTATATATTTTGCTTTCCACAGAACTGAATTCATCATCTGTTGTCCCTGTTATATAAACAGTTTGAAAGCTGAATTTTTTGAATGTCCAGTACTGTTTGTTAAGTTTTCAGTTTTAATACTAATTAGTTTGTATCCCNCCCCCCATTACCACTTCCTTTGGAGTATTCTCTGAAAAGCTACATCCCTTGTTAATACGCTTCTATGATAACATCAGTTTGCAGAGCAACTTTAACAGCGAAGTAAACTTTGAAAGATCACAGAAGGACAGAATCACAGAATGGCCAGGGTTGGAAGGGACCTCAGGGATCATGAATCTCCAATCCCCTTGCCACCAACCTCCACATTTAATACCAGACCAGGGCCCCATCGAACCTGGCCTTGAACACCTCTAGGGACGAGGCATTACAACCTCTCTGGGCAGCCTGTTCCAGCACCTCACCACTCTCTCTGTAAAAAATTTGCCCCTAACATCCAGCCTAAATCTTCCCTCCCCCAACTTAAAACCGTTTCCCCTTGTCCTGCTGTTATCTACCCATCCAAAGACTTGGTCCCCTCCTGTTTGAAGGCTCCCTTTAGGTATTGAAATGCTGCAATGAGGTCACCCCGCAGCCTTCTTTTCTCCAGGCTGAACAAGCCCAGCTCCCTCAGCCTGTCTTCATAGGGGAGGTGCTCCAGTCCCCTGATCATCTTTGCGACCCTCCTCTGGACCTTGTCCAACAGCTCCCCGTCTTTCTTGTACTGGAAGCTCCTGACCTGGACACAGTGTTCCAAACGGGGGCCTCACAAGAGCTGAGTAGAGGGGGACAATCACCTCCCTGTCCCTGCTGGCCACCCCTCTTCTGATGGAACCCAGGATACCTTTTGCTTTCAGATCTGCAAGAGCACGCTGCTGGCTCACATTAAGTTTTTCATCTATCAAGACCCCCAGGTCCTTCTCCACAGGGCTGATCTCACAAACTGCTCCTTCCAGTCTCTATGGATGCCTGAGATTCCCCCAGCCCAAGTGTAAAACCTTGCACTTTGCCGTGTTGAACCTCATCAGGTTCACCCAGGCCCACCTTTCAAGCCTCTCAAGGTCCCTCTGAATGGCATCCCTTCCTTCCACTGTGTCAACCGCATCACTCAGCTTGGTGTCGTCAGCAAACTTGCTGAGGGTGCACTCGATTCCGTCACTGATGTCATTGATAAAGATGTTAAAGAGCACCGGACCCAAGGCAGACCCCTGTGGGACACCGCATGTTACCGGCCTCCACCTGGATATAGAGCCATTGATGATCACCCTCTGTCTGCGGCCTTTCAACCAGTTTCTTATCCATTGAGTGGTCCACCCATCAAATCCACATCCCTCCAATTTGGAGATAAGGATGTGGTGGGGAACCATATCAGAGGCCTTGCTCAAGTCCAGATAAACGACATTCCAGCGGAAAGGGAACAGGTGGTTACGGCAGTGAGGTAGTATCTTCCGGTGGTCTAACCAATCCGTACTGGAAGGGGACCACTTCGGTACGACCGACAGTACCTAGTGTGCGGGAAGGGAGTACACTAGTTCGTACAGTAGGTCCTACTAGATAAGGTACTAGAAGGGTCCGTGTCTCCACTCCGAGTGGCCGGACATCAAGGGGCCCAGGAGGAACGAGGGAAAGAACGTTTACCCTCACTGCACTGGGAAGGAGGTCAGTAGGCCTTGGAGTTTACTGTCGGTCCTGAAAAGTTTATGATGGAGAGTGGCTCGGCAACCACCTCAGCCAGCTGCTTCAGAACCCTGGGATGTAATACTCCATCTGGCCCCATAGACATTCAGTCTCATGAGGCGGTCTCAGACTTGCTCTGCCCTTACAGCGGGGGGGATTTACCGTCCCAGTCCCCACCGTGAGGTTTAGCAATGCAGGGCTCAGGGATGGGAGAAGTACTGGAATCCTGGCCGCCAGTGAAGACCAAGGCAAAGAACTCACTCAGTACCTCAGCCTTCTCTTTGTCCGTTGAAGCCAGTTCTCCTTTTACATTTACCAAAGGAGGTACACTCGCTGTGCATCCCTGTATTCTTCCCAGGTGACACGCCCTTGTTTCCAGAGCTTGTACATACCTTTCTTTGCCCTCAATGTGCCCAGCAGGTCCTTTTTGAGCCGTGCCCACTTTCATATTCAGAGGGACGGAGAGCTCTTGTGCTCTCAGGAAGGCATCCTTGAAGAGGAGCCAGCTCTCCTCAACATCTTTGATTGTAAAGAGAGAATCCCATCCCAGGGGATCTTGGCCAACTGTCCATTGAACAGCTTAAAGTTTGCTCTTCCAAAGTTCAGGGTCCTGTCGCCACTCTTTGCCAGGCCCAAATCCCTCGAGATCATGTACTCGACCAGGGCATGGTCACTGCAGCCCAGGCTGCCTCCAACCTTAACACCTTTATTGATCTCCTCCGCATTAGGGAGCAGATGTCCAGCAATGCTTCGTTTGGATAGACCTCTGGATATCCACTTATTCTCCTGCTCAGGTCCAGGTCATCTAAAGCAACCACTCAGGGTCATGTCCTGGTTTTAAGCATCTACAGGGATGAACTCCAAAACACCTCTTATTAACCTTTTCCTACATGTAGTTATCTCCTATTAAATGTTCTGCTTTTTACCTTTTTCTAATTAGTAAACTGAGGGCATTTTTTGTTTTTCAATGTTAACATGTTTCCATTGCTTTCCTGTTATTTTTTCATGTTCAAACAGAAAGTTCCTCTTTGAAAGAAAAAAAAAGAAAAAAAGATAAAAAAAAAAAGATAGGAAGCGATATAAGAGAAATAAAACAGTAGAATGTGAGCACAAAAATAAATGAAAGTTTGAATTTATACAACAATTTTTTAGTCCAGAGAAAGACTGGTAAATTGGATCATATGATAGCTAGATTAGCTTGAATAATTATATGATATACTGAATTTTTAATCAAACTGCATTCTTATGCATAATTTTGAAAAGATCTTTCAAGATATTGGAGTTAAATATGATGATTTAGTAAGGATAGTCTGAAAAATATGCTTACTGGAAAAAATAGTATAGGAGATACAAAGAAATTTTTATAGAATACAGATTTATACTTTTTAATGAAAAGAGTGAATGAATAAATAAAAACTGACTTTACAGGCTTCCTATATAAACTTAGTAGATTTCAATGATTTAGAGGTTATATTTTTGAGTTTCAAATTATTAGGCTCCAGTAAACTTGAATCCAGGAATTATAATGCAAGGCTGATGTACTACTGAGAGTAGATAAAAAGGTAAGTAAATAAGTAAACAAAGTACTCTCTTCCTCATCCCCCCAGAAAAAAAAAAAAAAAAAAAAAAAAAAAAAAAAAAAAAAAAAAAAAAAAAAAAAAAAAATTTTTTTTNCCCCAAAAAAAAAAAAAAAAAAAAAAAAAAAAAAAAAAAATCAAACATACAGGAATCAAACACAGTGATTTTTGTTTTTGTTTTTGTTTTTTTTTTCTGGCATATAGCAAAGGTTTTGAACTCAATTTTACCTATTATCTGCAGAAAATACATTCATGCTTTTATATAACTATTTTCTTGTGATTCATTGTAACTCTAAATGGTTGGTAGTTTTAGTGTTAAAACACAATAAAAACCTGAATTGACCTCATTGAACATTAAGCTCAAACTGTAATTTTACCTGCTTGAGCATCCTTTCATATACATTTTGCAAAGTTTTACATCTGGTAAATCCACAATGTTTTCAATGGAAAAAGACAAACAGCTCTGAAAATCTCCAGAGCGAAACTCAGCAATATTTAGAGAGTAATATAGAAAGTCGGACTTTCTTCACTAATTAAATTCACACTCTGAAAACTCAGCAATTTACTGAAACTGCAATTAGCCCCAGATTCAAACATCTAACTCTGAGAACCTATAAAGTTTATATCATATATGGATGAAATACTAATTTTTTTTTAGGACAGCTCAGTTATTAAGTTCTGTTTATTAACCTTTTTTTTCTCCATAAGTTTGTCTATCATTTGCATTATAATACAAACATCATAAACTTATGATCAAATAATCACCAGAAATAAGTAGTGATCTAAAACAACAAAAGTATATATTGAAAGATTCTCTTTCAACATTTCATTATTCAGGTGTACAATGACAGAGTTCTAATTACTTCAGTAGAGAAAAATAAATGCCATTTCTTTCCTATATGCTCAATACTTCAGCTTTAATGGAAATTGAAATAATCTAGTGAGCAAGACCTTTATTTTCTTTAATATTTATAATCTGTGCTTATTCAGTTCTGCACTTGATTCAATGATTTTCTGGAGAAAAGTGTGATCATCCGCAGAGTGTATTCTACAAAATTTCTCTACAAACAATGTAAGTGATACTAATTTTTAATCAGTTTTGAAAATCAGCTTCTACAGTAAATTCAGTCTTCTTTTTATCTATTAACATCTTGATTGCTTTAGCTGATTGAAAATAAATAAGTGGATCTAGATAAATATTTGTTAATTAATTTTATTATCTTGATATTCTTTTTTGGGGTTATTCATGTCTTATATGCAGAACATGCCCATGCATTTTTTATCCCTTTAGTTTCTAATACTTATTTTTTTCCATTAGCCTGTTTGTTTTGTTTTGTTGTTTTGGTCTTTTTTTTTACTCTACTTTCAACGTATATAACCACATTAATGATAAATATTTAAAAATGTGTAGTCTAAAGATATTTTTAAAGGGAATTGGGTAGCATTAGCAATGATACTATAATCTTCAGCTATACCTCTATGTCACTGGGAACATAAGATTTCAAAACAGAATTCTATCTTTATGCTATGCAAGAAAGATACACAATTCTTTGCCAGTAAGTTTCTGTCACTTAGATATCTTAAAATGGGCATGTTTATTGAATATGCTGTCTAAATCAGCTTTCCCATCAAATTTCCAGCCATTTGCAGTCAAAAGTAAGGAATTCTGTGCTGTGTGACAAATAATAGCAGAGGAGCAATCTGACAAAATGGCACATAGAAAAATGATACATGTGAAGGTGTGCAAGTGGATTCCTTCATGCAGAAAAAAAATACAGCCATTTACATTCGTTGAATGTTCATGGAGATGATGCTGCGTTTCAGCAATCGTGACAGTAACAGTGGATCATCTCCATTGCAGGTGTGGCATGTATGTTCTTGTTCTTTGCTGGTGAAAACTCATGGCTAGTGACATTTTCTTCCCTCTAGTCTTCAGGCTCTTCTCCAGTTACTATGGCAATCAAGGAGTATTGAGAGTGGTCTTACAACCACATCATCTTCTTCCTTGCATATGTTCCTTTTTCTTGTTTGACTACTTCCAGGATCACCCTCTTGATCAATGCAGGTCTCCTGGAATTCTTGCCTGATCTTTTGCTCATTGGCATGGACCATTCTAAAGCTTGGAGGAAGTGATTCTTGAAGCTCAACCAGTTTTCTTGTGCCCCTCTTCTCTCTACTGCTTTATTCATACAAGTTTTTCAAGCAAATCTCTGAAGAATTGGAAGTCTGCCCTCTTGACATCTAGGGTTGTAACCTTGCCTTTTACCTTGTTCTCTCCTCACAAGATTCTATACATATCTTATGGATTCTGTAGGCAAGGGAAATTATGACCTTCCTATTTCCAATGAGTCTTTCCTTATTTTGAAGTATGAGGTACAAAGATTTGTAGGTATCAGAATTTCTATAAAAGATGAGCTGGATCTTAAGCATGTAGTCATTCTGACTGTTCATCTACTGAATCATTAAGTTACTGTGATTACTTTAGAGAAAAAAAAAGGAATCAAAGTTGAAAAATCCTGTCTTCACATATTTTTTTATTCATCAATGCAAATTTTAAAGTGAGTGTTCATATTTTTGTCCTGCCTGGCACTACCGCAGTCACTAAGACCATATAACATTAATTAAAGACTGTTAAAAGTAATTCTTAGTTTTTTTGAGGGAGAAGTTACTGTCTTTTGTGGATACCCCATCCCTGGAGGTGTTCAAAGCCAGGTTGGATGGGGTCCTGGGCAGCTTGGTCTAAGTATTAAATGTGGAGATAGGTGGCTCTTCCTGTGGCGGGGGGGGTGGGGATTAATGATCCTTGAGGTCACTCCCAACCTGGGCCATTCCGTGATTCTGTGAAAGGGAACTAATAAAACCAAAGTCTAAAATATCAGATACATAAAACCAGGAAAAAAAAAAATGCTAACAAAGTATAAGAAGCAGACAAATCGGTGAAATATAAGATCACCTTCTATGACAGAGACACAAAGTGATCACATGCATATTCAAAGTCTAGATAACAAGTAGATAAATAGATTAGGTAGATAGCTAGGTACATTGATGAACAGATATGAAAAAGTATGCTATGCATCAAATTTGTATTTGATTTTTCGATCTTAGCATTTTACTCACGTTTCCAAATCCAAATCTGCAAATTGATTTGTTATACTGTAAATGATTGTAAATTAGGTATTTTGTTTTCTTTACTTTTCTTTTTTTGTTTCTTTGGTGCTGTTTACTTTTGTCTGCTTTGTGTGTGTGTGTGTGTGTGTGTGTGTGTCTTTCCCTCCCCCCCCACAGTTTTATACCTACATCAGTGCTCAGAAACTGAAAAGGCAGTAGTAATGAAAATATTTTGTGTGATGCTCAAAGCATATTTGGCATTTTGAATTAAATATTTGTTTTATTTTTATTTTTATTTTTTTCTTTTTGCTTAAGATTCAGGTGTTGTATCATTGCAGTATCTGATATTTCTATCACCTTGACCATTTTTTACACCAGCAGTGAGATTAATGTGGTTGTTTAATAGCCTTGTTAGGTATAAATTTGGATTCTCTGATGTTTTAAAAGTCCTTGAGGCTTCTGAAGAAGGCTTATTAGTCCTACAGCATGAAACAGGATTTTTTTTTTTTTTTCTATTAAATGAAAGAAAAATAAAAGATCTTCAACATAAAATATTTTAAAAATATTTTTCTTTCTATTGATTATTTAAGATGATGCTGTCTTTCATAAAATACAATCTGGAAATTTTTCCACCTTACATACAGGTAATCAACACTGAAGTTCATGAGGGCTAATATTTTTATATGCATTATTATTGTTCTTATTGTGACTAAGCAGTCATTCTGTGTGAAAGAGAATGATTTATTGTCCAGAAAATTCAAAAGCAACAAAATTTACACAGAGCAAGAAAGAAATAATGATCCAAAGTGTGAAGATAGGCAAAGAAATATTATTTTAATTTCCAAAAAGGAAGAAAAAAATACCTATACAAACTATCTCATAACATACACAAAATTATTTCATATCACACATTTTCTGGAATATGCTTATCAAATAGGACTTCTATAGAATTGATAATATTAAATCACTGGTTTCATTCTTATTTAATTTTAGATTAAATTAAGTGTGACTATTTTCAGAACCGAAGAATATAAAATATTTTTTTTTACTCTTTCAGTTTCTCTCTAAGTGATCATCAGGCTGTTATTAACCTCTGTATTCAGTTCTGCTTAAAATTCAAAAGTTCATAGTTTTTAGAACTGTCCATCATTCAAGGCAATTTCTTATGCCCTGCAATCTGGGTTCATATATTTTGCCATGCTTTTCTCTTCACACTCTACAGGAAGTTCTTCCTTTCATAAAAAAAATCACGGCCTTTTTGTGGCCTTTCTATACTTTGCAGTAGAAAAAAATAAATTTCATTTTTACTTCATCTTTTTTCCTCATGTCTTCTGTAAGTTCTTACAAATTGTCCTGATGTTTATCACTATCACATTAGAAAAAGAAGGTGCTAGGAAGTAATTTCCTCAATACTCCTTACCATTTTATGGTCATTAGTGCATGTTTCTTGATGCTTGCTTGTTCCATTGTCTCCATAATATTATTTCTATTTCTTGTTTATACATCTTGTTTATACGTACATGTTTATACATGTATGACTTCTTATCACTGCAACTTTTGAAGAGGGTTCCCAATTCACCTTTCTCATGGTACTACACTTTCAATCTTCAGCTTTATAACTATAGTATGAATATATTTTTCCCTCTCCTTCTCTTTCCTCCTTTCAGTGAAAACATCCCATATTTTTAACAGAACCATAGAAAGGTTTGGGTTGGAAGGGACCTTGGGCAGGGACATCTTTCACTTAATCAGGCTGTGCCAAACCCCATCCAACCTGACATTGAACACTTCCAGGCAGGGGGCATGTACAGTTTCCCTAGGCATCCTGAGTCTCATCACCCTCTCAGAGAATAATTACTTCCTTATATCTAAAATGAATCTACTCTTTTTTAGTTTACAAATATTACACCTTATCTTGTCACTGCACTTTCTGATAGAGTCCCTCCTCACCTTTTCTACAAGCCCCCCTCTAAGTACTGAAAGACCACTATAAGGTTTCCTTGGACTCTTTTCTAGACTAACCAGCCCCAACCTTCTCAGCCTCAGTTCATAAAAGTGTTCCAACAATTTGGTCATTTTCTGTAGCCTTACTTTGGACCAGCTCTAACAAGTCCATGTCTTCCATATGGAAGGGACACCAGATCTGAATGCAGTGCTCCGTCTGGGTCTCACAAGTGTGGAGCAGAACAAGAGACCTTGACCTGCTTGTTACACTCCTTTTGATGCAACCTAGAATATGATTAGCTTTCTGGGCTGCGACTGCGCACCACTGGATTGTATCCAAATTTTTTGTATTTTTTTGATTGTATCAAAATTTTTATCCACTAATATCATCAAGTCGTTCCCTGCAAGGCTTCTCTCAATCCATGCATATGTCAGCCATGAGAGAATGTTGGTCCATTTCTCAAGCCTGTTCATTCACTGTGTTAAATGGGCACAGCTCTTGACATACTTTTGGGTAATTCTGTGTTTTATTTCAGTATCATAAAACCTTCTCCTACACATATAGCCCTTGAATGGGTAACATTTTCAATTTAAATTATCAGGATTATCCTTATTAATAATTTGCATATATTTTATAGTATTTCTGCCCTAATAATAGTAACAAATGGTATTTATGAGTATTTTAAGCTGCCTGTTTAACCATCCTTGAGTGGAATTAGGAGGAGGTTTTCAGACAAGATATAGATCAATAAAAAATGTCCATTAAAATAATTCCTCAAACACAGGTATTTTACAATACCCTCTTTTTTAACTACATAGTAAGAGTTACATCTGAAACTTGTAAAAGCTTTCCAAAACAGCAGATTAACTTTGGACAGTTTATCGCACTAACATAAAAAAGCAGTTTTTAAAGTGAATAAAAATAGTAAAAAACAAAATTTCACAAGGAAAATCTTTGGATGTTTATCATTTTAACTGGAAAAATCATTAAGCATAATCATAGAAAGTTACAAACTGTTCTTTGTCACTACAGTGATTTTTTTTTTGTGGATTACTGTCATAATGCAGATGACTTTCAACCAGATATGGTGAGCACAAACGAAAAGAAACAAACCTCCCACAAATAAACAACAACAACAAAAAAGACAGTTTTACTATCACAAATCTTAACTTCCCATGAAACGTCATCTAAAAAAGATTCAAATGAGCATACAGGTGTACAGGTAAGTGTGGATTCAGTCTGGGCAAATATTACCATTTCATGAGATAGTAAAAATTTTGTAAAGTACAATAGCCTTTGGGTGATTATTTAGAGGAATATGACATGACATGTTCTGCACTATTTTTATACAATTTCTGTGCACTTTGAATTTCATATAATTGTTATATTAGATCTTCCTACAATAAGACTGAGACTACCTCAGATATGGAAAATTGTCACTG
This sequence comes from Syrmaticus mikado, assembly GCA_003435085.1. Taxonomy (NCBI): domain Eukaryota; kingdom Metazoa; phylum Chordata; class Aves; order Galliformes; family Phasianidae; genus Syrmaticus; species Syrmaticus mikado. The sequence continues at coordinate 11,646,322 of QGNR01000033.1, forward strand.
TAAGTCTTGTGAAAAAATGAATAAAAGTTTCTATTCTCATACAAAGATGAAAGGTTTTGTATCTAATTGTTTGCTTCAATTAATTCATTTTTAATTATGTGAAAATATTTCACATTACAAAGAACTTGCATTTGAAAAAAAAATCAAGTTGTATCTTAAGTTCTATTTTCTTTATGGTGGATTTGAAACAATCATTTATCTTCAACATAATCATAAATGTAAACAGCTTTCAATTTTGTGATCTTATAGATGTATTTTACTATACTCAACGCTCTAATTATATTGTCCAAGAAAACTGCTTGCAGAGATGCAAGTACTGTGATTCTTATACACTCTTCACAAAGGTATCACATTTTCTCAAATGCAACCACTTTTTTCAGCACCCATGTCATTTTATTTTGCCATTTGCTGTTGCAAAATCATAAAATATGTTTTTATTATTATATCTGATGTGTATACTAGCAAATCTTCTTGACAGAGGATGTAGTTCCACTTTACTCATTCTGATTATGAGTTAAAATGTAACTCTGTCATTTCATATTGCTTACTAATAGTGAAAGTGAGTCACAAAAGGAACTGTAAAGACCAAAGGAAATGAAGGCTAAATATTTAAAAAATACTGACTAAGAACATGCTCAGAGCTTGCCATGCTTTGTGATGTTTCAAAGCTTATGTATGTTAAGCTACAAAAATTAGGTTCTCCCTTTGAATGTCTTCCTCAGGAAATTAATAAAGCTTTGAAGTTTCCAGATAAAATCAGTTATTCACATTCTTTCTTCCAAATAATTGAGTAAAGGTCAAGATTGTTTGTTTGAACTAGTTGTGAATTCATCTTCTTTTTCAAAAGGTACTTGTATGTTAAAGAAAAATGACTTAGGGAAAGGGACATAAAGGTCCAACTCCTTTCATTGCATGAATATACAGAAAAACTGTATTTCAGTTTTCTACTTAATGCCCTAAACATTCTGTAAGCTCCTAAGTTTATTAAGATAGTTCAATTTTGCAGAATATAATTCAAGAATCATTTGATCATGCAAGGATTGAATACAGTGTCTTAGCTTTGGTAACTATAGGCTTTATAAAACTAGGAAGAATTCTAAGTTCAACTGCCAATTCATGGGATACTTTCTATGTTGTTTTAATCAGCAGAATTTCCATGGAAAACTCATGTGATCTGCTACATATTTATGTTAGCTATTCTAAATTTACTATATTTCTTTTTCTTTTGTTTTGTTTTATTTTATTTTAACTGGGCCTTGTGCATTAGTTACAGCAGAACTTACAGTTACTTTAGGTATCCAATCATCTAATACTCTAATGTATTTTCATGCCATCTGCTGAATGTCCTCAAAGAGAAGAAAACACAGAAACCATTATTTCCAGCATTTTGATAAATTTTCTAACTAGTGATTTAATTAATAAATTTAATAGAATAGTTGCTCCTTATACACACACACACAGTCACTTTTCAAGAGTTACTTTACTTTTCATCAGCCATTTATACAGGTTTCATAGATCTCAACCAAATCAGGCTACTCATTGAACTGCTGAGTTACTATCAGTTCAGAAAAGCTGTGTTACATTTAGAAATGTGTCTTGAAGAAACTAAAGAACCCATCAGTTGGAGCATCTCATAAGTCATTTTTTTCTGTTCTTGACTTGAGTAGCAGTTGACAGAACTCAGAGTTACAGAGAGATCTGTAATTTTGAATATATGTAACTATGCTCAGCAAAAATCTAAATTCACATCTAAAACTGCTATATCCAAAAACTGCTTTGGGATAACTGTAATAACAATTTATCCATAGTCAATCATGCATGCATATGTTGTAATGTTGAAATATAAGACATTTCAGAATATGCTCAATATGTTGAAAAAATAGATTTAATTAATTTATTATGAGGAAATTAATTTGGAAAAAAAAAAAAAAAAAAAAAANCAAAAATCTAAATTCACATCTAAAACTGCTATATCCAAAAACTGCTTTGGGATAACTGTAATAACAATTTATCCATAGTCAATCATGCATGCATATGTTGTAATATTGAAATATAAGACATTTCAGAATATGCTCAATATGTTGAAAAAATAGATTTAATTAATTTATTATGAGGAAATTAATTTGGAAAAAAAAAAAAAAAAAAAAAAGCTTGCATCAAAACAGTTATATCCATAGATCCTATCTTCCATTTATAAGAGTTAATAGCTGCTATTAAAAGAAAAAAAAAAAAAAAAAAAAAAGAAAAAGAAAAAGAAAAAAAATGCCTTCTTAATTTTACATCATTGCATTGAATTGATAGTTCATTTAAGCAACACAACTAGTCAATAATTGAAATTCATTACTGGCATTTAAATATGTTAGTACCATTAAGTGAACAAAACACTTATCTGATTTGTATATTAAAAAATTGCAAATGTAATCAACTCAAGCTGCTTCCATGAATTGTTTATGTAACAGAATAGAGGGCTGCAGGAGACCTATGCAACTTCAGACAAGATAATGAAAGATTTATGAAGGTATGTGTATTTGTGGAAAGACTGCAGAGTATTGTGCTGAGGTATCAGACTGGATTGAACAAAGAACAGACACTGAATAGAAATTTATGAAAGTACCTTAAAGACTGGGTTCTATTATGTTAAGTTAAAAATTCATGTTTTACAAGGAGTTCTTAAACTAAATCTCCAAGATATATCTCCATTATAAACTTTTCAAATAAAAAATACATTTATGCTGAGTTTGTTACCATAGCATATATAGGCAAATGCATATATGAAATGGAACTAGGCCCTCTAAATAAATGCTCCTTAACACATTCACAGAATCACAGAATCATAGAAGTTGGGAAGGACCTCCAGAGATCGAGTCCAACACCCCTGCCAAAGCAGGTTCCCTACACCAGGTTGCACAAGTAGGTGTCCAGGTGGGTCTTGAATATCTCCAGAGAAGGAGACTCCACAACCTCCCTGGGCAGCCTGTTCCAGCGTTCCGTCATCCTCACCGTAAAGAAGTTCTTGTGCACATTTGTGCAGAACTCCTATGCTCCAGTTTCTGTCTGTTTCCCCTTGTCCTGTTTCTTTATGCTGACACAAGACTGACAAGGTTATGTAGAATTCTAATTATTGTGTTTGAAATAACTTTTATTGGCCTTTGCAGAGTTTCCCCATGCTAGCAGAAGATTTATGCTTTTAGACAAGTGTTTCAGAATCTCATTCCTAACATCTGTTGTGATGATTAGGAAATCATCTAATAAGTGGTACATAAATCTCAGAAAAGTGTGACTTCTGGAATTTCAAACGGTGCAAGAGAAAAACTAGTTGAAGATTGGAGCCAGGACAGCTGTCCTTTATTGGTCAAGTGGTTATTTCAGACCATATGACAACCACATATGGAAGGCTATAAAGTTGTAGGGATTTGGCTAAGGGAAACCAGCTACTGCTTGGGGTTTGCCTGGTCATTGATGGGGAGATGTTGTGTTGCTAGGGAAGGTGTTTGTGTGCAAGCAGTTGTAATGTTGGCTGGACATTGGTTGATAATTGAGTAGTAGTTGCTTTGCAAACATATATATATATACATATATAGAAAGATATATAGAGAGATAAAGGTCATCACTTTTTTTTTTTTTTTTTTTTTTTTTTTTTTTTTTTTTT